>CM046458.1:7787032-8254532 GCA_025506515.1 Flaveria trinervia | reverse complement strand
AATTTCTAAAAATAATTTTATAAAATGCAGATTATTTTTTATTTTTATTTTTGTTCAATAATTGTGACTAAATGAACTTTTATAAATACATTACGGTATTTCAAAAAAAAAAAAAAAAAAAATAAAAAAAAAAGAGATGTGTGAACATAATACTTGTATATTTATATATATATATATTCAAACAATTAAATTGTTTAGTTATTTATACCTATATATAATATATATATTTTTACATAGCTCTTTATAATAGGTAAATCATTATTATAATATACAATACTATAAATCGATTAAACGTACAATTAAATCAAGTTGTACTTATCCTTTCTCGCACGCGCAAATAATTAATTATTTCAAAATATAAAAAAAAAACCACTCGTTCCTTTATCCGATCGCATTAATAACATATAATAGATACGAATAATTATTAAATCCTATTAGACCTACAATTAATCATCAAACAAATTATAACGCGCTACTTTATTTCGTTTAGGTGTGTTGTGACGTTTGTGTTGGATCTTATTCGCGGTTATTCTTATTTCATCTTCAAACCCTTATTAACAAGTGAGTTCTTATGCCCCATTTACATATATTTTACACCTTTCGGGGCGAAACATGTTGGTTATACAAACATACTCCTACACGCCTTGATACTTATTATGCACGTGCAATTCTTTACATTGTCGTGGTTAATTGAATGTGTTAAGTTATATATGAGATGTGTCATATGTGTGCAATCATTAACTAAATCTAGCCTGGCAAAGTCTTAGATCTTTGGGCCTGACAAGCCTATTTGGTGCTAAAGTCGATGTATTGTCGACTCCTAGGAGCCGTATGCTTGTGCACTAGGGACCAAATACACTTAGCTAATCACGCTTATTCCTATGTTGTTCAGTCAAGGTTGGTTGTAACTATGCATGTTCTATATACTTGCTTATTCTGTGACCATTGACTAGAATTGTCACATTTTTTTTCGTATACTTATTGTACTTAAAACCATGAGAACTCACCAACTTGTTAGTTGACCTTTTTTTCAACATGTTTCAGGTAATGTGCAAGCTTAAAAGATGATTGAAGGAAATGCTTAAACTTAGGACATGGGCTTAGACCTAATAAAAACTTTTGGGATTTCTTACTGTATTGTTGTTTGATTTCGAGATATTATGTATGTGGTGTTTGAAAACAATTAAGTAATGACATTTACATTTAATCATAGCGTTATGTGGTTGTGAACAATCTTAACCCTCACACTTCGACGTTTCCGCCGTCAAGGTTGGGGTGTGACAGATTGGTATCAGAGCCCATAACTATAGGGATTTAGGTTATTAGAAATGGTGACCTAGACTATAGTTTATGCATGATCCTTATAGAATAGTATTCTTATGAATACATACATATGGTTTGCATGCTGCCTAACGCTATGCCTTATGTGCAATGTGATGCTTTAGCATAGGTGCCTTTACTTGCATGAATACATATGGTTACTCGTCTCCCCTAGACTTATCTTAAACGTTGATCACCCCGACTGTTGCTACTTCTTAAACTTATTCTCGTCGCCGAGTAGAATCTATTGATAGGAATTCTTCAGACTTTATGTCTAATCTTATCAACATCTCATCAAGATTTTGATTCCATGAACCATAGAGCTAGTGTGGTACATAGACACCTGTATCCTGGTTTTCCTGGCAAAAGGCCTTCGGGCTAAGGTAAGCATTTCGTATAAATCCTACGGGACCAGTCATGCTTACCTGGGGATTTCCGGGATGAGTGATAAACTATGGCCATTAAAACACTAGTTTCTGAGGCAAATGGGTCAATTTATCTTGACGTGTCAACGTCTCCAAATGGTGATGCGTCATCAAATATAATCATTCCGTATGACTCTTATCCATACTTTAACTGTTCATCCTTACTATTCTTTTAAACCTATCCTAATCCAATTTGTATTTTTCCAGCATGTCTCGTTATCACGGAAACCGAGGAAGATCCGACCGTAAGCTTGCCGCCATGATTGCCCGGCAAATGGCTGCGGTCATCCCGACTATGGTGGCTGAACTCAGCAGCACCATGATTGCAAACGTCACGAACAACAGCAACGGCCAAGGAGAAACTAGTGCAAACCAAGGCCGTAACAACCAGTCGTGCACTTCAAACACTTCAGTTCATGCAAGCCTCCCAGTTTCAGTGGCAAGGAAGGTGCCACCGGTCTCCTAGAATGGTTTGAAGGGATGGAAAACACCTTCGTCAACTGTGAGTGCCCCGAAGCACTTAAGGTGAGGTATGCCACCAGTATGCTGCAACAAAGGGCCTTAACTTGGTGGAACAGTGAAAAGCGAAACCGAGGTCCCGACGCGATCTTGGCTTTAACTTGGGAGGAGTTCAAGAACATAGCCATCGCCAAGTTTTGCCCGAGAAGTGAGATCCAGAAGCTAGAAGAAGAATTCTGGAACTTGAAACAGGATGGCGGGAACCATCTAGCCTATTCTACCGCCATCACGAGCTGAGCATACTGTTGCCCCACATGGTGGATACTGTTGCCCGTAACGTGGAAAAATTCATTAAGGGTGTGCCGCCCCAGATCCAGGATGCCGTGGTGGGCAGCCGACCCGCAACCCTGGAGGAAGCTATCACTATTACTGCACAGTTGACAGAGAACCACATCCGAGCAGGCACCATGTCTGCGAAGGGTGCCAAGAAAACTGAGAAGACGGTTCCCGAGGAGGTCAAGGTGGATAACAAAAAGAGGAAGTTCGTACCGGCACGGAACTACGCCGTGGCGCTCCTAAGCCACCCCAGAGGCAGTGTGTTCCCGGGGCTGCACCGGCAGCACAAGTGCCCGTGGCAAGAGCTTATGCAGGTCCTCTACCGTTGTGCAACACATGTAAGTACCATCATCCGGGGAATCTCCCGTGTCGCATCTGCACACTATGCGGCAAGTATGGGCATCTCGTGGCAACGTGTCGCCGAGCACTGGGGAACGCAGTGACGGAACCAAACCGGGCATGCTACAACTGTGGAGAACCAGGTCACTACCGACCCCATGCCCTCGCCTTGTGGGCAATATTCCACAAGCTCGTGGACGTGCCTTCAACATCAACGCAAACCAAGCTCAGGCAAACAACGATGTGGTGAACGGTACGTAATTTCCAACCCCATCTCCGTAAAATTTCAAAAAAAAAAAATAATAAAAAAAAATAAAAAAAAAAAAAATAAAATATATATATATATATATATATAATAAAATTTCCTGGTCTATGCCCTAAGTGCTTTTTTTAACCTACACAGGTATGTTTCTTATTAATGATACCTATGCTTATGTACTATTTGATTCGGGTGCCGATAAGAGTTTCGTTTCCTTAGAATTCGAACCGACACTTGCTAAAACTCGTGCGAATTTGGGAAGACCTCTCACTGTAGAAGTTGCCGATGGGGAACCAATCACCGTCGACGTGGTCATCCGCGATTGCCTATTGTGTCTCGACGATCATAAATTTCTTATCGACCTCATTCCTATGAAGCTCGGGAGTTTCGACGTTATTATTGGCATGGACTGGTTATCGAAGAATCATGCTGAGATCGTTTGTTTTGAGAAGTGCATTCGCATACCTTTACCGTCCGGGGACACGTTGAAGGTGTTCGGTGAACGGTCTTCCAAAAGACTCAAGCTTATGTCATGCACTCAAGCCCGAAAGTGCCTGAGTAAGAGTTATCCAGCATTCTTGGCTTACGTAGTCAACACCAAAGTCAAAGGGAAGAACTCAAGGATGTTCCAGTTGTACGAGAATTCCCTGAAGTTTTTCCTGACGACCTTAGTGGGTTACCCATACGGGAAGTTGAATTCAAAATCGACTTGATCCCGGGAGCGAGCCCCGTGGCCAAAACACCTTACCGACTCGCACCATCTGAAATGCAAGAACTCTCTAGCCAACTCCAGGAATTATCCGAGAAGGGTTTTATCCGCCCTAGTTCTTCCCCTTGGGGAGCACCTGTCTTATTTGTGAAAAAGAAAGACGGGTCGTTCCGCATGTGTATCGATTACCGGGAGCTCAACAAGTTAACCGTCAAGAACCGGTATCCCCTTCCTCGTATCGACGACCTCTTCGATCAACTTCAAGGAGCTGCAGTCTTTTCAAAAATCGACTTGCGTTCGGGTTATCACCAACTGCGAGTACACGAAGACGACATCCCAAGGACCGCATTCCGCACTCGGTACGGGCATTACGAGTTTATGGTTATGCCTTTCGGCTTAACCAATGCTCCTGCAGTCTTCATGGACCTTATGAACCGAGTGTGCAAGCCATACCTAGATAAATTTGTCATTGTGTTCATCGATGACATTCTTATCTATTCCAAATCCTGCACCGAGCATGAACTTCATCTCCGGCAAATCCTCGAACTGTTGAAGAAGGAACAACTATACGCAAAATTCTCAAAATGTGAGTTTTGGCTTGAAGAAGTACAATTCTGGGACACGTTGTGAATAGCCAGGGAATTCACGTCGACCCTGCAAAGGTTGAAGCTGTTAGGAATTGGGGTACTCCCACGACTCCAACGGAAGTTCGATCGTTCCTTGGCCTAGCCGGGTATTATCGACGATTTATTGCCAACTTCTCAAAAATCGCAAAGCCACTCACATTCTTGACCCGGAAGAACCAGCCGTTCGAGTGGAAATCCGAACAAGAAGAGGCGTTTGAGACATTGAAGCATAAACTATGCAACGCTCCTGTTTTAACGCTACCAGATGGAAACGACGATTTCACAGTATATTGTGACGCGTCGAGACAAGGCCTTGGTTGCGTCCTCATGCAACGGGGAAAGGTAATAGCCTACGCCTCGAGGCAATTGAAGGTTCATGAGGTAAATTACAAACGCACGATCTCGAGCTCGGAGCGGTGGTCTTTGCCTTGAAAATCTGGAGACACTATTTATATGGCACACAATGTATAGTGTACACGGACCACAAGAGCCTCCAGCATGTTTTCAATCAGAAGGATCTCAATATGAGGCAACGTCGATGGGTGGAGCTAATTAGTGACTACGACTGCGACATCAGATACCATCCCGGCAAGGCAAATGTCGTAGCTGATGCGTTGAGTAGGAAGACGCACCAAAAGATGGTTTCCGTCCAAGAGATTCGCGACCGTCGGCAATGGTTCGATACTTTGGGAGAGTTGACACTGAAGTCCGACTTGATGTCAACAATGCTACCGTGTTACTGCAAAATTTGAGGATCGATTGTGACCTCGAGTCAAGCATCCGAGAAGCCCAGCAGGCAGTGCAAGTCGAAGAGAGTATGAAAGATGAACTTGAGCCCAATCTTGTAGCTCAACTGGAAGCAAGAGCCAATGGGTTGATGTATTTCACAAACCGAATCTGGATTCCCAAACGTAATAACCTTCGGGCTTTTATCATGAATGAAGCACATCAGACTCGCTATTCTATCCACCCGGGCTCCGATAAGATGTACATGGACTTGCGGAGTCAATATTGGTGGCCTGGAATGAAACGAGACATAGCAACCTACGTTGCTAAGTGCCTCACGTGCACGAAGGTTAAAGCGGAACATCAACGTCCAAGTGGCTTACTCGAACAACCCGAAATTCCCATGTGGAAATGGGAACATATATCCATGGACTTCATAACCAAGCTACCTCGGACACCTCGTGGGCACGATAGCATATGGGTAATCGTCGACCGATTGACCAAGTCAGCACATTTCCTACCCATACGCGACACGTATAAGACATCAAGGCTAGCTCGGATTTACATCGACGAGATTGTAAGTCGTCACGGTGTGCCCCTTCACATCATATCCGACCGAGACGCTCGATTTACTTCTCACTTCTGGTCTTCCATGCAAGAACTTCTGGGTACGCAGTTGGATTTAAGCACAGCTTACCATCCCCAAACCGATGGTCAAACGGAACGGACAATCCAAACTCTGGAAGACCTGTTGCGTCTCTGTGTTCTCGATTTTGGTGGCGACTGGGATACGCATCTACCACTCGCAGAGTTCTCCTACAATAATAGTTACCATTCAAGCATCCAAATGGCACCGTTTGAGGCACTTTATGGTCGTAAGTGTCGTTCCCCGATTTGCTGGACCGACATGGGCGAAAATCTTATCACCGGTCCCGAACTCATACAAGAGACGACCGATAAAGTTGCTATCATCCGCAAGAACTTGGAAACAGCTAGGAGTCGACAAAAGAGCTACGCTGATAAACGTCGCAAGCCACTAGAATTCCAAGTTGGGGAGATGGTCCTTCTCAAGGTCTCGCCATGGAAAGGTGTAGTTCGTTTTGGAAGAAAGGGTAAGTTAGCTCCGAGATTTGTAGGACCTTTTAAGATCTTAAAAAGGGTCGGGAAAGTAGCCTATAAACTCGAACTACCCCCCGACCTTAGCGGAATTCACCGGTTTTCCACGTCTCGAACCTGAGGAAGTGTTTGGCCGACGATGACTTGCATGTGCCATTGGAAGACATCCAGATCGACGAGTCCCTGCATTTCGTGGAGAAACCAGTCGAAATCATGGATCGCATTATGAAGAAGACTAGGACCTCTACTACCCCAATTGTAAAGGTTAGATGGGAAACAAACGGGGAGCAGAATTCACTTGGGAGCGTGAAGATCACATGAGGAAGACTTATCCTTCTTTGTTTTTGTAACTTTCGTTATTGTAATTTCGGGACGAAATTAAATTAAGTTGGGGAGACTGTAACATCCTGTAATTTTTCCGTTCTTATATATATATATATATATATATATATTTTTTATTTATGTGGTGCGTGGCTCGTTAGTAGTATGTAAATATATATATATTATATATATATATATATATAATAATAATAATAAATAAAAATAATAATAATTATAAAAATAATAATAATTATAATAATAATAATAATAATAATAATAATAATGATACTAATAAAATAATAATATAATAATAATAATAATAATAATAAAACTTGAATAATTAAGGTTTAAAAAGTTGAGGGGGTCTTAATGCAAATTTTGAAACATCAAATTAAAACTTTAAGCTTAATGTTATGAAGCACAAAATGGAGGGACTAGTTGTGTAAATAGTCAAAACTCAAATCGGGTTTCACCCGATTTTCGGCTGCCGGCTCCGGCGAGCTCCGGCCGAGCTCCGGCAAGTCTCCAAACCCCATTTTAAAAACCGATTTGATCCAATTAAACCGCCCCTCGTCTTCGACTATGAGTTTCGAACCCAAACCCAACTCCAATTTTAAATTCCCGCTCGATTTTCTTCCAAAACCGAACCCGTGCCTAAACCTTGCCAAAATCCGAATCGAATCTTGCCAATTTCACGAAATTGAATCAAATTAATCATTTCTAAACTTAAAACGCATCCTAAACAATCAATCAATCAATTATAATTACACAATTACAGCCCGAATCTCTCAAATTTGGTAAACGAGAACGCGGTCTCAAAATCAAACGAGTTAAGCTCGAATCCATGAAATCAAACCTATATATTGTGGCCTTTCGGTTCATTGTGGAGTTCCTAAACTCCCTGAACTCCAATTCACTAAAAACCTCCTCGATCAAGAAGCCCCAATTCGCGAACACCCGAAGTTTGAGTCGATCTTGAAATCACACAAAGCTTAATCAAAAAGGTAATTAGAACCTGTTATTGACTCGATTTGGTCCAGGGATCAAAAGCCCCATGATTATTTGGGTGTTTAACATCGAATCGGAGGTCAATTTTGACCCTGTTGAACCTAGGGTTCATACAATTTGGGGGAAACCAGAGAGGCAGAGCTTAAATTCAATACAAACCAAAGTGAAACCAAGGCCTTGGCCCTGGTTCACTGGTTCCCGCACTTCAGCCCTCCAAGGGAGACCCGGGTTCGAACCCCGGGCAGCCCCTTTCCCCTTTTTCTTTTTATTTTTCTGATTTTTTTTGCTACTTTTCTGCATTCTTTTTAATTATTTAATTTTTTATTTATTTCTGAAAATTTCTAAAAATAATTTTATAAAATGCAGATTATCTTTTTATTTTTGTTAATTAATTTGTGACTAAATGAACTTTTATAAATACATTACGGTATTTCAAAAAAAAAAAAAATAAAATAAATAAAAAAGAGATGTGTGTGAACATAAATTGTATATTTATATATATATATATTCAAACAATTAAATTGTTTAGTTATTTATACCTATATATATATATATATTTTTACATAGCTCTTTATAATAGGTAAATCATTATTATAATATACAATACTATAAATCGATTAAACGTACAATAAATCAAGTTGTACTTATCCTTTCTCGCACGCGCAAATAATTAATTATTTCAAAATATAAAAAAAACCACTCGTTCCTTTATCCGATCGCATTAATAACATATAATAGATACGAATAATTATTAAATCCTATTAGACCTACAATTAATCATCAAAAAATTATAACGCGCTACTTTATTTCGTTTAGGTGTGTTGTGACGTTTGTGTTGGATCTTATTCGCGGTTATTCTTATTTCATCTTCAAACCCTTATTAACAAGTGAGTTCTTATGCCCCATTTACATATATTTTACACCTTTCGGGGCGAAACATGTGGTTATACAAACATACTCGTACACGCTTGATACTTATTATGCACGTGCAATTCTTTACATTGTCGTGGTTAATTGAATGTGTTAAGTTATATATGAGATGTGTCATGTGTGCAATCATTAACTAAATCTAGCCTGGCAAAGTCTTAGATCTTTGGGCCTGACAAGCCTATTTGGTGCTAAAGTCGATGTATTGCCGACTCCTAGGAGCCGTATGCTTGTGCACTAGGGAACCAAATACACTTAGCTAATCACGCTTATTCCTATGTTGTTCAGTCAAGGTTTGGTTGTAACTATGCATGTTCTATATACTTGTATTCTGTGACCATTGACTAGAATTGCCACATTTTTTTTCGTATACTTATTGTACTTAAAACCATGAGAACTCACCAACTTGTTAGTTGACCTTATTTTTCAACATGTTTCAGGTAATGTGCAAGCTTAAAAGATGATTGAAGGAATGCTTAAACTTAGGACATGGGCTTAGACCTAATAAAAACTTTTGGGATTTCTTACTGTATTGTTTGTTTGATTTCGAGATATTTATGTATGTGGTGTTTGAAAACAATTAAGTAATGACATTTACATTTAATCATAGCGTTATGTGGTTGGTGAACAATCTTAACCCTCACACTTCGACGTTTCCGCCGTCAAGGTTGGGGTGTGACAATTCACTTGTATGTTGTGGTTAGTTGATCTTTGTAGCTACCATGTAATGTTGATTATATATACAATCATTAACTATTGCTAGCCTGGCGACGTCATAGATCTATGGGCCTGACAAGCCTGCTTGGTTGATCCAAGTACACTTAGCTAATCGTATATACGTGTAAACGTTTAAGACTTGTAAACGTTTGAGACTTGTAAAACTGTCAAAGTTTGATTATCCATTCTGTCTTACATCCCTAGTTACTTTGTTCACTAATCTATGACATGAATTGCCATTTTTTATATATTTATGTATTGAAAACTATGGACATCTCACAAACATTATTGTTGACCCTTTATTTTTAACATGTTTCAGGTTTAATACTTGAGGTTTCTCTTCGTGCTCACATAAGACTGGACCTAGTTTAACTAAATATGTTATTTTTTGTTTAAAGCTTTTGTATTGTATAGAATTATTTGTTTTTTAATGTTCAATGATTAATGTTATTAATATTATTTCAACTTAATTAGTTCCATGTGCTATGAACAATCGTTTCATATTCGTCCGCCCCGATGATTCCGCCGTCGGTCGGGTGTGTGACAATAAGCATCATGTGAGTCTGAAGGATGGAAAATTTAAAGTGATCAAAGGGTCATTGATGGTGCTCACAGGAACAAGGAGAGGAACAACAATATATGTGCTAGATGGGAAGATATTGACCAATGAGGTGTTATTGGTGCAGTCTGACATTGATAAGTCCACCTTGTGGCACAGAAGATTTGGTCATTTGAGCAGTCAAGGGCTGGAGGAGTTAAGGAAACAAGACTCATTAATAATTTCAGGGTTAATGATGTTGGTTTCTGTGAGACTTGTGTCATGGAAAAGAATAGTAGAGTAAAGTTCAGCAAGGGTAAGCAAGTTACTAAAGGGATCTTGGATTATATACATTCAGATTTGTGGGGTCCTGCAAGGGTGATTTCTTTGGGAGGAGCAAGGTACTTTATGTCTATTATTGATGATTTTTCAAGAAGAGTGTGGGTGTATGTGCTCAAGCACAAGAGTGATGCCTACCAGAAGTTTGTAGAGTGGAAGAAGCTTGTGGAAACTCAAACAGAAAGGAAGGTGAAAAAGTTGAGAATTGATAATGGGTTAGAGTTCTGAAACAAAGAATTTGATCAATTCTGTAAGAATAATGGTATAGCTAGGCATTTGACCATTCCTGGTACACCTCAGTAGAAGGGTTGGCTGAGAGGATGAACCGAACTCTTTTAGAAAGAGTGAGGTGCATGGGATTAAATTCTGGATTACCAAAGTGCTTCTAGGAAGCACTGCTACTTATTTGATAAGTAGGTCACCTTCTAGAGCTCTAAATATGAGAACCCCAATGGAAGTCTAGTCAGGAGAAAAACTAGATTGTAGTAGCTTGAGGGTAGTGGGATCTGTGGCTTATGCTCATATAAGTCAAGATAAACTTGATGCTAGAGCTCAAAAATGTATCATGCTTGGATATCCTGAAGGTGTGAAGGGATACCGGTTATGGAGATTGGATGATGGTAGTCCCAAGGTGATTATGAGTAGAAATGTAGATTCAAGAGAATACCTTTTATAAAGATGTGGTTAGAAATAAATTAGCTTCGGAAGATACTAAGTTTGCTTCGGAAGAAAAGAAGTTGGCTTTGGAAGATGATAGATATGCTTCGGAAGCTAGTGGATATACTTTGGAAGAGAAAAAGTATACTTCGGAAGGAACCAAATTTGCTTCGGAAGAGAACAAGTATGCTTCGGAAGGGAGTTCGAGTCATGAGAGTGTTCACTTTGAGGTGGAGTCTTCCGAAAGGAATCTGAATTAAGGTTTTCAAGTTGAAACAGATGAACAAGGGAGATCCAGGGTAAGTGAAGCATCATCATTAAGAACCAACTATAGTATTGCTAAAGGAGAACCAAAAGAACTATAGTGCAACCTTTGAGGTATAGGGATGAAAGTCACTTGTCTGCAGTTGCCTTTAGCATTGGAGAGCAAGAGAGCATCTTTGAGCCACTTCATTATGATTAGGCATTTATATAAGAGGAAAGGATCTGTGGCAAGAGGCTATTGAAGATGAGATGGCTTCATTGATGAAGAATGACATATGGGAGCTGGTTGATAAGCCTTCAGATCAAAAAGTGGTGTCATGTAAGTGGCTTTACAAGATAAAGGATGGATTTCCAGGGAGTGATAAGCCTAGATTCAAGGCCAGGTAGTGGCTAAAGGGTTTAAGATTATACTAACATTTTCTCACCAGTGGTAAGGCATACATTTATTAGGATTATATTGTCTATAACTACTGCTTTTGATTTGGAACTAGAGCAGTTAGTTGTTAAAACAGCCTTTTGCATGGCTATTTAGATGAAAACATTTATATGTCTCAACCAAGGGGGTTCATTAAAGCTGGTAATGAGGATAAAGTTTGCTTGTTTAAAATATCTTTATGTGGTCTTAAGTAAGCCCCTAGACAATGGTATAAAAGGTTTGATGATTTTATGGTAAATCATGGGTTTCTCAAAAGCTCCTTTGATAGTTGTGTGTGTATCATAAGGTACAAATGGGAATTATGAGTACCTATTGTTGTATGTTGATGACATGTTGTTAGCTTGCAAAGACAAGGTGGAGATAAAGAGGGTGAAGAAATTGCTGATGTCAGAGTTTGAAATGAAGGAGTTGGGTGAGGCTAAGAAGATACTTGGGATGGAAATAAAGAGGTGTAGAAGACAAAGGTTGATGTGGTTGTATAAGAGGTCTTATGTAGATGAGCTTTTGAGGAATTACACTATGGAAGGGTGTAAGGCAGTTAAGACTCCTTTGGCTACACATTTCAAGTTGTCCTCACAGGGCTCTCCTTAAGATGAAGATGAAGAGAGATATATGGCTAAAGTGCCATATGCAAATTGTGTTGGTAGTCTCATGCACTTAATGGTGTGTACAAGGTTGGCCTATGCTACTAGCCTGATAAGTAGATATGTAGCATTACCTGGTAAGGCCTATTGGAATGCTGTCAAGTGGGTTATGAGGTATCTTACAAGTACTAAAAATTATGGTTTAATTTTTGGTAAGAATGGTTAGGATACTCGTAAATCTATTGAATGATATGTTGATGCTGATTATGCAAAGGATCCTGATAATAGTCGGTCAGTTACTGGTATGTCTTTAAGGTTCTGGGGAGTACTGTTAGCTGGAAAGCACATTTGCAGTCAATTGTTGCACTCTTAACTACTAAGGCTGAATATATCCCTTAGGAGAGGCTGTAAAGGAAGCATTGTGGCTACAAGGAATTGTAGTTGATTTAGGTATAAGTGATAATGGTATTGTGATTATGTATGATAATCAAAGGCTATGCAATTAACCAAGAATGCTAAGATCAATGATAGAACTAAGCATATCAAGGTAAAATGTCACTTTATCCGGGATGTGATTAGTTCCAAAGAAGTGATGGTTGTGCAAATTGGTACAGAAAGCAATCTTGCAGATATGTTCATTAAAGTTCTACCTGGTTCCAAGTTTGATATTTGTATTTCAGGATTGGGAATTGGATGAAGTCAAGTCATTGACTTTAAAGGTGGAGAATTGTGGGGTTAAAGGTCAATGTCTGCAAGTTCAAGGGTTATTTCTGTAACTTGTTACTTCTTGTTTGTATTTGTATTAGTGACAATAGTTGAAGGGTGTAATGTGTCAAATTGTTAAACTGGTTAACGGTTGTTAACATTCAATTTGAGGGATAAATAGAGTGTTAGGGTTAATTGATAGAGAGACTTTTCTTTTGTAATCATATTTGATTCTCTTAATACATCATACATGAACTTCTATTGTTTGTCAATCTTGTGTAATTCCAATTAGTTTACAACAACAATGATATTACAAGTGTCTTTTTAAGTGAGTTGAGCCTTTGAATGTGATGTCTCTTGTGTTTGTCTTTTGTATATCAAATTTAAAGGTAGGAGTTCATATTTGTGTGATAACTAATCTCTAATGGGTCAATAAATTCTTCTTTTATTTTTCTTTCTTGGTGATGATGAGGCCCATTTGGATCGATGTTGAGCATCTATTTCATGTTAGATGAACAAGATTAAGAGTATGCACATTTATGTGCAGGGACTCGATGGAAATAGTTCCAAACGAACACAAAAAAACACACACTACAATCTGATTTCCACACATAATTCGACATACAAATAGGATATTTATACCCATACAATGGTGGTTACAACTACTAAAACTAACACAATTAACCTTTAATAATTCCTCTAATTTACACGTTGACTTTTCTAATTAGACTAAGTTATTAAGATTTCTTGATTATTTTAATTCCAACAGGTGATTGTCGAGATTAATGTGAAAAATCTAATGAAAAGGGTGGGTACTATTTGCACCGGTGAGAAGGTAGCATGTCACCCCCACCTTGAGGCGAAATGTCGAGAGCGAAGTTAAGATCGTTCACAGCACCATAACGCTATTATAACCCAAATTATTAATCATAAGATTCATTGTACATTACAAACTAAGACTCAAAGAGTTAAAAGAACAAACATAGATGTAACAAGTCAGTCTATTACATTATTTATCTAGGTCCATTCTAGATGTGCAAGCTTCAAAGAGTAGATATCACACTTGGGCTTTTCTGACCTGTTAAAAATAAGTTCAACCAATAATTTTTGGTGAGCATTCCATAGTTTTAATACATAGATTATATAAAAGGGCACATCCCAGTCATAAGTTTAGTGTATAAGTGATTAGGGCTGTTAAATAATGCAACAAGCAAACCCTCGCAAGGGTTTTTACAATTCTCAACTTTTACAAGTTATACGATGACGTAAGTGGACTTGGATCAACCAAAGCAGGCTTGTCTTGCCCAGAGATCTATGACTTCGCTGGCAGCAAGATTTTGATTGTACTATAACGCCATACATGGGAACCACAAAAGTTCAATTAACCATAACTTTGCATGATAATTGCCATAAAGAGTACAAGTCTAATAGTTTACAAGTGCATGATATAAGGTAAAGTTCACCCCAAAGTGTGAAAATAAGCAAAAAAGTGGTATTGAATACTCAACCTGATCAATAATAGAATTGGTGATTATAATTGTAAGGATTCCTGAAGTCTGATGCAACCCAAAACTGCCTAAGTGTTTCAGCAACATGCACTAAGTACTGAAGTGAAGAATGCTTCGGAAGAATTACACAAAGCATTAGAAAATACTCTAAGTGTAATATCTTCCGAAGCCAAGACCAATATCTTCCGAAGCCTAACATGAAGTCTTCCGAAGCTTGAAGAGACAAAGTCTTCCGAAGCTTCAACCTATGAAGACAGATTTCTTCCGAAGACTTTTAGTACACATGCTTTATCTGATGTACTGTTCCATAAAGCACCTTTTCCGCTGCGTCTCTGATAAGTCACCAACTTACAAGAGTTGGTGAAAAGGTCCATGCTTTTGGTAACTGTACATTGAGGTCTTGAGTCTGAAACTTTCCACTTTATGTACTTTATCCTTTTTATAATGTATAAGGATGTGAGCTATGGCATGTCATAGTCACAAGGTCAAAAGGCAGATATGCCTTTTGATCCTACAATTGATTTTGTTAGTGTCTAGTCAATTGTATCCAGCTGGCTTTCATAGTATAGCCGGCTGTAGGTTGTAGTATAAGTATTCCAAGTTCTTGTATCTTTCATATGCTTTGTAACACTTGTAAAAGAACTTGAGAAAGCAATATACTGCCCCTTGAAAACTATACTCTCTTGTTCTGTCTCTTGCTTTACTTGTGTTCTCTGCATCACCTTTGGTTACCTAGTTCACTGTTTGATTAAGTTTAGTTAATCTCCTCATTGTGTTGTTGTGTTGTAATTGTGTTCAAGCCCTTGAACGATCCTGCAATTGGTATCAGAGCATTCAGGCTCGTGATATAAGATCTAACCATCTTAAGATCCCTCACACACACAAAAACTAAACTTTTTCAAATGGCTTCCATCTCAAAGACTGATATGGAGACTGGAACCATGAACAAATCCCCATTGATCACTCTTGATGACTTCGACACCTGGTGCATGAGGATGGAAGGCTTCATCAGGTCTCTTGACTCAAGAATGTGGGAATCTGTTGAATATGGACCTTTCATACCTAGCACCCCCTCTGCTACCGGTGCTGGTATGATTCCTAAAGATGTGGCCAACTACTCAGATGAAGATAGGAAAAGAGTAGAGATTGACAGGAAGGCCATGACTGCTCTTCAGACTGCTATCCCAAACTCTGTGTACAGAGGTTTTAAGAAGTGCAAAACAGCTAAACAGCTGTGGGATGCACTGAAGCTGATGTATGAAGGCTCCTCTGAAGCCAAGGAGAACAAGAAAGATCTTCTGAAGCAGCAGTTTGAAAATTTCACCTTTAAAACAGGTGAAACCATGACCCAACAACTTCAGGTATGTTGAGATTGTGGATACCCTTGTGGATGGAGGAGTTCCTCTTGAGAACAGAGACATTGTAAGGAAGTTCATGTCCTCACTTCCTAGGCAATGGACACACTATTGTGTGGTAATCAAGAGGACTGAGAACCTTAAAACTCTTACTCTGACAGAGTTATATGGGATTCTCAGTGGATACCAGATGGAGATGAACTTACAAGGTTCATCTGGCAACTCTAACAATCAAATGGGTTCAGCCCTTCATGTGGTTGAAAGGGACAGCATAGAACCCCAACATCATCTCCTATGCTACCCTGACAACTCACAAAAGGGTCCTTTCATCACCTTCCCGAGACACCAAGGGAGAACTTTACTCAAGGAAGCCCATTCCAAGAGACAAGTTCTTCTCAAGCCTTTGTGTCTGCAGATGAAAGCTGTGGAAATTATCTCTTCACTCTTGAAGATCTAGACTGTATCCATCCAGATGACCTGGAATACATGGAGATAGTTCAGCAGATGGCTCTTCTCACTCACAGAGCCAAGAAGTTCTACAAGAGGACAGGAAGAAAATTTCCAAGCAATGCTACCAGTGGTAAGTTTGGCCTGGATAAAAGCAAAGTTAAGTGTTACAATTGTAACCTTATGGGTCACTTCGCCAGGGAGTGTAAGGCACCCAGAGCAAATGGGGGTCAAACACAACTCAGACCAAACTTCACACAACAATACCCCTCAGGCTGAGAAGACAAAGCAACATGCTGCGGTTGCTGTTGAAGAGGGAGGATTTGACTGGAGTTTTCAGGTGGAGGATGCTTCTCCAAACCAAGCATTGATGGCTGATCATGATGAAGCCAAGGTATTAGAACATCTTTGCTCCCCTGAATGCATTGCTAAAGTAAATAGATACAGGTCCTACAACCTAGAGATGAGATCTGATCTTGAGTCATTAAACATATTAAAATCTGACTTTAGAAAGTCTGAAAATGATTACAAGTTAAAGATAGAAGACTTGGAGAAAACTATTTCAGTACTAAAACATGAACATACAGATTTTAGAACTCAGATCCAAGATCTCATCACTAAGTTGACTAAGTGCCAGGCTGAGCTTGTGATCAGCAAAGCCCTGGCAGAGAAAAGTGTTCTTGAAGAAGAGACCTTCAAGAACATGATATCCTCATCCCTACACAATAAGGTTTGTTATCAAAATAGACAGGGACTGGGATCAAATGAGATAGCTCCTCCACACACAATCTTGTCTGTAAGATCTCCTAGGTGTGGAACTTGTGAAGATGAGCTTCCTCTCATAGATCCAGTAAGTGAGGATGATGAAGAAGTGATAGTGAGGAATCCCTCTGAGAAGAGTGAAGAAGAGGATTCCTCCAAGGGCCACTATCCTTCTGAGGAGAAGAAATTAACTGTGATGACCAAGTCCAAGAGAAAGAACTTGATCAGGAAGAGCAAAAGGAAAGCAAAGAAGGCTCAAGAAATCAAGGCTACCTTTGATGCTAAGCAGAAACAAGTGTTCATCTCTGCAGGTTTCAAAGCAATAAGGACTGAAGACATCCACCAAAGCCTCTTATCTAAGAGTTCTGGTTCATGTTCAAATCATCTCAGTACAAAGAAGAAGACTGAGCTGCTGTGTACCACTGCTGCACAGCCTGGACCATCAAATTCCAAGAACAGTTCACAGCCCAAGGGAACTGTATCTGAATCTACCAAGATGAAGGTGAAAAAGGAATGTGACCAAGGCCAGTCTTGCTCTCAAAAAGATTTCTTTGAAGAAGAAAATGCTGTGTGTTATGTGTGAAAGTACTTCTCATATTGCCAAGGATTGTCCATACAATCCTAAAAGTACTATCCACATGACCAATACAAAGACTTCAAAGAATCTCAAGAAGTCTCAAGCTTCGGAAGGAAAGTCTGTTTCCTTCGGAAGCTCCAAATCAAAGAAGAAGGTAAATGGAAAATTACCTTCGGAAGCAAAGTTGGTCTCGGAAGAAAGGAGTTCTTCCGAAGTACTAAAGTCTACTGCAGTGACTGTAGATTCTTCCGAAGTATCAGTCATTAAAACTTGTGAAGCTCCAAAAGCTTCTAAGGTTTTGAAGGTCAAGTCCAAGACTCCAAAGGTGGTGTGGAAGTCTAAGAAAGACCAAATGACTGAGGTTTCTCCATCAACAACAGCCGAAGATCCCCTCTGTACAACCATAGGATCTATTACTGTTGCATTACTTCTATTACACTTACTGAACCCAAGACAAGTAAGGCTTGGGTTTCCAAATGTAACTAATCATTTTCTTTGTGCAGGAACAGCTCAAGACAAACAGAATGTCTGGATAATTGACAGTGGCTGTTCCAGGCACATGACAGGCGATAGGTCTTTACTTCATAATTTTGAGAGAATTGATGGAGGACCAGTTGCTTTTGGAGGAAATGAAGGTGGTTACATTTATGGAAGGGGCAAGGTCACAAATGGTAAGCTCAGCATTGAGAAGGTAAACTTTGTTAAGGAGCTTGGGTACAATCTTCTGAGTGTATCTCAATTTTGTGATCAGAGTCATAACATGCTCTTCACTGAGCATGAGTGCATTGTTCTCAAACCTGGAGTGGTCATTCCTCATGAGCATATTCTGCTCAGAGCCCCCAGGAAAGGGAACATGTACAAGATGGATTTGCAAGAAACATCTCCCTCTGGAGAAGTTTCATGCTTTCTATCTAAAGCAAATAGTGATGAGTCTTTCCTATGGCATAAAAGAATGTGCCATGTAAACTTTAAGAATATGAATAAATTAATCAAACATGATCTGGTAACTGGAATGCCAAAGAAAGAGTTTACAAGTGATGATCATTGTGTTGCATGCCTGAAAGGGAAGCAACACAAGGTATCTCACAAGCCTAAGGAAAAGAACTCCATCACTACTCCCCTACACTTATTACATATGGATCTCTTTGGCCCCACCAGTGTAATGAGTTTAGGAAGGACCTTATACTGTCTAGTGATCACAGATGATTTTACAAGATTCACTTGGGTTTTCTTTCTTAGAACTAAAGATGAGACTCCTGAGATTCTAAAGAATTTCATCTTAAAGATTGAGAATCAATGTGATCACAAGGTCAAAACCATAAGATGTGATCAAGGAACTGAATTCAAAACCAAATCCTTGATACATTTTGTGATGAAAAGGGTATTACAAGACAATACAGTGCTCCCAGGACTCCTCAGCAAAACGGAGTTGCTGAGAGGAGAAACAGGACACTTATTGAAGCTGCAAGAACTATGTTGTCTGACTCTAAACTGCCTATCACCTTCTGGGCAGAGGCAGTTAATACTGCCTGCTATGTGCAAAACAGAGTCTTAGTAGTTAAGACACATGGTAAGACTCCTTATGAACTTTGGCACAAGAGGAAACCTTTCATTGGTTTTCTCAGGTCATTTGGATGTCCCTGCACCATCTTGAATACCAAAGATCAAGTTGCCAAGTTTGCTGAGAAATCAGACGATGGACACTTCATTGGATACTCTTCTCAAGCTAAAGCTTATAGAGTATACAATCTCAGAACTAGAATCATTGAGGAGTCAGCCAATGTGACTTTCAATGAGCACACTCCCAGTGTGGCTGGTTCTGGTCCGGATTGGCTATTTGATCTTGATTTAGTTACCAACTGTTTTAATAAATCTTGTGAGCATGTTTCAGGATCTGCAGAAAATTTAAATACAGGTGATCCTGATCCAAGATTTGAGCTTGGAAGACCTTCAGCTCCAGTTGGAACTACTTCAGCAAATGAGGTTTCTATCAGCACAACAATGACAAATCCAGCTGATACATCTGGCATGCCTTCAAATTCCAGTTCAGAGGCCTCTCAACCAGATAAAGACATCTCAATTGCAGAAGATAACAATGGTGATGGTGAAAGTGATCAAGAATCTCTTGATGCTAATAACCATACCATAGATGATAACATCAATGATGTCACACACTCATTGGATCAAGTTAATCTTGATAAGTGTGATAATGTGGAGGATCAATCTTCAAGACCAGATCTAAATTTCTCAAATTTGGATCTATCTCAGCAACTTGCTGTGATCCCTCAGCTAAGGATCCACAAGTCTCATCCTACTACAAACATCATTGGAGATGTTATCTCCGGGGTAAAGACAAGAGGGCAAACCCATGAAGCAAATGTTTGTCTTCACTCTTGTTTTCTATCCCAGTTAGAGCCAAAGAAAGTTGAGGAGGCTCTAAAGGATGGAAGTTGGGTTGAAGCTATGCAACAAGAGCTGCTTCAATTCAAAAGACAGAAAGTTTGGAACCTTTGTCCTCTTCCTCATGGGAAGACTACCATTGGAACCAAATGGGTTTTTAGGAATAAAAAGGATGATAGAGGAATCATCATCAAGAACAAGGCTAGACTAGTTGTTCAAGGATACACACAAGAAGAAGGGATTGACTACACTGATGTCTTTGCTCCTGTAGCTAGACTAGAAGCTGTTAGGATATTCCTGGCATTTGCTGCATCCAAGAACTTCAAGGTCTACCAACTTGATGTAAAGTGTGCTTTCTTATATGGAGTGATTGATGAGGAGGTTTATGTCAAACAACCACCTGGTTTTGTAGATCCTGATCATCCTGATTATGTCTGCAAGCTTGACAAAGCTCTCTATGGGCTGCATCAGGCACCCAGGAAGTGGTATGAGACACTGTCTGAGTATCTCTGTAAACATGGTTACAGGAGAGGTACTATAGATGGAACTCTCTTCATCAAAGGACAAGGAAACGACATTCTGCTAGTTCAAGTATATGTGGATGACATCATCTTTGGCTCAACCAATTCAAGGCTCTGCAAAGACTTTGAAAAGCTGATGAAGATAGATTTGAAATGAGTTCAATGGGAGAACTTAATTTCTTTCTGGGAATTCAAGTGAAGCAGGTTGAAGATGGCATTTTCATAAGTCAGTCAAAGTATATTCAAGATATACTCAAGAGGTTCAACATGACTGATTGTAAGACTGCTAAGACACCCATAGCCAGAAACCACTCTCTTGGTCCAGATCTTGAGGGGGAGTGTGTAGATGAGCACTTATACAGGGCTATGATTGGGTCTCTTATGTATCTTACAGCTAGCAGGCCTGATATCATGTTTGCTACATGTATTTGTGCAAGATATCAAGCTAATCCTAAGATGTCTCACTTAATCACTGTGAAAAGGATTTTAAGATACCTCAAAGGTGCTTCAACACTTGGTTTATGGTATCCAAAGAATTCTAATTTCAATCTGTATGCCTATACAGACAGTGATTATGGTGGTTGCAACATGACTGCAAAGTCTACATCTGGGGGATGTCAATTTCTTGGTGGAAGGGTTGTCTCATGGCAATGCAAGAAACAAACCTGTGTGTCTGCATCAACTGCTGAGGCTGAATACATTGCTGCTGCAAGCTGCTGTGCTCAAGTGCTTTGGATTCAAAATCAGATGCTAGACTACGGATTTAACTTCAAAGAGACTCCTATCCACATAGACAACAACAGTGCTATCTCTATCACTGAAACCCTGTGCAGCACTCAAGGACCAAACACATCAACATCAGGTATCATTTAATAAGAGATAACTATGAAAAGGGGTTAATTAAACTAGTCAAAGTTCACACAGATGAACAATATGCTGATCTGTTCACAAAAGCTTTTGATGAACAGAGATTTAATATCTGATATCAGCTATTGGGATGATTAACTTTGAGTAGATTTTTTAAAAACTAATTCTAATTATTTCTTCTTAAAATATGTGTGTCCTAAGTTGTCTAGTTCATCACTTTCATAAGCTCTTGTTTTCTTTGAATGAAAAACTCTTTTTGAAGACTTTCCTTGGATTCTTGAAAATTTTCTGACACTTCGGAAGATAACATTTTACCTTCGGAAGAAAAATATGTCTTCAAAATAAATGACTGTCTAAGAAATTTTACCTTCGGAAGAAGTCAAAATTTATCTTCCGAAGCTTAAAATTCTCAACTTAGACACTTATTCATTTTTAAGGACTTTTTCCTTCCGAAGCAAAAATTACTTTCGGAAGCTTTGTTCATTCTTATACAAAGCATCCAAAGTTTATTTCTCTTCCGAAGCATAAATCTTTAAGACTCTCAGGAAAATTCTTCCGAAGTCACTTTAGCTTCGGAAGCTTTTTCAATCAAACTTCCGAAGACAAATTACTTTCGGAAGCTTTTCGAATTCCAAGAAAACTACTTTTTGAGCAAAAAGGTAAACTACTTTTTCAGAGGTGGGACCGACATACGGATTTCAAAGTTTATCCTCTTTCATTAAACTTTATCTGAAATCCTTCTCTCTCATATAAACCCAACGGTTTCCCCCCTCTTCTATCATCTGCTTTTCTTCCATACCTAAAACCCAAAGCTTTCTCTCTGAAATTTCCTTCCCTTCCATCTTCTCTTCTCTCTGAGCTACCTCACAATGGCTGACCTTACACACAGAAATGATCCTCACTTTGCCATGCAGCTACACAGACACACAATCAGGTTGCTCTGTTATGCTCTGACAAAGATCCTCATTTCTCAGAGGTTTGCCGTTTCTTGTCTTTGTCTCACTACTTCACCTCCCTAACCATTGATCCTCCTCTATATGAGGATCATTTGCTTGAATTCTGGAAGACCTGCCAAGAGGTCATTATGGATGGGGAGAAGGCACTGTCTGCCACAGTGCAGGGGAGAACAATTTTCATCACTCCGGCCATCATCAACCGACATCTTCAGCTGGATGATGAAGCAGGTGAAGTGTTCTTTCCAAAAGAAGCGGTTAATCATTCCTTCGAGCAGATGGGCTATGAAGGAGATTTCTCTGTAAAGACCTTCAGGAAAGGGAAGGTCTCATCCCAGTGGAAATACCTGCTCCATGTGGTTATCCACAGCTTATCAAACAAGCATGGTGGATGGGACCAGATTCCTGAGGATCTCTCCTTTATAGTTCATGGGATGGTTCAGGGGGTCAAGTTCAGGTATTCACAATTTGTTTATACTAATTTACTTGCAAACTTAGACTCCTTAGAATATTACATGTTTCCTAGATATGTTCAACACATTCTTAACTGTGAACTGGGCTCACAGTTGAGGGAAACAGGCAATATTCTTAAACTGGGACAGATGAAGCCCGGCATCTTTAAAATTATGAAGAAGCCAACTGTAGGCTTCTCAGGGGTAGAAACAGCCCTAGTCCCAAAAATGTTAGAGCTCATTGCTCAAGGTGACAACATAGCAGTCCAAGCTAGTGTTGAACCCACACCTACTGCTCTCCTACCCTCTTCACAACCTCCAATATTCATCACCTACAAAAGAAAATCCCAACGAACCCCTGCTCAGGCTATTGAGTCTGTGCAGGCCCCCAAATACTCAACCTTACAGGAAGAAGTGGACTCCAGAGCTCCCACTTCTCCTGAGGAGCAAACCACTCCCATTACTTTACCTATCAGGGCTGAGGTTCCTCAAGCTCAACCTGATGAGCTCATTAGCCCAACAACTGTAAGCCTTCACTCTGAGTCTCAACACTCAAGTGAACAACCTTCAGGGGACAGCTACCATCCCCAGCCTTTGGATCTAAACCAACCAATTCCCAACCTATCCTTTTACACTGATGAAGACTTAGGATTCAGTGAGTACCATGAGTCTCTCTTCTCCTCCCCTACTCAAAGAGAGATGAGTACCTCTGACTCTCCTCAGTCTATCCCTCATCAGTCACCTATTACTGAGGTGGACACATCTGAACCTGTTCAGGATGTCCATATGGAAGAGGCTCTCACTTTTGAAAGTGATTACATCATTAAGACCTCAACCATGGCAACTCAGCCCATTGGCATCTTAACTGAGGTTGCCAGTGAGCAGAGGAAAACCAGCAGCCAAGAAACTCAAGCTGGTGGTGAGAGAAGGGACTTTGGTCCAATCCTCTCATCCCCCAGTGATTCTTCTGATGAAGATGAGGGGAATTTGAGACTAAAGGTACAAATTGTCACAAACATGCACCTATCTAGTCTCTAAGGTTAGTCACTTGGAATCTCAGGTGACTACCCTGCAAAACAGGGTCAATGATCAGCAACTCCAGATTTCATATCTGCAGGAAAAACTAGCTGAGAGACCTTTAAGGAGAGCTCAACCAGGAACACAAGAACCTGTGGAAGTGACTGATTTATCCTCCAGCTCACCTATGCAAGTGGGTGATGCTACCAAAAGGGGGAGAAAGTTATCACAACCACAGAACCTGGGAGTTCTTCAAAGAGAATGGACATAGAGGACTCACCATCCTCACTTGCTGTTGTGCATTCTCAGCAACTTCCTCAAGTTCACATTAATGTGGACTCTATAGACTCTCTCATCAGGAGTCTCTTTGAGGAAGGTATACCAAGGGCTGTCTCATCTCCACCACATGGAACTGGCAACTACATTATCAGATGGAGGTATGATGATGACAGAAGAGCCCTCATACTTCACAGAGTTCAAGGTCAACAAGAAGTCTTTCAGTTCCAAAGCCTGAGCTTCTATGAAGGACTGGATTTGGTCAACATGCCACTTGTCAATCCAAGCAAATCTAGACAAGCTGACAGGCTGGCTCAAAGAATCCAAGACAGGATCCTTGCAGAGTTCTCTCTAAGAAGGAGACTTAGGCAATCAGGCAATGTCATCGGTCAACTGGATGCTGAGGTGGACCCTAAGATTAGTTTCATAGGGGAAACCTTGGCTGAAGGCCCAGTGGCAGAACCTGAGACCCCTGTCTCACCATCAACAACTGCTGCAGAGGTCCAAACTCCATCTGAGACACCTGCTGGTGAAGGTGTCTCTCAGCCTCTCTCTGGCCAGAGCATGGAAGCTACACCAAGCAATGAAGGCCAAGCCTCAATCCACCCTGAGTCACAAAGGTCTGTTGGTGACAAAGGGAAAAGGATAATGACTCCTGAGGAAATTGAGGAGGAAGAGAGAGAGAGGAAAAGGAGGCTAAGGGGAGAAAGTTCTTCTGGGTCATCAAAATTCATGCAAGCTGCAATCAGGGCTGCCCCCAGACCAACACTCAAAATGATGAACAAAGGGCAGTCAGGATTAATTATTTACAGACCAGGAACTATGATGTTGATGAAATCATCTCCCTCCCCTTAGAAGAGTTGAATGAACTGGCTGACATGGAAGTGTCAAGAGAGATAAAGGAGAAAGAGGATGCAAGGTTACTTCTCCAATTCAAAGAGGAGAGGAGACAGAAAAGACTTCACAAGCATACTCCCACTCTCTCTCCAGTTCAAGAAAGTCCTGCACAGGAAGATGTGGCTCCACAAGAACCTCAGGTAGATAAAGAAGAGGATAGAATCAAAATGATAAACTACCTGAGTGCCACAGGCTTCTATCAGGCAATACACTTCTTCCCCTGTCCTATGACTTCATTGAGTTCGAGTACTTAAAGCAACTTGAGCTTGAGTTAGTCAAAGAAAGAAAAACAACCAAAAGGAAGCTAAGGGAAGAAGCTGCAAAGTCAAGAGCCATCATTCAAAAGAATGCAAAGAAGTCTGCTGACAGACAAAGAATGATGAGCTTCTTGAAGTCATATGGATTCTCCGGAAGGAGACTTGGTCCCATGTCTCTATCTACAATGGATGAGCATATAAGGGTAATCAAGCAGAAGATTAAAAGTGGTGAACTCATTGATTGCACTCTCTTCCAAGTCAAGTCCCACCTGAAGTGGAGGTCAAGTTTGAACAACCAGAGACACCTGAACCAGAACCTCCAGCTGAGCCTCAGCAAACTTCATCTTCTGATCCAAGACAGGGTCAAACTCCCTCTCCTTCTGAACCTGTGAGGGAGGAACACCCAACTGAGAAAGACACTGATGATCAACATGGTGCTGCAGACCAGTCTTCTCAGTTAAAGACATTAAAGAGGAAGAAGAAAATGGCCTCTAAACCAAAGACTAAAAAGAAGAAGCCAAAGTCATCTACCTCTACACCCCAGGCTGAATCAGATCAACCTGAGGAAGTGCATGATGAGGCAGCCCAATCAACTCCTATGCAAGTGGCTCCTCTAGCAACCGAGACACCCATCTTATCCTGGACTTACTCTACCAATCCAGAAAGATGGAATGTTATCAGAGATCAAGGTGTTGAAAATGTCTACTCATGGCAAGACATAATCAACTTACCTCTGCATGATCTCTTTGAAATGAGAAGATACTATGAGAGTCTTGATGATCCTGACCATCAAATGAAGAAAGGGATGGTCTTGATTATTCTGAAGACTACAAACATTTAAAGATCTTCTAAGTGTTTTGGTAGCATCAGCCTAGGGGGAGTTTGTAAGGATTCCTGAAGTCTGATGCAACCCAAAACTGCCTAAGTGTTTCAGCAACATGCACTAAGTACTGAAGTGAAGAATGCTTCGGAAGAATTACACAAAGCATTAGAAAATACTCTAAGTGTAATATCTTCCGAAGCCAAGACCAATATCTTCCGAAGCCTAACATGAAGTCTTCCGAAGCTTGAAGAGACAAAGTCTTCCGAAGCTTCACCTATGAAGACAGATTTCTTCCGAAGACTTTTAGTACACATGCTTTATCTGATGTACTGTTCCATAAAGCACCTTTTCCGCTGCGTCTCTGATAAGTCACCAACTTACAAGAGTTGGTGAAAAGGTCCATGCTTTTGGTAACTGTACATTGAGGTCTTGAGTCTGAAACTTTCCACTTTATGTACTTTATCCTTTTTATAATGTATAAGGATGTGAGCTATGGCATGTCATAGTCACAAGGTCAAAAGGCAGATATGCCTTTTGATCCTACAATTGATTTTGTTAGTGTCTAGTCAATTGTATCCAGCTGGCTTTCATAGTATAGCCGGCTGTAGGTTGTAGTATAAGTATTCCAAGTTCTTGTATCTTTCGAATATGCTTTGTAACACTTGTAAAAGAACTTGAGAAAGCAATATACTGCTCCTTGAAAACTATACTCTCTTGTTCTGTCTCTTGCTTTACTTGTGTTCTCTGCATCACCTTTGGTTACCTAGTTCACTGTTTGATTAACGTTTAGTTAATCCCTCATTGTGTTGTTGTGTTGTAATTGTGTTCAAGCCCTTGAACGATCCTGCATAAAATAATAAGAAGAACGTTCAACGTAGTCTTCACAATGCACCTAACAAAATGTTATTTACAAAGGTTATAATATTTAATGTTAACGAGACTAGGGTTTCAATTTTTTGGTATTTGGTGGTTTTAATATTTAGATAACGTTGTTCGTGGAAATCATATATATAGTTTAGTCTAAGAACAAAAATATATATGAAACTAAAAGGAATTAAATCTTTTATAGCAATTTTGTGAATTGGATTATAAATATAGACATTCTATAAACAACCTGATTATTTCATAATTATAAAATCTTTAGTCCAAAAATAATTAGATGATTAAAATGTAATAAAACGTCTATGTCGTATAATAATCTAAGCTAATATTTGTTAATAGTATTTTATAAGAAATTGTTAAGGTAATTATGGGACATAAAATTATAGAAATAATAAGTGGCTTAAAATAACCCAGGTAAAAATAATATTTGTTAACATGTTTTATAATTTTCAGAAAATTTATATATTTTTCTCAAAGGTTGAAAAAGCTAAAAAATTATGTTGAGGTGCTCGGGTTCGACCCGGGACTCTAGGTTTAGCAACGAGTGGGGAACCAGTGAACCCAAGGCTCTGGGCCGCGGTTTATCTTGGTATCCATTTCTTAAAAATATCAGTTACAAATCCCCCCCCCCAAAACACATGAACCCCAGGTTCAATTTTCTCAAATTGGTGCACAAATCGACTCATGGACACCGATAACCTAGAGCTATTGTTCCTTATGAAGAAACGAACTGTAAGTGGTTTCAATTACCTTTTTGAAGTTAACAAGTCCAGAAACGATGAGGAACAAGCTGCGATGAATTGGAACCCCTTTTCGTGTGCAAATGTTTATGAAAATCAAATTTACTTCGTGTGAAGCTTCGGATAGTGTTCCCGATGTAAAGCCCTCTATCAATTCGTAGTTAGCAGGCTCGTATGATGGTGTTCGAGTGGTTGCAGGTTCGCGGTTAGTGAGAGTAGATTGATTGTTTAAGTGCGATTCAGGTGAAATTATTTGCGTAGAGTTTAGGTACGATTAGACGATCATGTAGGTGCAATTAATTTATTATTATTGCTTTTTAGATATCGAACGGCTCGATGATTTATGAATTGCCGGTTACTCGGTCAATTGTCTTTGTAACCGGCGTTTAGATGTTTTTAAGGTTCATAACGGCTTTCGAATCATATAATGATGCGATTGGGGTGATTTGGAGTATTGATTAAAGGCATTTTGCGGCGTTTTAATCCTCGCCGGAGCTCTGCCGGTGGCGACTGCCGGATCTGCGGGGATTAAGGGGGAATGGGTTGGTTTTTGAAGAATTTACACTTATGGTCCCTGAAGATTTCCTTTTTTATTATTTTATGCAAAAACCTTTTATTTAAAGTTTACAAAATGACAACAAGGTCCCCTTAACTTCTTAATCCATTATAACCATCTTTTAACTTTAATAATTTTTTATAAATTATTATTATTATTGTTACAATTACCATTATTATTATTATTATTATTATTATTATTATTATAAATTGCTATTATTTTTAGTATTATTAATAACATAATTATTACTCTTATAAATAGTTATTATTGTTATTATTTTTGTGATTATTTCCTGTTCAATTTAATAGATAAACTATAATCTTTTTATATTAAAGAATTTAAGACTACTAAGAGATAAACACAATTAGCCCAAAGGTTTCATGAAAAGCATTAATAATCCTTACAAGAATAAACGAGGTTAACTATTAGATAAATCAAAAATGCAAGATGTTACATAGCATCAGAGTGTTTGCTTCTAATTTATGCAGATTTGAGTTAAAACACTGTTATCTGATAAGAAGTTTTGACTGTTTGACATTTTCTCAGATTTAGTACACAGAGAATTAGTCATATTAGATTATGTTGTTTGTTTGAATGTCTAAACTTTACATATTTTCATAAGGGATCACCTATAACCATTGTGGTAAAAAAACTCTTATCATACCTCCTTTAATTATAATTATCTTTTAAGTTTTGTCATCATTTTGGTTTCCAAACAAGCGAGCTTCCCACGTTGATGGTTTTCTTCTATCTTCATATATGTTTAGGGGTTTCACCCATGTCTAGTGTACGCTGGTCTATCTTCTTTTTGATTCTCAGCAAATCCTTTATGTTCATCTTTTAGGGTTTAGATCAGTGTCAATTCTTGAATCTGTATTTTGCAATTCATCATGTTGATGGTTAAATCTGGTTTCTATTGGTATTGTATTGTTTAGTTTCATCTGAATTTGAGTTAATCTCATTTGATTTGGGATAATAGAATCGAGTTTTTAGTTTCTTGACATGGTATTAGAGCTTTAGGCTTATGATTCCGAGTTGTTCACATCATATCTGTTCGAGTCTGGTCTTTAACATTTATTAGGGTTTTCATGCGAAGAAACCCTAGATCTGATAATCTTAGTGTTATCATCTAGTTCAACTAAAGTTTCGTTGGATCTAAAACTCCAAACCTGAGTGCCTTCATATATGACTATTAGTGTTTGCTTAATGTAAAACCCTTGTTCTTGGTGATCTTCTTATGGTGGTTCAAGCTTTTATTGTGCCCTTTATTGTTTTTTTTATTTTTGTAATATGAAATCCAAATCTATCTAATTCACGTTCTCTACTCCTGGTGGTTAATCATCTCTACTATTGTTGTTTGTCTTTCGCTATAACTCAAGTTTTCACTACATTGTTCTATCATTGTGTTGATGTTCAACTATGGTGAGGATTCTATTGATCTTGGATGGGTTACTCATCTTCCACTGGGTGTCACTAATTTGTCCGAAGATTGGAGTTATTGAAGGTCTCGTACACACGAATAATGTTCTAAAAAATTTCACTTCATTATTCCGAAGGATTACTAGAGTTTCTTGACAATAAAGCGATGTGAGGAACTTCTTATCTCTTTTAATTTTCTATCAAATGAATTCTTTTGTTGGGCATTCTTGGTTGGGTTAGGGGTACCAACATTGGATCTTGGTTTAAAGGGGGATTCATACCCTGTTTTTTACCGTTGCATCATTTTCTTGACGTTATATTGCTACTAGTATGGTATGTGATCTAATTTTATGTTGTCTGAGTGTTTGCATAACAACTTTGATTGATCTCTAATTCTGGTCGTTTTACGTGTGTATGCTTGTGTGCGGGGCATTCATCGATCTCTTGGTTCTCGATTGTGATTATGTTCTAGATTTGTTTAAACCTTGTATTGGATGATTTCTTATTGATACTCTCATTGATTGAATTTTTGGTGAAAAGTTGGTGTGTACCTTAAAGATTTGTTCTTAGCTCTTAAGTTTAGGTACTGCTTTCTACAGAAACAAAACAAAAGATATTGAAAGCTTTCGTAATAGAGTTCATAAAGTTCATTGTGGTTTCCTATCCAGTTGATAAAACTCAAGATTCATGATCTAATTAGTTTCTTTTAATGTGAACAAAATTACTTGCCATCTCATAATTCGCTAAGGTTTTATTGGTATGTTTTTCACGTAATTCTACATATTGATATTACAGTCAAGTTTTAAAGAATATCGTGCTTCCAAGATATATTCTTTTTAGTGATATTTCTTACAAACTTGGACTTGTGTTTTTTTAACTCAATTATGGTATGTATCAAGTTAATTTTGTTACTGAATAAATCAGGTTTTACCATGAGTTGTAACATGAAATGATAAGTATTTTTTGTTGCGTAAAAGATATAATGAGTGCTAAACCTTGTGTATTGAAAAACAGAGCAACAGATTAGGGTTAACAAATACATCAATGTTTCATCATCTCTCCTAGGGTTACATATTCATATTCATCTTGATGAAACTATTAAGTTAGATCGTTTCTGTATGTGATCCGCTTGTCTTTGTTCCGTTAGGGTTTCATCTTATTTTTTATGATTCTAAATCACTTTCAGTGTTCTTAGTTTGAGTTGTTGCATCACATCATGGTGCTCATAATTGGTTTAATTTTGTGTATCGTTTATTAGTTTGGTTGGTCAACAGATTTGTGTGGTGTTCTTGGTATAATTTGTGGTTTGAATTGTATTAGTTAATACCTATCATTTCTCCAAGAAGTATGTCATTTTTACAGACTTTATGTGTTCAATCAAGTCTAAATTGTTGTTAACCTGGTTATATGTTTTTGTGTCCTTATTAGTTCATTCTTTGATATATGTTTTGTGCATTGAACTTATCTATGATCAAAGATGCTAGTAGTAACTGTCTCAGATTGTATCATTGTTCTCAATATTTGTTTTAAATCGTATGATTCAATTGTCTCAAACGTGAGAAACTCTTTCAAGTATCACTATGTCTTGAAAGGTTTTTTTAACTTTGTATCATAAAAACCTTATTTGGATTACAAGTATGATTGGTTTCATGAAAGTTTGTTTGACCCTTATGGGCGTACGCCTTATTGTCTATGATCTTGTCGTCTGGTTAGTTGAATTGTGTCGTTCATGTATTTTTTTGATTACTAGTACTAACAAGATTATTCTTGAATGTTTTTTACAGCCTTGTATGTTCTCACTTGTGTGAGATACGTTTTTGTTGCAAATCATGTGATTTTGTATTCAATGAAAATCTGTTAGGATTGTCTTTATAGTCTGATACAATTCATCTTATTATTATCAGACTTATCTCTTGAATCTTGTGATTCGGTATTTTTTGTGAGGTTGTAAAAGTTTTTGCTTGATTCAAATTAGTCTTTATGTTCTTTATAAGTTTTCTTATGTTAAATTTCTTGTAAAGTTGTAAAAGTTTTTGATCATGTCAAATTAGTCTTTAAGTTCCTCATAAGTCTTGTCTTCAGACGTTGTTCTGAGTTCTTAAACGCCGTGTGGTTTTTTTCTTTTTATATCGGATTATATCTTTCTGATAGTTTTAGTGATTATATAATTCTTTGTGTCTTTATCAGATTTTTTTTCTGATTCTTAGTGAATTGTATAATTCCTTCTGTTTTAATCAGATGTTCCTCTAACTTTTGTCTTTCTATAGTGTTATAGAAAGTTGGTATACTGTCACCCGAATATTTATTATTTTGAAACCGTGAGGAAAGAAAAGAAATAAAGTCCAAAAGTCGAGGGACCAAACTCGCCAACGAAGAAAAGTTGGGAAATGTGGTGATATTAGTAGGAGAGGGCAGCCCACTCTCCCCACACACCCCACATTTTAGTTTCATAATAGAGAAGAAGAGAGAAAGAAGAGAAAAAGAGGAAAAGTGTTGGTTCGAGTCGGTTCGGGTCGCCAAAATTGTCGTGAGCAAGCCGAATCGAAGCTCTTGTCGTTGTGCTCGTTTAGGTGAGTTCTAGGACCCCTCTTTTACATGTTTTTGAATGATTTTTGGGCTGGAACACATCTGAAAACCCTTTTTTTGCGTTTTTGGGTGAAGACCCGTATGTATGCGTGTATGTATGTGTAGGACCCGTATGTATGCGTGTATGTATGTGTAGGACCCGTTTGGGGCTTGATTTCCTGCTTGGTTGTGCTTGAATAATGTTATGGTATGCATCCCTAAGGTTTAGGATGGTCGATTTAGGCTTAAAATGGGTTTAGATGAGTTTGGAGGCCGAAAACCCTCGGCTGCAGTCGGGATGAACTGCATTCTGCATCAGTTAGGGCTAGGCGACCGACTGGAGGCCGAATGGAGGCCATACGGCCGATTAGGGTGCGATTGGGGTCATTCGCACGACTGAAGGTCCATTCGCACGACTGAAGGTCCAGTCGCATAGGTGTTCATCCGCATTGTCCATTCGCACGACTGGATGTTCATTCGCATAGGTGTTCATCCGTATTAGTCCATTCGCATGATGTTCAGTCGCATGGAGGCCATGCGACTGAAGGGTGTCCATACGCTCGAATAGGGCTGTTGAACCCTAGGAAGGTGTAGATTGACTTCTGACTTTCGGGGGAAAGTGCAGATGTAAGTTTTGATGTAAAGGTTCCCATAAGAGTTTTTAAGATGACGATCGAGGTCTTAGAAAGCATGTTGGGCATGATGAGGGTGATGATGTTGTATGTTATGTATGTATGATGTTGCCCTGTATGATGTGATGTTGATGCATGTTAATGTTCCTTAGTGTGATGTATGTTATCTTTCTTGTGGCCTTACGTGTCATGTTAATGAATGAACGAAGTATTATGTAACGTAAAGTGAAAGAGAAAGAAAGAGGAACATGATGAATGAATGCATGTATTAATGAACGAATGAAACGTCTTGCACGCATCGGATGACGGGTCCTTCTTTGTGATTGGCCCTTAATGTAGAACCTCTACCGCTCACCCCTAGTACTATGGCATACGTTTAGCTGTTCATTTGTTGACTTCGGCCCAGTAGCTAAGACTAATGGTTACTCCTAGTACCGTGGCATACGTTTAGCTGTTCATTTGTGGACTTCGGCCCGGTAGCTACGACTAACCGGGGTGTAGCACATGGTATTGGTAAGGATGATGTCCGATGCGCAAGTAAAGTCATAATGAACGAATGAAAGAATGGAGAAGATAATAATGATGTTATCTATTTGTACGTACGATGTGTGATCATGTAAAAGTAACGAACGGTTTTATATGAAAGTAAAGTATGTTGTATTTATAAAACTAGAACTCACTCAGCAACGCTGACTTTGATGTGTTTCCAGTTGGCAGGTAATGGTTGCTGAGGATGGCACGGGCGACTACTCAGCTCTTTTGGGATGGCATTCTTTTGATTAATGTTTTTGCATTGTAATGCGAACAAGTTATTTTGTAATGAATGTTGTATTAATTTGCAAAAGCATTTACATGGAAATGAAAGATTTTTTTAGTTTTCCGCTGCGATTTTATGAAATACAAATGTAATTATACGTTTTATGTGCGATGAGAACCCAGCTGTAAGCGTCCCGGGAACGGGGCCTTACATATACGTCTTATGACGTGTCTTTTTCTTGAAGTCTTGAGACTTTGTGTCTGATCATATTTATGTCTGATATCTGTTATGTAATCATATCACTTTATGTGGTAAATGGATACTATTGTATGATGGTTTTTTTGCTGATGTTACATGAATTTTGGTATGAACTTTGTGACATGTTTCTGTACCCTTGGTTTGGTTTCTGATATTTTTAATGAATCAAGTTATTCGTTATGTGTTCCTCTTTCCATGATGTTACATGAATTTTGGTATGAACTTTGTGACATATGAGAACTTATTATATTTTGAATTTGAATTTAAAGTACACTGTTCAATTGGATTTCTTTATTTTACAAAAGATAAAATTGGTCCTTATTGTTAGGCGCATAGTTATTTTAGCTATTGTAAACACTTCCATGTGTACTTGATATTAACGAAGTTCGTTTACTTGTGTTTTAAAATTCTTTTCAATCGGAAATGTTGTATCTGTTTTCACAAGTTGTTCAGTTCATGTGTGATTTTACAGATGATTATAATTAGTTACTTAACACATTCTTTCAAGGTTTTGTATTTGATTGAGTTTATTTCAAAATTTATTGAACTAACCATATATTCTGGGCAAGGGCTTTTGTTTTGTATATTCAAAGTTAACACATAAAGAAGTTTTTGTTAGAAATAAGTTTTTTAAAGTGTCCAAATTGTACTTAAGTATAAATGATTCGTTAATTATTATCACGAAATCAACATAGTGACAAAAAATGAACATTGAAAAAAAGGATCATCTAGTATATTTCCCTACAACTGGTAACTCTATTTAAATAGAATTACATGATCACTTATTTGATGATGTTCATATTGTTTGTTGTTCTTCTGGTTATGACTTTTTAGTATTTTAGTTGTTTTAGTAATTGTTAAATCAAAGGTCAGGAAGCATTTTGTTGGTGTTTTTTGTACTCGTGTGCCTCTTGATGTATTTCTTATGTTTGATGTTTCAGCTTGATGCTAACACACCAAGCATTCTAGTCTGTTTTTTTACGTTGTGTGACTTATTTTTAATTTTTGATCCAAAATCAAAAAAATTGCATGCGGTGGTTATGAATGTTTTGTCTTACTACTACCCTCTGGTCACTAAAGCAATAGTTAGTTGTCAACATAGTAGTCTTTATTTGTTGGGTAAAGTTTCTAAAAGATTTTTTCAAGATTTTCTGCTTGATCTAAATTCTAAGTTGATTGCTTACTCATGCCTGTGTGTTTTCTTACATTTGGTTGTTTGATAATCAATGTGATATATATAATGTTTAATTTGTTTAGAAATGATTCATGTGTTGACGTCTGAAATGAGGGGGGGGGGGGGGGGTTGTTGAAAAAATAAATGTCAATTACCAATTCATTGTCAAACAACTTGCATTGTGTTGTTGATAAATTTGTTTTATTGTGCGTTTCTTGTTAAGATGAATCATATATCTTTTTAGCAAGTGTTTAACCTTGTTAGTGTCATTGTGTGTATACTTTGATGGACATATCTCTGGGCTTAATGAGTTGGAGTTGTTGCTTGCTGGGCTTGGATTGGACTGGGCTTAGTGTGAATTGAGCTTAATGGACTTATATCAAATGAGCATCAGCCTTCATCATCGGATGATCGTCTTCTATCTTCATATATGTTTAGGGGTTTCACCCATTTGTAGTGTACGCTGGTCTATCTTCTTTTTGATTCTCAGCAAATCCTTTATGTTCATCTTTTAGGGTTTAGATCAGTGTCAATTCTTTGAATCTGTATTTTGCAATTCATCATGTTGATGGTTAAATCTGGTTTCTATTGGTATTGTATTGTTTAGTTTCATCTGAATTTGAGTTAATCTCATTTGATTTGGGATAATAGAATCGAGTTTTTTAGTTTCTTGACACATTTACATCAGTCGTAGCATATGTTACCCTATTTCACATTAAGCTTTAACTTTGATTTACTGTTAATTGTTTGTTTAGATTATAAGATGATTGCACAAGATTGAAGATTTATGAAGGGGTCCCTACTTCTTACAACATGAAGAAGATAATCTTCATCCATGATGCCTGCAAAAAGATATTATTTTTAGCAAGACTTTTGATTCTCATTAATGTTCAATAAATCTTAATGAAAGTATTCTCTCACATACATCTAAAGGTATAAAATCTTTACGATGTGGAAGTATATTTTTCTTTGTTAGTTATCGACTTCTGTTACAAAAAATAAAAAAATGGAGTAAATTAAAATGAAGCTGGGGCGATTCTATGTTTATAAAATTCTCATTAACTGTATGTTAAAAAACATTTTTTGGATTGAATTATAGAACTTGTAATTTCTTTGTAGACAAATAAAGAAGATGAGCAAGTATTCACTTATGCAGCAGGTATTCCTCATAGTAATTTATATTAAATCCAAATGTGGATAATGTATTATGTTAAAATTTGAAATTTTACCAGCTAGTCAATATTACGTAATTCATAAACTCAGAATTCGGTTGCAAGCATTGTTGTTTGTAATAGAGGGTGAAATCATCCCCTTCTCATTAGCTATTACTCGTATATATAATTTACAAGAGTCCTATAAACATGGAAATGATATATATCACAATATTCTAATTAATATAAAAGATACACACTATCTATTCTAATATACCCCCGCAGTCGAAGCAGGAGGTTGTCGGATGTTGAGACTGGAGCGGAAGTCTTCAAATAGTACCCTTGGTAGACCTTTGGTGAAAATGTCGACGATTTGATATCGCAAAGGTATGTGATAAACCCTGATCTGCCCACGTTGAACCTTCTCACGAACAAAGTGAATATCCAATTCAATGTGTTTAGTGCGCTGATGTTGTACCGGATTCGCAGAAGATAAATAGCGCTCACATTGTCGCAGTAAACAATTGATGCACGAGTAGTCGGTTTGTGAAGCTCTAAGAGTAAATTGCGGATCTAACATAATTTAGAGATGACATTAGCCACATCACAGTACTCGGCCTCGGCACTCGAACGAGATAAAGTGGTCTATCTCTTAGATGACCATGACAAGAGATTATCCCCTAAAAAGACACAATAGCCGGAAGTAGAACGGTGGGTATCGGGGCAACCCACCCAATCCGTATGTGTGTAAGCGAGAATAGAAGTGACCGGGGACTGATAAATATTTAGACCAAGGGAGAGAGTGCCTCGGACATACCGTAGGATTCTCTTGAGAGCATGAAGATGTGAGCTCGAGGGCATGCATGTACATGTGTATTTGCTGAACAACATATGTCAAATCCGGTCGTGTGAAGGTAAGATACTGAAGCGCTCCGGTAATACTTCTATAGGAAGTCGGATCATCGATGAGGGGACCATCATGAGCACTTAGTTTCCCGACATATCATATGGGGTGGCAATTGGTTTGCAACTAGACATACCAGCTCTTTCTAGAACTTCTGTTACGTATTCTGTTGAGACAAAAATAACCCTGAGCTTGTCTTTGTGACAGAGATCCTGAGGAAATGAGACAAAGGACCTAGATCTTTCATGGCAAATTCCTTAGATAGTTTAGACATGAAGTGCAGGATCGATGTTTGTCACTAAACACTTATGTTTTTCTCTCAAACTCGCCTAGAACAACACTCGAGTTAAGATAGAATCAATAAGAGTTGATCATAATATAGAAGGTAATAAAGAACACAGGAAGTAATTTTCAAGGTAATTTTATATATTGCTTCTCAACTTAAAATACAAGACTCTTACAAGGAGTAGTTGTTGTTACAATGAGTTACAAAGAGAACCTATATATAATACTACCTACAGCCGGATATACTTTGATACCAGCTGGGATCCTCTAGCTAAAGTTTATACTACAAGACTAAAGTTTAAGGTATCTCGGATAAAGTCTTATCTGAGATGTGGTAATCAGGACATGTCCCTGACTTACCTTTTGTCACCAACTAAAGTTGGTAACATGTACTATCATGAAAAGGTGAACAGTGGAATAAAGTATGGTCAACTGCATGGCTCTTTAGGAAGAAGCCAAACAGTATCAGAGGTCTACAGCGGAGTGTCAGAGACCATACTTGTGTCCACTGGTCATAGCAGTGTCTTCCGAAGGTTAAATGGCTTCGGAAGAGTAAGTACTTCCGAAGCCACTTATACTTCAGAAGAGACTGTTTCTTCCAAGGCTTGGAGACTTCTTCTTTTCATCATACTTCGGAAGTGGTCTTTAGTTCATTCTTCTAAGACTTGAACTTCAGAAGTATACACTTGACTTCGGAAGTAGAGTTCTGTCTTCGGAAGTTGATCTTTCACTTTGTCTTCGGAAGAACTCTACAACCTTCGAAAGTTCCATGCTAAGCTTTGGAAGCCTTTGCATTTAGTACCAAAATTATCTAAGTGACTTAGTTTTGGTTGCATTAGCCTTCTTCTTGATCCAACAAACTCCCCCTAGGCTGATGCTACCAAAACTTCACTTATTTCTGGTTCTTAAAACTTTCAGCACCAAGGAGGGTAAATATTTGTCTGTCTCCTTGTTCTTCCCTGATGTGGTGCTAAGAAGTTTGTACAGATCCTTGGTGGACAGGAAATCCAGTCAGTCACCTTGAATAACATGTACCCTCTGTTGTTGCCCTCTAAAAAGAGTTAGTTGATGGGAACTTTAATCATATTCCCATCTGACTATAGGTTCTAATTTTGGACCCTCCACCATCTGTAGAAAGGTAGTGCCTTTGGTGGGAGGTCTTTCCTTGTCTTCCTGTCTTCTCAATCTCAACTCTTCTTCAATCTTGGCCTTTGTAGTTAACTCGGCTAGGTGAAGGCAGTTGGAGGGGTTGGAGAATGGCTTCTCTGCTAACTCAGCAATGTCAAACCTGCTGGAGTGTAGCAGAGAGGTTGCATTGAGTCTATTGACTTCGTCATTCTCCCTTTCCACAACAAAGTTGTGAGAAGCTTCATCGAACCTCCACTGGACTATGTTCTTTCTAGGCACAAGAGACTGACTGGGAATCTTTTCCTCTTTCTTAGTGTCCAGCAGAGTCACCAGTTTCCTTCTAAGTTTCTTCTCTTCATTATTTAATGAATCTGAGTTGAGGCCTAGAAGTCTAGCTGCCTGGTCTAGTGTTCCTCTAGGTAAATCAAGAAATTGATCTCTTATGAGGGAACAAGAGGATCCATCAACATAGGTAATGTTGACAGAATCTTCATCACATGAGACTCGCTCAGAGTAGTGCAGTTGATGAGCTTGGTTTTGATTACCTTAAACTCCTCAAGAGAGAGATGTTGAGAAGGCTGAGGGTGGTTGAGGTTCAGAGGTTCTGGCTAGTGTTTTAGGTTGAAGGATTGGAAGATTGTGTGGTTATGGTGAGGGAGAAGCTGTGGGTAATGGTGTGGGTTCAGGGGTGAAAGGTTCGGTTTTACAGGTGAAGTGTGTTAGAGAGACTCGCTTTCACACCCTTATTTTCAACAGAAGAGTTATTGTTAGTTTGGAATCCAAACAATAAACATCAAACCTAAAGCATTTTACACATCTGTAAATTTCTAACAATGATACAAAATGTTGGTTCAGGCCCCAATTAAACACATACACAAAACACACAGTTTAACTGCTTGAACTCTCTCGTTATATTCATTCATAATCAAACATTACATTAAATAAACACCTAATAATAATACTAAATTCAAGTAACCAAACAACCATAAGGAAGTAGCTCATACACAATCATAACGATCAGCATCTAGGATTGCTTATCATCTGTTTAGGCAAATAAAAACAAGCATAAAGCACCTTATACATATATCAAAACATAATGTTTTAGTTTCTTCTCTTTTGAACTCAGTTTGATTTATTTATGTCTGATTTCAGTGGGTGGTATCTATAGAACTTTCGCATTCTATATCCTTGGTCTCAAGCACTCCCACCACAATCTTTGGAATGATGTGTCTCGTGGTCAGGCCGTTCTGATGTTCCTTCTATTAAGTCTTTCTATTGTTGTTGTATGTTCGGTAAGAATCTAGATTCTTCCGTTCATTATAACATTTATGATCTTTCGTTATGTTCTACGTTGTATGATCAAGGAAATAGTTGTTTATCTTTATCTCTTGCTACATGGCTTCTTTCCGGTCACAATATTCAAGAGTCAAAATGATTGATCACATATTTAATCCTATTGCATCCAATGAAGATGAAAGGATGATCAGGTTTATAATTTTTAACATGTTTCCGATATTTTATAAACTTTTAAACGTTGTGAGCGTTTGTGCGCTATAAGTAGAAGCTACCTACTCTTCTCATTAGAAAAGTTTAGTTTATGGAATAGAATGGCTATGTGTAGCCTTTTTTATTCAGGCTAATTACCCATCTGAATAATTTTTTTTGGGTTGGAATGTATCTATAACTTAGTAAGCTTATATACGTGTTATCTAAATGTACCCACCGCGACGCATGAGGTACAATTGTTACTAGTTATTTGTACACTTGTGCCAAAGATAAAACTTGTTATCAACCTTTTAACATATCTTTTAGGAGTGGTGAATTTGAATGAAACATATTGCTAGAGTCGCCTTCAGACTTGCAAAAAAGCACACCGATAATGTTATATCCTTACTCAAGAATGTTCATTCAAGGATGATCACATTTGTCACACTTTCTCACATGTTAAATGTTAGATGATACATTCTATTCTTTACAAGTAATTATTATACACTAGACCTACACACATTTACCGAATGTTCTCATACGCCTAGTGATTACTCAACAAAGTTGTGTTCTTTGTATATTCTTATGTGCCGTAATACTTATGACGATCTTATGGTGACACACTAAGCGATGCACACATGGTTTGATGTATGAACCACAAAAACTTGCAAATATCATTTACACTGTTGCTTAATAACAAGATTCATTATTACCAATCGTTTAACACGTCTTTTGACTGTAAATATTACCAACAAACATTACTGTCAAGTGATGGAATGATTTTTCAAGTCACAAGGAAGTAGTAATTGACTACCATGTAGATTATATGATAACAGGAACTAGTAATAGAGTTTATGATCGATCCACTTCAACACGATATGCAGGGAATACATTACCATACAAAAAAAAGTTTGAAAGCTGCACTACAATTACAACTTTATACAACTATTTGGCATTTTGGTTTACATTACAAAATACTACAAATTCTCTTGTGTGCTAATACATACTTGATGGCAGACAATATCAATACATTCTAAGTGTTGGTCGCCCCAGGAGGATTGATCCAACTCAATTCGAGTTCCACCTCCCCACATTCCACATTTTGTAACCTGAGACACATATCTTGAATTACCTTGTCGCGTTTCCATGTTATATGGCTTTCTTCAGCCAAGAAATTTGACCGAGCAGGTTGTATTTTCTTCAAGACAGCGCCGCTCGAGAGGGTTTTATGTTTCATCTTCAGTGCTTCCAAGAAGGGTTTGATGTGAACTTCTGCATCTCCCATATTGTCATACTTGGTAAATTTTTCATGGTCATACACCATCTGCAATCATAAATCAAAGTGTTGTGTTAGATTGTGCAGCATAAGTAGTGCTTTTCACTAGTTGGGCTTATTATGGTGAACTACAGTTTTACATACAAAGGCTGTTTGAATGTAGGAGTGACAATTCATGACATGGCCCGAAACATGACATGAAAATATAATCAACTTTCAGGTTATCGCATCTAGCTCGTTGAATAAGCAAGCTATGTTTGGGTTGACTTGTTGGCCTTGTTTGATTACATGGATCGCGTTCGGATTAACATGTTTAATCCGTCTAATTAAAGAAGTTAGCTTGCTAACCTGTTTAACCAATTTATTTCAACCAACCACCTAACTAACATATTTACAACTAGATTACAATTTATTAATAACCTGTTTGACTTGTTTAGATAGATGGGTTAGATGAAGTCATCTGCAGGTTACAAGATTTAAGTGTGTCTGGGGTTAGTGTTCATGTTTTTTACAGAAATAAATATATGAATCATGTTAGGGTTCTATAACTCAACCTGTCAACCCATCACGTTTGCTACCCCTAAATTAAATGTACTTTTGGTAGTGTTTGGACGTGTTTTTACTATTTAAAGTTGGTAATCAGACATTGGGTTTAGGGCTGCAAACAAACCGAACGAACACGAAAAAGGTTTTGTTCGTGTTCGTTCGTTAAAAAATAAACTTGTTCATAAACTGTTCACGAACACTATCGAACGAGATTTCTTGATGAACATGTTCATGAACTGTTCACGAACACTTACCGAACGCAAACAGACACAAATAAAGCAAACAAACACAAACAACTATTCATGAACATGATGAACACAAAAAAATTCATAAACACAAATGAATATAAATGATTATAAATTTATTTTAGAATAAAATTTATATTTTTTTATCACAAAGATTACACAAAATTAATAAAAAATAATAAGTAGTTAACATATATATAAAAAATACTTGATATAATAGTCATAAAAATAATTGACACAATAATTAAGAATATAAACGAACATAAACGAACATGTTATCGAACATTCACGAACGAACACTAACGAACATAACGAACACATTATCGAACATTCGCGAACATAAATGAACGAATGCGGGTTGTGTTCATGTTCGTTCGTTTAACTAAACGAACGGAATTTTCGTGTTCGTGAACGTTTATTTACTAAACGAACGAACATAAACGAACTTTCCGCCGAACGGTTCACAAACTGTTCGCTGAACGTTCAGTTCGTTTGCAGCCCTAATTGGGTTTTTATGTTTGACAAAATCTATTTATTTAAGAAATTAACCCAAAAACCATTTTTTTAAATAAACATAAATTATTTTGTAAATGAATAGAAGTAGCAAAAATTAGGGTAAGGAACATGTGAATATGTATTTTTTTTTTCATTTAAAAAATCAGTTGAAGCAAATATCTTTATACATAATATCATTACAATAACTAACCATATAACAATTCTAAGAAGTAGATTTAAACACCCCATAAATAGATCGGCAGTGTTGCCATATATGTGATACATACCAACTTAATTGGAAGATCAGGTTCTTGAATGAAAAGAATCAAGTCTTCATTCCAATCAGGGTTGACATTCTTCTCGACAACACGAGTCTTCAGTTTCTAAATCAACTTAAAGAACATTTATTAAGGAGATAATCAAATGATGATGCTGATAATCATTCTCTAAATTATCGACCATAACTTCAAAGGGATGCAAGAACAAGGATACGCAATGCACAATTTTGGCTTTCTTAAAGGAAAAATGAAAATTCATAACCGGTGAAATTGATTAAATTAACATCAAAAGCAATTTTAAGCTTTAAGGTTAACAAAACTTACCAAGCAAAGTCAGGTGACAATGATTTACCAAACTTTTTCAAATAGTGACACATGCAAAAGAATCTTAAGTGCGTCACTGAAACAACCTAAGCATCATTTCACTTTTTTAGAACATCAAAGTCACAGTATTGTGTATCATACACGTTATCATACTGTCTGATATGCTCAGGCCTTTCTTTCGTGCATGATCACCAAATATGTTGTTGAACTTCACAACATAAAACATAACTAATATTTTGTTGCTTTAGAGTGTTCCCTAAGGAGAAAAGGCTGTCATAGAAAAACGCATCTTTAAATCCTAGATAAACCAATATTTCTATAACATCTTAAGGAGCCGACTCATGACTATGGAACAACCATATTATCTATTAGGTTACGCTCCTATTAACTTTGTTTGGGGTGAGTGTAACATATGAAATTTTTAAGGAAAATAATAACAGCAATTTCGAGACATATAGACTTGTCATACCATATTTTAAGCATATTATAGCCAACACCTTATCTCTCTCCCCCTTATGTTTTAGAATAATAATAGTAAAACCGATTAATATCGTTAGCCTTGTCCATAATGAGCTCAAGGATTTGTTTTCTAGATACTCATATGGATAAACTTCTTAATACGTCACCCATCCTATCATTACCCTCACCTAGCATGATCAAAGAGTTCTTCTCTTAACTAGAGTGAATACACCTGAAACACATTAGATGATATTTCCTTGAATTACAAAGGTCTAAAGAAAATTTCTAAAATGCTAAAAGGTAACTAATAAAATCTAAAATTTTGATCATACTGACAAACTACCATACTAATCAAAATCTAACCTAGCTTCAAAACAAGATGTCAAAAGCCATCCAAACACCAAATTCGCATACAATCTGAAAACTGATATAAAAATTACTTCGCAAAATCCTTACAACATTGATATCGATACTACCTTTTTGTGATTGTTTTTAGGGCTTTTCTTCAAAACAAGGGTGTTTTGGGAATAGTTCAAAAGTCAAATCGATCACGAGATATTGAAAACAAAATGTAAAACATCAAAGATGAATTTGATCGAATAACATGAGAAGATGAAGGATGAAGCGATGACCTGATTACCCATCTTGATGACGACATAAGGATCATTGGTTTTCAAATCACGAACAACGAGACAGACACCTTTCTTGATCGTGATTCTAAGAGCTCCTGTCGGATTATCCATTGGGCGAGACAATCGTCCTCCTATTTCTTACGATTTTCTTAGGAGAAATTACCCATGTGATGATCCCATAATTCAAAATAGAAGCAGAAGAATTGTGTGATCGGTCATGGAGAAGATAACGTGATTGATATGTAATGTGTGGGATTGTGTTCCATTGTTCTCTAGGAATTAGATTAAAACTTATGGTTCCAAGATGTATGTTTCTAAATGTAGAATATGTGTAAATGATATAATGTGAGTCAATCTTCACATGTGCATGGAGCTCAAGTATTGGATGGTATACGTGCATGGAGCTGAGCAGAATAATTATCAATGTGTTTTTCATGTTCATTTTATTTGAATATGTTAGTTAGCAAATTAAGGAGTCACTCGAGTTATCCGATGGCTATTTTTATGTTAGTTTGTGGAGTCTTTAATGGGTTTCTTTTCTTATTTAAGCCTCTAGATACTCAGTTTCCATATCATCTATCAAATTATCAAAAATTACTTAAGCTTTCTATTGATTGTTGAATGTTTCATACTCACCAAATTCCAAGAGATTTGGTATCAGAGCCAGACCGGCTCTCCACAACTCTCGTTCTGTGTACTTCACCTCTAGTGCATGATGATTGTGAATCGTATTCACCAAAACCCAACCTGTGTTGTTTCCATTCCAGTGTTTAAAAGAGATGGGTACAAACACTTTGCTATCCGAATGAAAACAATTCTGAATCTCATGACCTATGGGATGTTGTGTACCTAGGTGTAGTTGTAAAAACTGTGAATAAAGGGTCACAAGACCACCTAGACGCCTAGAGAAAGATGCATCAGCCATGTCCGTTATTCAACAAGGAGTCCACATCACCTCTTCTATTGTATTATTGCGGTTGTTTCAGCAGTATAAACATGGGATACTCTACGGATAGAGTTTTAAGGTGATTCACAAGTCCACTCTCCCCTAGTGGTTAAACTATAGGATCTGATTTTTTTTCATATTAAAGAAAAGTAGACATCCGAGGCCTAAAACTACACGAGTGGATAGATTTAATCTGTGAAGCTTCAAGGGTTACAACGAGATTTTGAGAACCTAGCCATGAAAGATTATGAAGCTATTGAAATTACTTTTCCAGATTCATGGACAACGTAGGCTGTAAGAGGTCATATAGAGAAGAACTCACTGATCAAAAAGTTGCTGAGAAGATTTTACAAAACTTGTCACCCAAATATGACTATGTCATTCCTTAGATTGAAGTTCTGTTCGATTTGGCCGATGTTACTTCGGTCAAGTTGATAGGATTGTTGCAATACCAAGAAGAAAGAATGAACAGTCGGATGCAACCGCATAGGCCTGCAAAAAAACCCATAGCATATGAACAAGGACTCCAAGTTATCCAAGATCAGGCTAGATCAATTTGAGGTTGTGGTTTTTGTCGCGGGTCACCTCGTGGAAGTGCTTTCAGTTGTGGTCGCGGTGCACTGGATTAAAGCAAAGTACCTCAATGCCATGTGTGCAATAAATTGGCCATTTAAAGAAAGATTATTAGTATAATGATGAGAATTAATTTAATGTGGTGGAAAATGATGAAGTTAAAATGAAGCATAAGATAATGAACAACACTTACTGTTAGCTATACTTGATACCTCACTCAACCATGTTGCCTTGATGGCAAACTCTCGGGAGTCACAAGACAACCGACATAAGTGGTTTGTCGACTCCGCATGTTCCTATCGCATGACGGGCATGAAATCAAATTTACCTATCTTGATGAAACTTCCAAATTAGGAGTAAAACTGGGAGATAATAAACATTGAAACATCAAAGGAAAAGGTACAGTATGGATCTTAACTGGAAATAATGAGTACAAGCTGCTTGAAGATATCTGTTATTCACCAAAGTTGGATAACAATTTGCTAAGTGTCAGGTAACTTATATGTAAGGCCCCGTTCCCGGAGACCTCACAGTTGGTCATTCACAGCATTAAATACATTAAATATTATAAATTTACAAGCTTAAGCAGCGGAATTACTTTACCAAAAACCATTCATTTCATCAAAACATTGTTGTTGAGCAATACATTATTGTTTAACCAAATACAAAAGAATTGTTTAATTGCATTACAAAACAACAACAATAAGAGGTATGAATGGATGTCAGTCTTTTCCTGCCGAGTAGCTTCACCCTCGTGCCATCCTTAGCAATATTTACCTACCAACTGAAAATATATAAAAGTCAGCGTTGCTGAGTGAGTTCTAGTTTTAAAAGTAATAAAATACTTTTTGTAGGTGTACATATGAAAATACTCTTTTTATGAAAACTTCATCTCTTTATATGCGAGCACGTATTAACTATACAATCAGATAATGCTTTTCTCTTTACTGTATGCTTTGTTTACTCTGTATTCTTTTATCTTTATCTTTCACTGTCTATGTGGACCAATGAGCAATACCCTAAACTATGTGCGTGGGGGAAATGGTGCTGGGCCCTCTGTTCCCACAAGGGGCTCTAAATACTGTATACAAGGTTGGCCCAGTCACCTAGGGTACGCTGCAAAGGTCCGCCAATCTCAATTGACTGGCCCCGTGTGCATCATAGGGTAGCTAACCTGCATCACAGTTGAGCTAACGACCTCATGGTCGTGCACCTCCTATAAGCTTGCAAGACTTGTTAACATTTTAAATTAGGTTCCACTTCTCTTCTTCATTGCTCTTTCACTTTATTATTAGTAATACTTTACGTTACAATAATAAACACACCACGTAAATTCACATACTAATAGTAACAATAATAATAAGAATAATAAGGAACAATCATAAGCAATCATAATAATGCATGGGACAGGCACTAATAGGACCTAGTCAAACCTCAGTCAAAACCCTAAAAGCACAGACTCCCAAAAATTTTGTAATAAATTCTAAGTGTTTAGGCGCTTTGACACTATTTGGGCGCATGGGCCCTGTTTGGGCGTTTTATCACTATGCAGGCGCATCAACCAACACTTAACCGTTTCAACACTTAGGTGCATGAGCTATTTCAGGCGCATAGATACTATTCGGGCGTATGGTCCATTCGGACGCATGGACACATAGGCGCATGGGGTTATTCAGACGCATGGGCACTATTAGGGCGCATGGCCCTACCTTAGTCGTCCGATTACAAAATCTAGGCGCATGAACCACTGTTCAGACGCATGAGTTACACTTAAACATTTCTAAGGCAATTCCAGGCAGATGAGCCTTATTTAGGCGCACGAACCTTCTGCCAACCTATTTCTAGGATATTTCCGAACCCAAACATCAAGCCTAATTGTTCTAAGCTTACCAAGGCTATTCTAAGCATGAACAACTTATAAGCATCTAAGAAACATCATCAAACATGCATAATACATACGGATATACATACATAAATATTGTAAAATCGTTTTAATACATTTTCAGCCCCAAGAAGAGTTTAAAACAAGTAAAACTAGGGTCTAGAAACTCACCTAGTGCAACTTTGGGTGTATCTTCCTTATAAGCCGCTTGCAAATGAGTTCAAACACAAAGAAACCCACAAAACACACACACGAACACACACAAGCACATAAGCACATACCCGAGACAAAACCCAACACAAACACTTAAAAATTTTGAATTCTTACCTTGAATTCAACCTTTTCTTCTTCTTCTTCTTCAAACCCGTAGTTTTCTGCTCTCTCTCTCTCTCTAATCCGAATGAGAAAAGGTGATATGAAGAGAGGGTGGGCGGCCATGCCCACCTTTACACCAACTTTTTGTACTTTTATCCCCTTTTACATTTTTAACCCCTCAACTTGGGTTTTATTGATGTTTCCTTCTTTTATTCTTCATTTCTTATTCTTCTTTTAAAAGAATAACTGGGTGTTACATTATAAGGAAAGGCTGCTTCATTCTTATTGATAAAGATAAATGTAGGGTGCAGAATAAAGTCACCAGCCAGTATATCATGGAGATCTATGTTGATGTTAATAAGATGTTTGTGTTCTATGCCCCCAGCTTGATCGCTAACCATGATACTCAACCCGAAAAACTTGATGTTGAAACTTTGAAGTGGCACTGCACGTATAGTCACTTACACCTTGATATTTTAAAATAATTATGCAACAAAGAGAAGGTAGCAGTCTTGTCAACGCTCAAGGGTGATATTCATTGTGAAGCTTGTTCTTTCGCCAAATAGACTATAAAACCTTTTAAGTCCACCTCATATCGTGGCAAGACCAAACATGCACTCGTGCACACAGACCCATGTGGACCTATACACACGCCTAGTCTCAGCAACAATTGATACTACCTTTACTTCATCGACGATTATACCCGTATGTGTTGGGTTTATTTGTTAACCCACAAATATAAGCCTTTGAAAAGTTTAAATGCTTCAAGGATATGGTAGAAACCGACAATTGTAATCCTATCAAGGTGCTAAGATCAGATAAAGGGGGGGGGGATTTTGCTCCTATGAGTTTAATAGGTTATGTGAGAAAGCTTGAATAAAAAAAGATATGACTGTTCCATGCACCCCTCAGCATAATAGGGTTGGTTAACAAAATATTCGAACCATTATGAATCTTACTCGAAGTATGTTACAGAGAAAGGAATTACCAAGTTACCTTTGGGGTGAAGCAGTTGCTACTACTGTCTACATAATTAATAAATCACCCATTAAAGATCTCTTCAACCAAACTCCTTTGCATGCAGGTATTAAGCCTTTTGTCACTCACATGAGAACTTTTGGTTGTATTGCCCATGGTGTCATACCTGACCAACTAAGAGGAAAACTAGATAATGAAATGAAATAAGCAATATTTATTGGTTATTCTAATATGTTAAATGGAGTTTAGAGGTTGCATAATCCTGATATAAAGAAATTCAGTACTAAAAGAGATGTTGAATATAACACCCGGTTATTTTTAAAGACAAAGAAAGAAGGAATAAAGTGAAGTAAAAAGAAGGAAAAGAAATAGAACCCAAGTTTAGGGGTTAAAAGTGACAAAAAGGACAAATCTTTGAAAAGTTGGTGATAAAGATGGCATGGCCGCCCATCACCCTTTCTACACACAAAATTCTCGGATATTTTAGAGAGAGAAGGAAAAAGTGCAGAAAACTCTCGGTTTTGAAGGAAGAACAAGAAGAATTCAAATTCAAGGTAAGAATTCATGTGTTCATCATATTCTTGACTGGTTTTATCCTCAGGTTTATGCTTATGTGTGTTTGTTTGTGTTTGGGTATGTTTTTAGTGGGTTTCTAGGCGGTTGAACTCAATTGCAAATGAGTTTGGAAGAAGCCATACTCAAGAACTGTAGAGGTGAGTTCTAGAACCCCTCTTTTACATGTTTTAACTAATTTTGGGGCTAGAAATGCATGAATGTATGTTTTTATTAAGCTGGGTTTCGGACCCGTATGTATGAATGTGTGTATGTTGATGTTATGATGTGACGTGTGGCTATGTTCATGCTTGATGATGTATGATGGTGTTTCTAAGGCTTAGAAAGTAAGACTTAAGCTTAGAACATGATTGACGGTACTTGGGAACTGAGATCTGATGTTTAGGGCTCATATGTTTAAGTTTTAAATTTGCCCAAGTATTCAAAAGTCAATGCGGATGAGTATGGAAAGTTAATGCGGATGAGCATTAACCACTAAGCAAGTCAATGCGGATGAGTATGGAAAGTCAATGCAGATGATAGTTAATGCGGATGAGCATTAACCACTAAGTAAATCAATACGGATGAGTATGGAAAGTCAATGCGGATGAGTATGGAAATTCAATGCGGATGAGTATGGAAAGTCAATGCGGATGACAGTTAATGCGGATGAGCATTAACCACTAAGTAAGTCAATGCGGATGAGTATGGAAAGTTAATACGGATGAGCATGGAAAGTCAATCGGGATGAGCATTAACCAGTAAGTAAGTCAATGCGGATGAGTATTGGATGAAATGCGGATGAAGTATGAGAAATGCGGATGAGTAAGGTCAATGCGGATGAACAAATGCGGATGAACTATAGCAAATGTGGATGAACTGTAGCAAATGCGGATGAACTATGGCAAATGCGGATAAACAAAAGACAAATGCGGATGAACACTTAAGGATGTTTTCTAACTTTCTGAGGAAAAAGTGAAATTTAGGCTTTGACTTGGGAGGTTCCCAGGGGCTATATAAGTTGACGTTTAGGGTCATAGATGTTATGAGGGGCATGTATGATGTATGTGATGGTATGCATGATGTATGTGATGGTATGTATGATGTATGTGATGTATGTATGATGCCCTGTATGATGATGTTGACTGTTGATGTTGATGTTCCTTATTATGTATGATTATTTTCCTGTGGCTTTACGTTGAATGTTAATGAATGAAATGAAAGTATTATGTAACGTAAAATGGAAGATAATGAAAAGAGGAACATGATTAATGAATGCATGCATTAATGAACGATAGAAAGTAATGAAAGTCTTGCAAGCCTTGTATGTCGGGACATGCCCCATTATAGGGTGTTAGCTCAACGGTGTGTGGGTTAGCTACCCCAGAAGGATGCACATCAGGGTCTTTCTTTGTGATTGACCATATGTATAGAACCTTTGTCGCATGCCCTATGTATTGTGGCCAGGCTGCTGTGCGCCATGACGGGGGGTCTATGATGGACCCCGACCCAGTATCAGCTTTATGCATGACGGTAAGGTATAGCATATGACAATGGTACACCTGAACTTACCCCATGTATTGTGGCCAGGCTGCTATGCGCCATGACGGGGGGTCTATGATGGACACCAGTCCAGTACCAGCTTTATGCATGATGGTAGGGTAAGGTTCATGGTTTTGATGGAATGAAATGATGTAATGATGAACGAACGAATGAAAGTAATGAAGATGAATGATAATGACATACGATGAATGAAAGAAAGTTGATGCACGAATGATGAAGATAATAATGATATTATCTATTTGTACGTATAATGTGTTTCACATGCAAAAGTTAAAAAAAGTTTAATGAAAGTAAGTATGTTTTATTATAAAACTAGAACTCACTCAGCAACGCTGACTTTTTTTGCATTTTCCTAGTTGGCAGGCGAGCATTGCTAAGGATGGCACGGGCAGCTACTTGGCATTTTGGATGGCATTCTTTTGTTACTGTTTTTCCATTGTAATGCGAACAAAGAAAAATGTGTAATGAATTATTGTATTAACTTGCAAAAGCAGTTATTATGAAATGAAAAGTTATTTAAATATTCCGCTGTGATGTTTTTATGAAAGTTAAATGTAATTGTATGTTTTGTGAGCAATGATTGGTCAGCTATAAGCGTCCCGGGAACGGGGCCTTACAAGTTGGTATCAGAGCCAAAGTTTAAGTGAAATGGGTGAAATTTTAAAATAAACCTAAACTTAAATTGAGAGTGGGATGAAAAGGGAAGGGATGCCAGTCCGAGTAGTTGCGTGCCATCATGTATTTTCTTAATGAAAACAGTATTATGTGTGCATGTTATGTGGTTATGTGTTGCTTGTAGATTTAGATACTGATGTAGTCAGGACAGGTAATGCTTGGGGTATGAAGAGTAAAGTAAGTGGCTAATCACAACTGGCCACTGTAATTAGGGACTTACTATACTTGACATAAACTGAGCCGTTTCCTTGAATGACCGTGTTAGTCTTTGGATCTTTCAGCATGTTTGTGAGGATGGCCGGTGGTAGATCATCTAAAGCTTCGCTGGTGGAGGTCATGGTGCTGAACCACGGGTTACGAGAGGAAGGCCTAGAGCCGAAAAGGTGGTTCATGAAGAACCAGAGACCCCTCATCCGGAGGGTGGTGATGAGAGTGCTAATCTGAGAGCCTCAGTGAAGGAGGCGGTTGTGGATGAAGTGCATCAGGTCATGCAGACAATCCTACCATCTGTGGTGACCGAAGTGATAAAGGCTGTTAGAGATGGGGAAAGAAGGGAAAGGAGTAGACCTGTGGGCGAAAGGAGACAGCCTGAGACTGAGACGGTTCTGTCTGATAACGAAGAAGAAAAGGAAGAAGAAGAGCCTGTGCTGGAGGCGGCACGAGGCTGTAACTACGAGGCGTTTTAACAATGCAAGCCCCCTACTTTTGATGGTAACGGCACTGCTGTTGCTGTTCACTGATGGGTGAGAGAAATGGAAGCTGTTCTAAATATCAACGAGTGCCAGGAGGATAGAAAGTGAAGTTTGCTGCCCACTCTTTCGTGGACTCAACTTTATGCTGGTGGGACAATATTGTCCAAGCTGAGGGTAGCAGGGCTATCGGAAAGAAGTGGTAGAATTAAAGAAGCTGGTGATTGAGGAGTTCTGTCCACACAGGGAAATGGATAAGGTGGAAAGAGTGTTTTTGCAGCTGGAGGCGGGAACCATGACACATCAGCAGTACACTAACAAGTTCAACAAGATGGCACATCTAGTGCCAGACCAGGTGAGACCTCTGTCACGAAAAATCAAGAGGTACATCTAGAGCTTGCCAACGGATATTCGCAGGCACATGATCGCTGCCCGACCAAGCTTGTTTATGTTGGCGGTGGATTTGGTAGGGAGCTTGTATGATGAGAGAACTGTGGTGGTGACAAAGGTAGCAAGAAAGGGGGTAGTGATCGGAATTGGAAAGCACGGGTGGATGACCGCCGTGTGGTCACATCTGGTGTGGGGTCGAAGATGTGTGGTAGATGTGGGAAAGAGCATACTGAGAATGTAGACTGGGATCGAACTTATGCTTCAAATGTGGGAAGACGGGGCATATAGCAAAGGATTGTCGTACGGTCTGATGTTTTAACTGTGGCGTGGAGGGCCATATGAGTAGAACTGTAAGAAGCTGAGGGCTGAGGGTTCTGGGGTGAAGAAGACTGCAGGTGAAGGACCGAGGGCGAGTGCCAGAGCATTCACAATGACGCAGGAGGAGGCTAGGACGGACCCTGATGTCGTGTAAGGTACGTTTCTAGTAAACCAAACTTTAGCCTCTGTGTTATTCGATTCTGGTGCTAGTAAAAGTTTCATTTCTGCTGCTTTTTGTGCTAAACTGCCAGTTAGTAGTAAGGATATAGATGCACCCTTTGATGTAGAAACTACCATAGGTAAGTCTATCAGGATTTTTGAGATGATAAAAGGACGTGATGTGGAATTGGAAGGTCATAAGTTTTTGGTTAGACTTTTCATGATGAATTTAGGTGGTTTTGATATGGTTCTTGGGATGGATTGGTTGGCGAACTACGAGGTGAACATTATGTGTTCCAAGAAGATGATTTGTCTGACAGCGCCGGACGGGAGTAAGGTGACGATTTATGGGGATCGGGTCACGACGATCCCAGAGGTAATCTCAATGGCGGTGGCGGGAAAGTGTATGAGGCATGGATGTAGTGCATATCTAGCTTATGTGGAGGATGTGGATACACCATCACCACAACTGTCTGATGTACTGGTTATGTGTGACTTTCCAAACATGTTCCCAGAAGACTTACCAGGAGTACCACCTGACCGAGAGATTGAGTTTCAGATTGATCTGATATCGGGTGGCCAACTTGTTGCCAAGGCACCGTATCGGTTGGCTCCGATGAAGATGAAGGAGTTGATGGAGCAGTTGCAAGAGCTGCTTGATAAGAGGTTCATTAGACCGGATATCTCTCCTTGGGGTGCTCTAGTCCTGTTTGTGAAGAAGAAAGACGGAGTATGAGGATGTGTATTGATTACCGGGAGCTGAACAAGTTGACAATAAAGAACCGCTACCCCTTACCAAGAATTGATGACTTGTTCGATCAGCTTCAAGGTGCTAGTTGGTTTTCAAGGATAGACCTTCGATCGGGCTACCATCAGCTAAAGGTGAAGGAGCAGGATATTCCTAAAACAACTTTTTGCACGTGTTATGGTCATTACGAGTTTCTTGTCATGTCATTTGGTTTTACCAATGCACCAGCTGCTTTTATGGATTTGATAAATCGAGTGTGTCGGCTGATGTTGGATAAATCAGTGATTGTGTTTATTGATGATATCCTGATTTATTCGAAGAGCGAGATAGAGCATGCCCGTCACATTCAGGAGGTTCTGGAAATGTTAAGAAAGGAGAAGTTGTACGCTATGTTCTCTAAGTGCATGTTCTGGTTGTGCGAGGTTCAATTCCTGGGTCACGTGGTGAATCCTGACGGGATCATGGTGGATCCGGCAAAGGTGGAGGCAGTGATGCAATGGAAGTCTCCAAAGACGCCATCCGAGATTCGTAGCTTCTTGGTTTTGGCGGGCTACTACAGAAGATTCATCCAAGACTTTTCTAAAATCGTTTCTCCACTAACTAAGTTAACCTGAAAAGATGTGAAGTTTGTATGGGGTCAAGCTCAAGAGAAGGTGTTTGAAGAATTGAAGGCGAGATTGACTCAAGCTCCTGTTCTGTCATTACCCGATGGAAGTGAAGATCTGGTAGTTTATTCTGATGCTTCCTACTCGTGGTTGGGATGTGTGTTAATGCAAAGGGAAGGTTATAGCCTATGTATCCCAACAGTTGAAGGTTCATGAGGTCAATTATCCTACTCATGACTTAGAGCTAGCAGCCATGGTCTTTGCGCTAAAAATTTGGAGGCACTATCTTTACGGGACGAAGTATTCACTTACCACAAGAGCTTGAAGTACTTCTTTGAGTAGAAGGACCTAAATATGAGGCAGAGGAGATGGTTGGAGCTCATAAAAGACTACGATTGCGAGATCCATTACCATCGGGTCAAAGCCAATGTGGTGGTGGACACCCTTAGCAGAAAAAAGAGGCCCGAGCTGATTTGGGTGAAAGCATATCAGTTGATCATGACCTCGGATGTGATGAAGCAAGTCAAGGAGTTCCAAGACGAGGCATTGAAAGAAGATCATCTTAACTCTGAAAGAATGAGAGGCCTGGTCGCAAAATTGGGTGAAAACATGCTCGGTGTTAGAACTCGATTCGGAAGGATGTGGATTCCTTGTTTTGGGGGTCTACGTGTGAAGATGTTGGATGAAGCTCATAAGACTGATACTCTATTCATCCCGGTGCCACAAAGATGTACCAAGACATGAAGAAAGACTATTGGTGGCTGGGTATGAAGCGTGATGTGGTGGAGTATGTTAGTAAATGCCTTACTTTTTTACAAGTGAAGGCCGAGCACCAAAAGCCGTATGGGAAGATCCAACCCTTGGATATACCGGAATGGAAGTGTGAGCACATCACCATGGATTTCATTACAAAGATGTCGCATACCCCGAAAGGGATGATGTATATGGGTGATTGTTGATCGTTTGATGACGAGTGCTCACTTCCTACCGATTCGCGAGACGTATTCATCTGAGAGGTTGGCGGATCTGTTCGTCAAGGAGATAGTAACTCATCATGGTATGCCGGTGTCTATTGTGTCTGATCGTGACACCTGGTTTACATCTAAATTTTGGAAGAAATTCCATGACGTGATGGGGACGAGGTTACATACTAGCATGGCTTGTCATCCTCAAATGGATGGTCAGTCGGAATGGATAAACGCTAGAAGATATGCTTCGGGCATGCGTCATTGATTTTGGAGGAAGTTGGGATGATCACTTACCGTTAGCTGAGTTCTTATATAACAACAGTGTAACACCCTGAATTTCTAATTAAACGAAAGGAAAAGAAAAGTAAATAGAAATAATAATATTGTGCACAAGTGGAGGGGGATAAAGTGTACAAAGTACAAAACCTTAGTATTTTAAGGATTTGAGGGGCATGGTCGCCCATATCAAAGTAGAAAGCTGCTTTTGCTCTCGGAGGAAGAAAGAAGAGAGAGAGCCCTGGTTCTAGAGAGAGAAAGAGGAAGAAGCAGCTGCAAAGGTAAGTGTTCTCTTATTTGATCTCGGTTTCGGCTGGGTTACGAGTTCTTGACCGAAGTTCTGGTTGTTTAGTGTTTGTTTTCAGGATTCAAGAGCTGAATCGAAGGTGGGTCTCGAACTTGAAGTGTGTTGCTCAAAGGCTGCTCAAGGTGAGTTTCTAGAACCCCTCTTTTACTGATTTTCAACTAATTTGGGGATATTATACATACCAAGTAAACATTTTAAAAGTAACTATGGGTTTACAACCTTATGTTTGAAATGATGTATGTATGTATGTATGTTATAGTGTTGATTATGGGTTAGTATTGATGTTAGCATGCTTAGATGCCCTTAGTATGTTAGATCTGTGCTTGGGCATGATTAGAATGATAATCGGGTGATGTTGGTAGCATAGAAAATATTTCAGAATGTTCTGATGAACATGAACAGTGGTCCATGCACCAGAGGTGGCTCATGTGCCTAAACAGTGACTCATGCGCCTAAACAGTGACTCATGCGCCCAACATGAGTGGCCAGACGCCTAAGTGTTGGCCATGCGCCCAAGAGTGGGTCATGCGCCTAAATAGTGGCCCATGCGCCCAGCAGGTTGGCCCATGCGTCTAAGTGTTGGCCATGCGCCCAAGAGTGGGTCATGCGCCAGAATAGTGGCCCATGCGCCCAGCAGGTTGGCCATGCGTCTAAGTGTTGTCCATGCGCCCAGAGGGGGGTCCATGCGCCTAAACAGTGGCCCATGCGCCTAAGTGTTGGCCATGCGCCCAAGTGTTGGCCATGCGCCTAAATAGTGCCATGCGCCCAAAGTGAATAAAACAGCTAAGTGTTGATGCGCCTAAACAGGTGCCATGCGCCTACATAGTGGCAATGCGCCTGAACAGGGCAGAAGCGCCCAAATAGTGCCCATGCGCCCAAACTGTTTTATACTTCGAATTTTTATGCTCATGCGCCTGGAAGGTCCCATGCGCCTAATTTGGACTTGAGGTTTCTAAGTGGTTTTTAAGGAGTAGTATGGGGAGATAGGCCTGGTTATGATGTGATGGCTTAGTTTGGTGTGTGTTATGCATGTATGATATTGCCTGTATGGTGATGGTGTATGTTATGATTATGTATGTTCCTTATTATGTATGTATGTCTTCCCTTGGCTTTGCGTTGAACGTTAAGGAATGTAATGAAAGTATTATGTAACGTAAAGTAGAAGAAATGAAAAGAGGAACGTAATGAATGAATGCATGCATGAATAAATGAATAAAAGAGAAAGTATAGAAAGGCTTGCAAGCAATATGTACAGAGGTGCACGACTCTAAATGCCTTAAGCTCTACCGCGTGAGGTTCAACAAATCCTAAAGTGTGCACGCAAGGGTTCCAGTCTTTGTGACTGACCTTCGGTGTTGTTACCCATTTCGATGGGGGTGTTGTTACCCATTTCGATGGGGGTGTTGTTACCCATTTCGGTGAGGGTGTTACCCATTTCGATGGGGGTGTTGTTACCCATTTCGGTGGGGGGTGTTACCCATTTTGGTGGGGGTGTTACCCATTTCGATGGGGGTGTTTTTACCCATAATGTTGGGGGTGAAATATATGATGGTTACCCGAGTTACGTATAACTTTGGGGGTGTGGCATAAAGCCAAGCACATGTATGAGGTGAGCGACTCTGTGTCGCAACAGACTCGAAAGAGGTCCTTGTCGCGTACTCCGGTACTGTGTCAGTCTTCGGACATGAGTCGGGGGTTTATTTATCAGGCTCCGACACAGTATCAGTCTTCGAACATGAGTCAGGAGTATTGCATGAGACAGGATGCAGATCGCGTACTCCGGTACTGTGTCAATCTTCGGACATGAGTCAGGGGTTTGTGAGTAGGCCCCAGCACAGTATTAGTCTTCGGACATGAGTCGGGAGTATTGCATATGACGAAAGTGATAGATGATGAGATCCGTGTCACGTATCCCAGTACTGTGTCAGTCTTCGGACATGAGTCGGGGGTTTGTTTATCATGCCCCGGCACAGTATCAGTCTTCGGACATGAGTCGGGGATATTGCATGAGACGAGATAATGAGGTGAGCGAATTTGTGTTGCAACAGACTCGGATGGAGTTCAATCCTTGTGATTGACTCATATGGGATCTTTGTAGCGTATCCCGGTGATGTGTCAGTCTTCGGACATGAGTCAGGGGTTTGTGAGCAGGCCCTGGCATAGCATCAGCTTTCGAGCATGAGTCGGGGATATTACACGAGACAAGATTCGAGTAATAAAGAGTAACGAGCAAAGAGATGAAATAAATGTTAATGAATTATCGTAATAAAGTACTAAACAAGATCCTTGTCATTCGACCTCAGTAATCATGGCCGAGTGCCACGAAGAGGGTAAAGTCTGACTGGATCTAGAAAGAGAAGTGAACGATAATGTAATACGTTGAATGAACAAAGTTAACGAACGTAATGATGAAGTTAATAATGATATTATCTGTATGTACGCATGATGTATGATCACAAACGGTTGTACAGTATAGTATGCTTTTGAAAGAACGATTTTAACGAAAGTAAAGTACTTTATTATAAAAACTAGAACTCACTCAGCGTCACTGACTTTTGTATGCATGACAGTTGGCAGGTATATGTTGATGCTAAGGAGTTGCAGGCATGGATGCATAAGCTATTGGGAGCGTTTTGAGGCTGGCATCCGTATTTTGACATGTCATTGTATTTTGAGATGAAAACAAATGTTGTAAATGTATGAAATGATATGTTTTTAGTTATTAATGAAAGTTTTAAATTCCGCTGCAAAATAAATGTACGTTTTAGAAATGTTTAAGTGCAATGAATGACCAATTATGAGGTGCTTGGGAACGGGGCCTTACAAACAGTTATCATGCTAGTATTGGTATGCCTCCTTCTGTGATGCTATATGGTAGGAGATGTAGGACACCCGTCTGTTGGGGTGATATTGGTCAGAAGGAGTTAGGGAGCGTCGAGGTGATCGAGGCTACGACTGAGAGGCTTGAAAGGATCAAGGCCTTTATGAAGGCAGCTAAAGATAGATAGAAGTCGTATGCTGATAAATGACGTAGACCGATCGAGTTCTAGGTGGGTGATAGGGTTATGTTGAAAGTCTCACCTTGGAAAGGTATCATTCGGTTTAGAAAGTGAGGCAAGTTGAGCCCAATGTACATAGGGCCTTTCCGAATCATTGCTCGTGTAGGAGAGGTGGCCTATAGACTGGAGTTACCAGATGATCTAAGTGGAATTCACCCGACATTCCATGTATCTCATCTGAGAAAGTGCCTAGCTGACGATGATATGATTGTTCCACTTGAGGATATCGAAGTATATGAACGGCACAATTATATGGAGCAACCAGTGGCAATCATTGATCGAAAAGGGAAGAGTCTGAGGAATGAATTGGTTCCCCTTGTGCATGTACAATGGAAGCATAGGAAGGGATCCGAGTCTACGTGGGAGACTAAAGAAGAGTTGAGACAGAATTACCCACAAGTCTTTGAGGAATAACTGGTTTCGGGGACGAACCTATTTAAGGGGAGGTGGACTTGTAACGCCCGTTTATTTTTAAAGACAAAGAAAGAAGGAATAAAGTGAAGTAAAAAGAAGAAAAAGAAATAGAACCCAAGTCTAGGGTTAAAAGTGACAAAAAGGACAAATATTTGAAAAGTTGGTGATAAAGGTGGCATGGCTGCCTATCACCCTTTCTACACACAAAATTCTCGGACATTTTAGAGAGAGAGGAAAGAGAGCTATAAAACTCTTGGTTTTGAAGGAAGAACAAGAAGAATTCAATTCAACGTAAGAATTCATGTTTTCATGATGTTCTTGATGTTCTTGACTGTTTTATCCTCGGGTTTATGCTTATGTGTGTTTGTTTGTGTTCGGGTATGTTTTTAGTGGGTTTCTAGGGGTTAAACTCAATTGCAAACGAGTTTGGAAGAAGCCATACTCAAGAACTGCAAAGATGAGTTCTAGAACCCCTCTTTTACATGTTTTAACTAATTTTGGGCTAGAAATGCATGAATGTATGTTTTTATTAAGCTGGGTTTCGGACCCGTATGTATGATGTGTGTATGTTGATGTTATGATATGACATGTGGCTATGTTCATGCATGATGATGTATGATGGTGTTTCTAAGGCTTAGAAAGTAAGACTTAAGCTTAGAACATGATTGACGGTACCTGGGAACTGAGATATGATGTTTAGGGCACATATGTTTAAGTTTTAAATTTGCCCAAGTATTCAAAAGTCAATGTGGATGAGTATGGAAAGTCAATGCAGATGAGCATTAACCACTAAGTAAGTCAATGCGGATGAGTATGGAAAGTCAATGCGGATGACAATTAATGCGGATGAGCATTAACCACTAAGTAAATCAATGTGGATGAGTATGGAAAGTCGATGCGGATGAGTATGGAAAGTCAATTTAGATGACAGTTAATGCGGATGAGCATTAACCACTAAGTAAGTCAATGCGGATGAGTATGGAAAGTCAATGCGGATGAGTATGGAAAGTCAATGCGGATGAGCATTAACCACTAAGTAAGTCAATGCGGATGAGTATTGGATGAAATGCGGATGAACATTGACTAAGTATGAGAAATGCAGATGAGTAAGGTCAATGCGGATAAACAAATGCGGATGAACTATAGCAAATGCGGATGAACTGTAGCAAATGCGGATGAACTGTAGCAAATGCGGATGAACTATGGCAAATGCGGATAAACAAAAGACAAATGCGGATGAACACTTAGGATGTTTTCTAACTTTCTGGGGAAAAAGTGAAATTTAGGCTTTGACTTGGGAGGTTCCCGGGGGCTATATAAGTTGACTTTTGGGGTCACAGATGTTATGAGGGGCATGTATGATGTATGTGATGGTATGCATGATGTATGTGATGGTATGTATGATGTATGTGATGGTATGTATGATGTATGTGATGGTATGTATGATGTATGTGATGTATGTATGATGCCCTGTATGATGATGTTAACTGTTGATGTTGATGTTCCTTATTATGTTTGATTATTTTCCCGTGGCTTTACGTTGAATGTTAATGAATGAAATGAAAGTATTATGTAACGTAAAATGGAAGATAATGAAAAGAGGAACATGATGAATGAATGCATGCATTAATGAACGATAAAAAGTAATGAAAGTCTTGCAAGCCTTGTATGTCGAGACATGCCCCATTATAGGGTGTTAGCTCAACGGTGTGTGGGGTTAGCTCCCAGAAGGATGCACATCGGGGTCTTTCTTTGTGATTGACATATGTATAGAACCTTGTCGCATACCCTAGGTATTGTGGCCAGGCTGCTGTGCACCATGACAGGGGGTCTATGATGGACCCCGACCCAGTATCAAATTTATGCATGACGGTAGGGTATATCATGATGACAATGGTACACCTAAACTTACCCTAGGTACTGGACACCGGTCCAGTACCAGCTTTATGCATGACGGTAGGGTAAGGTTCATGGTTTTAATGGAATGAAATGATGTAATGATGAACGAACAAATGAAAGTAATGAAGGTGAATGATAATGACATACGATGAATGAAAGAAAGTTGATGCACGAATGATGAAGATAATAATGATATTATCTATTGTACGTATGATGTGTGTTCACATGCAAAAGTTAAAAAAGGTTTAATGAAAGTAAGTATGTTTTATTATAAAACTAGAACTCACTCAGCAACGCTGACTTTTTATGCATTTTCCTAGTTGGCAGGCGAGCATTGCTAAGGATGGCACAAGGCAGCTACTTGGCATTTTGGATGGCATTCTTTTGTTACTGTTTTTCCATTGTAATGCGAACAAAGAAAAATGTGTAATGAATTATTGTATTAACTTGAAAAAGCAGTTATTATGAAATGAAAAGTTATTTAAATATTCCGCTGCGATGTTTTTATGAAAGTTAAATATAATTGTATATTTTGTGAGCAATGATTGGCCGGCTGTAAGCGTCCCAAGAACGGGGCCTTACATTGAATTTTGAAGACATAAAATGGGATTGGCAACCTCAAGAAGCAAGTACATCCATAATATCGAATCATCATTTTTGGACCCATTTCCTCTTGAGTCACATGATAATGTAGTCGCTTTGTCCTCTAATTATGACATCATAACAAGCTCCTATTAATACTTATGTGCCCTCTATATTTACTAGTCCTTTACCTATTAGTTCAACCTCTAACTCTACCATTCTTGTTGCCAACTCACAACTCAACCATGACCCATCAATATCATTACCACCCTCTATTGTACTACCCACCATCAAAGCCATAAAAAAATACCAAACCTCCCACATGGCTACATGATTTTATAGTTGGAAGGCTTGTATGATAATGAAAATGAACTCCAACTATTTTTTGTGATAATAAGTCAGCCATTAGTTTGTCCAAGAACCCGGTTCATCATGATAGATCTAAACACATCGAGTTGAGGTTTTATTTCATAAGAGGAATAGTTGAAAAGAAGTTGGTGTCTCTTGAATTTTGTTGCACTCACTATCAAATGGCGGATGTGTTACAAAGTCACTAACAAAGGAGAATTTTATGTACTTCCAATGGTTGTTAGGCATGCCATAGTTTGACTCAATAGGGGGTGATAAAATGTGAGTCAATCTTCACGTGTGTATGGAGCTCAAGTCTTGGATGGTGCATGCGCATGGAGCTAAGCATATAATTATCAATGTGTTTTTTTATATATTTGATCTGAATATGTTAGTTAGCAAAATAAGGAGTAAATCTAGTTATCCCGTGGCTCTTGTTTATGTTAGTTTGTTAAGTCTTTCATGGGTTTCATTTCTTATTTAAGTTTCTTTGCACTCAGCATCTATATCATCTATCAAACTATCAAAACTTACTTGAGCTTTCCATTAATTGTTGAGTGTTTCATACTTACCAAATTCCAACACAAAATAGAGTGGGCAAAAACACTTATGGGTATATTAATACGAATTTAGCCTCAACATTTTGTACTAACATGCAAGTTAGGTCTATTAACTTGTAGCATCCATAATCAATTATTAGTAGCTCCACCAAGAAAGAGTGAGGAATGAAGAGAGAGAGAGAGATGATAGAAAGTTGGTGTTCTATTAGAGAGGATGAAAGAAAATGACGCAATAATCTATGATTTGAAGAAAAAAATAGTGGTTTGTAGCAAGACTAACTGTGGTATGGAAGAGTAAGGGTCAACGTGGAAGAGAGGGCCCAAGAAGAAAGAAGTCTATGGCCAAGAACCTTCTGCTATTGAAGAACCTAAGTTCTATGAGAACAAGAGAGAAAGAGAGAGAGAGAGAGAGAGAGAGAGAGAGAGAATGATACATCAATCTATGACTTAAAGAGAGAAAATGATTTTTTGGGGACACTCATTTTGAAGAAGGAAACATGAACTAGGTCCTTAACCCATGCGTTACTATGCTTTAAATAATTTAGAAATACGAAATACACTTTATTAAATAATGTCTTAGTTTCGAACAAAATTTATCAAAATGTTATCGGATATAACACCTTAAGTAAATCTCATAGTGGAAACGAGAGATATTGGATGCATAGTAATGATATGTAAATAAATATACATTTTAACAATACAAATTATTCCTCATTTGAAGCATTTTTGTTACAAATTCATTTATTTTACACTTATTTGTGTTATATTTGAATGTTGTAGATCAAAAATTCATTTATTTGATGATTTTTGATGAAAAACTAAATAAAAGCTGAAGTTTGTGAAGAAAAGCTCCTGAATCAGGCATGTAGGGCTCCTACATGGCCATGTCACTATGCAGCATTATGCTATGAAAAACTACAGCTTACATTACCCCCTCACTTATCCCACATGGTCATGTATGGAGCGGATTCGGGTTTTAACCTAATTTCACCTTATTTCAACATAACTTTCAAATTAACTCAAACCCTAGCCTCTCTCGCCCCTTTAGGTGATTTTCGGTCTACTTCAAGAGTTTTTAAGAGATTTGAAGGCCAAGATTGAAGATTTCACACTTTCAAGGAGGATCTAACATCATCCACTCCATTTCACTTAAGATTGGTTTGAATTTCTCTAGATCTACTATGAGTTCTTCAATGTTCTTGAGTTTGGGTGTGTTTTATGTAAGCGTCATGGGCTAAACACTTATTATCACTTGGATTATATGAAATCTAGCATGATTTAACAACTTGTACATGATTCTTGGTGATGTTTATGTTGGTGCTATGATGAAGCTTGATTATTCTTCAATGTTTGTGTGTGTTTGTTCTAGTTTGATGAAATATTCAACCTTGTGGGTATTGTAAGCATGCTATGTTGGAAAGCTTCATGTTCTTACAAGATTTATGCATATAATTGCATCTTTTGTATGTAATCTTGTGACATTTGACTAGGAATGATGAATTAAGGTTGAAGGTTTAGTAGAATTGGTCATATGTGCATCCTTATGCTTATGTTTAAGAAAACCATAGTGTAGGTCAAGAATCCCTCTTGTCATTGGTTATGAATTGTTTTGTAATCATGGTATGAAATTTATGAGTTGAAGAGTAATTGTAGTTTTCTCTATTTTATCCAAGTCGAGATGGTTATCATGTGTTTATCATGTTAACTTTCCAAAGATTTGTGGAATTAGATAACCCTAACGGGAGTCTAATTCATCTTTAACATCAACATAATTGTATCATTAGTTTCTTATGGCATAAATTTAGGTTGTTATTATGTGTTATCGTTCTAGCTTTCCGAATGGTTATATGTCTAGATATCCTTGACGGAGGTTTAGGCAACTTCCATGTGTTATGTGTAAAAAATGGTCTCACCTTGTGCTTGTGTTAGTTGTTAACTCATTGCTAAGTGGAATAAAAAACCAAGTGGTATCTTTAACTGATAGTGTATCTTCATCTTTACTTTCTTATTTTGTTAGTTTAACTTGCTAATTTTTTTTAGTTAATTCAATAGTTTTAAATCCAAACTCAACTGATCGGTTAAATAGTAACATGATTTAGTATTGGGAGTCATTGTGTCCACAGATCGATACTCGATTCTTACCTAAGACTATACTACTATGCGATAGGTGCACTTGACTATTGTGTGTAGTTGGTTTAAGAGTGATAATCTTTTCTTAAATTAAAACTCATTTGTGTGAAAAAAATCCTTACTATATATATATATATATTATATATATATATTATATATATATATATATATATATATATATATATATATATATATATATATATATATATATATATTTTACACACATCAATTTTTGGTGCCATTGCCGGGGACACGGTGATTTCAAGAAAGATCGAAGTTACTACTTTAACCATTTCTGAATATTTTAGATTCTTTTTACTTTTGTGTATATTTTTTCTCTTATTTTTGTTTCATTTCTATCTGATGGCCATATCTTTTCATTTAAGTATTGTTTGTAGTGACTTTCATGGATCGCGACTATGAGAGTTACTATGGAGGATACCAATATGATCATGGGGATTACCATGAGAAAGTCTGGTGCGAGATCAGTGGAGGGCCTCATTACACACCGGAGTGTTATCATTTTCAAGGGTACCCTACAAATTATTATGAAGAGCCGCACCTTTACTCCTAACCATTTGAGGAGTCTACCATAACGTCATTCCAGACTAAACCTCATCCATTATTATATGAGTTGCTACAACAAGGAATTGATATGTTTTCACAACCTCCCATCGGTTGTAATCAATACGAGGTTAAGCAATAAGAAAGAAATGTTATCGAACTCGCAGAACAATAACGTCGATTAGAGGTAGTAAGTGTTGAACTTAATAAGATATATGTCCACCTTTTACAGGAGAGTTTATCTTGTAGCACGGATCAGAGCATCAAATTAGAGCAGGAGGATGAAGGTGAAGTCAAGCCTGCTTTATATTTTGATTTGATAAGGCATGAATCAAAACTTGAGGCGATAATGGATGAAGCACAAGTCCCACCTCCAATTCAAAATGCATTCGAGTTTGATGAGCCACAATTACTTTATCCCCGTATGTTGACCAATGACGAGCAAGAAGTCGAAGATTGCAAAGGAAAGAACAATAGGTAGAGGTCATGGATGAGATGGAAGTGGTTCCCCCTAGTCTTACTGATGGGGAAACCACAGACTACACTATTCCATCTTGGGAGGGCAATTTTGGAGATGAATTAGTGAGCATATCTCTTGTGGACAGGAAAGAAGAATGGTTTGACCCGATTAGCGACCTTGAGATTTAGGAGCACTAATATATGGGAAGCCAACCGTGGTGATCAAGGAAAAACCACATCTAGAAGAAGATTTTCAAGTGGATGGGTTCACCAACGAACCAATGATGATGGTGAAACCCATTCCTCAACTTTGCACCAAAGATAGCCGGCCCGTAAACGAGAGCAATTATGATTCGTCACTAAAATCAAATGAAACGCGGGAGAGGGCAAACTACTTCACGAACCAACCACCTTTGAAGGTGCGACATCAGTCCATCAAGAGATGCAAGTCAATAACTCATTATTGGATGATCGTCTCCTTCACTACTTAAATTGTATTAGGTTTGGTCCGAGCAAATATAAGTGTTGGTGGCATGACCCATTTGGATTATGTTTCTGTTTACCATTGAGTTCCTAATAAATTGATGGTAAATACACTAAATCAAAAGGGTTGAATGGGGTTTCAAGTATTATAAGCCACCTGTTCGTTAATTTGTTCCATCACTTACTCTAGATTTAGTAAATATAAGGGCCGAATCAAGCTAATGACTCGTTAATAAATGAGCATTCCAGAAGTGATCATTTTGGTTAGAATACTCTCACATGAAATCATTTTTAAGGCTTTGGGGAGCTTATTGGAAATTTTCATTGAATCTCATCAGAGGAGTTTTCTTTCGTTCCACTTGCCTCACTATGCAAATGTATATTTTTGGTACACTGAGGGCAATGTATGATTCAAGTGTGGGGATACTGGGGTTCTCTTTTGTTTTTGTGAACTTTGTGCTTGTCCTTCTAAAATGCTCTCATTTTTGACAATTTTTTTATAATTTTAAATAAATAGCATCCATGAATATTTGATTTAGATCTTAAAACATGATTGCTTGCATTGGAATCATAGAATTATGAGAAACCTTGTGTTTTCAGATAAAATGTTATGAAAAAGTCAATGAGCATTGCAAGTTTCAAATATAATATTTATGTATGTGTCTAAACCATAACTTTATCTCTCCATTTCTGTAAGCTTTATGTGCCCTTATCGTATATGATAACATGGTTGCACTTCTTGCTTATATTTTTGTTGGTTCTGAGTGTGCCAAATGTGTGTCTATATGAGAACTTACCTAGACCATGCATTTCAAGACCATAAACTTAATTTTTGTATGAAAATGATAAAGGCATTAGGATAAATCATTTCTTGTAACCCCGTTCATTTCATTATCCCTACCCTTTCATTTCCACTAGCTACCGTGTTGAGTCTATCTTGTTTTTTGTGTTTTTACCCGCATATTAAACCCACCTTGCCAAAATTTCCTTTTATATTTAAACCTTTATGTTAAATTCTAGTTTTTATTAGTTGTCAAATTTTTAATTTCTAGTTATATTGTTGGAGAATGTTTAAGTAGATTGAGAATAAAATATATATGAGAAAACTATGAAAAAATTGAAAAAAAAGAAAAAGAATACTGTATTAGTTTCTTATTTCGTATTAGAAAAATAATGATAAAAAATGAACAATTTTGTGCTTTATAAAGAAGAATCATAGTATGAGCTTATCTATTAAATGTTTAGAATTAGTTGTCAATTATTTTCGTGTAATATTTGTGATTATATATATTTAGAATATAGTGAATCCAGAATTTTAACCTTTTAGCCACTTTTACCAAAAGTTCACACCTTAAAACCCAAGCCCCATTACAACCCATCAAAGTCCTCTTGATTCATGCATTTTCTCATGTTAGTTGGTGGAGATTTGATCTCTTTTCAAGCTTATTACTATGTATGTCTCATCGATTGGCATTGAGTGATTCACTTATGCACTATACATACAAAGAACCGAGTGTTGAGTGATTTTATGTGGGGTTTACATTCATGCATAAATAAATTGCAGGATCGATGTTAGTCACTTAACACTTTGCTTTTCTCTCGAACTCACCTAGAACAACACTCGGGTAAAGATAGAATCAGTAAGAGTTTATCATAATATAGAAAGTAGTAAAAGAACACAGGAAGTAATTTTCAAGGTACTTTTATATATTATTTCTCAACTCAATAATACAAGACTCTTACAAGCAGTGGTATGGAATGAGTTACAAAGAGAACCTATATATAATACTAGCTACAACCGGATATACTTTGATACCAGTTGGGATCCTATAGCTAAAGTTATACTACAAGACTAAAGTTTAAGGTGTCTCGGATAAAGTCTTATCTGAGATTGGTAGTCAGGACATGTCCCTGACTTACCTTTTGTCACCAACTAAAGTTGGTAACTTGTACTATCATGAAAAGGTGAACAGTGGAATAAAGTATGGTCAGCTGCATGTCTCTTTAGGAAGAAGCCATACAGTATCAGAAGTCTGCAGCAGAGTGTCAGAGACCATACTTGTGTCCACTGGTTCATAGCAGTGTCTTCCAAAGATTAAATGGCTTCGGAAGAGTAAGTACTTCCAAAGCCACTTATACTTTAGAAGAGACTGCTTCTTCGAAGGCTTGGAGACTTCTTCTTTTCAACATACTTCGAAAGTGGTCTTTAGCTTATTCTTCTAAGACTTGAACTTCGGAAGTATACACTTGACTTCGGAAGTAGAGTTCTGTCTTCGGAAGTTGATCTTTCACATTGTCTTCGGAAGAACTCTACAACCTTCGGAAGTTCCATGCTAAGCTTCGGAAGCCTTTGCATGCAGCACCAAAAATTATCTAAGTGACTTAGTTTTAGTTGCATTAGCCTTCTTCTTGATCCAACAAACTCCCCTAGGCTGATGCTACCAAAACTTCACTTGTTTCTGCTTCTCAAAACTTTCAGCACCAAGAAGAGTAAATATTTGTCTGTCTCCTTGTTCTTCCCTAATGTGGTGCTGAGAAGTTTGTACAGATCCTTGGTAGACAGGAACTCCAGTTCTTCACCTTGGATAACATGTACCCTCTGTTGTTGCCCTCTGAAAAGAGTTAGTTGATGGGAACTGTAATCATATTCCCATCTAACTATAGGTTCCAATTCTGGACCCTCCACCATCTGTAGAAAGGCAGTGCCTTTGGTAGGAGGTCTTTCCTTGTCTTCCCGTCTTCTCAATCTCAACTCTTCTTCAATCTTGGCCTTTGTAGTTATCTCAGCTAGGTGAAGGCTGCTGAGATGGTTTCTGATGAGTGCAGCAGCTTCAGAGTTGGAGGGGTTGGAGAATGGCTTCTCTGCTAACTCAACAATATCAACCTGCTGGAGTGTAGTAGAGAGGTTGCATTAAGTCTATTAACTTCACCATTTTCCCTTTCCACAACAAAGTTATGAAAAGTTTCATCGAACCTCCACTGGACTATTTTCTTTTTAGGCACAAGAGACTGACTGGGAATCTTGTCCTCTTTCTTGGTGTCCGGCAGAGTCACCAGTTTCCTTCTAAGTTTCTTCTCTTCATCATTTAATGAATCTGAGTTGAGGCCTAGAAGTCTAGCTGCCTGGTCCAGTGTTCCTCTAGGTAAATCAAGAAATTGATCTCTTGTGAGGGAACAAGAGGATCCATCAACATAGGTAATCTTGATAGAATCTTCATCACATGAGACTTCGCTCAGAGTTGTGCAGTTGATGAGCTTGGTCTTGATTACCTTGAACTCCTTAAGAGAGAGATGTTGAGAAGGCTGAGGGGATGGTTTGGATGGTTGTTGGGTAGGTTGAGGTTCAGAGGTTCTGGGGAGAGTTTTAGGTTGGAGGATGGGAAGTTTAGGTGGTTGAGGTGAGGGAGTGGATGTGGGTGAGGATGTTGGTTCAGGGTGAAAGGCTCGGTTTTAATGGTGAAGGGTAAGGGTGAGGATTCAAGTTGTGGTTGAGTGGTTGCAATGAAGGTCATCCCCTTTACCCTTCTGTACATCTCTTTCTTCTTTCCCAGCCAGATGTCAACATTGATTTCACTAACAATCCGTTGGAGTGTCTTCTCAGACATGGGACCCACCTACCTTCCAAAAAAGCCATGAGCCCAAAGATAGTCTTTCATCCAGGAATTTTCACTGAGCTTCCTGGTTGCAGTGTCCCTAGCTTTTTCTTCCTTCTTCTTCTTCTCCCTTGTCTTTTCTCTTACAGCCTTCTTTCTTTCTTTCTCCATTTGATCCTGCTCTTTGTTGTAAAGCCAGAGGATCGTCTCATCATTGTGTGGAGAAAGTTCTTGAATATTAAAGCCTCTGGAGAGTAGGAAATCTATCCTGTTTCTCCTTAGCTGCAGTTCAGCCTCGTTCAATTTTTCTTCTTCTTCTTTCTCTAAGGCCAACCTGGCTTCTTCTTCAAGTTTCAGCTGGATAGCCTTCTCAAGATTCACCAACTCCTCTAGTGGTAGCAGGAGTGTCTCTTTATTAGCAGCTTCCATTTGGATAAGCTGGTCAATGACCTCTTCCCTTTTCTTATTGTTGAGAGCCTCCTGATTGGCTGCAGCTGCTTTTGTGCTGGCAGCTAGCAACTTCTCAGTTGGAAGACTACCTTTCTTCTCAAGTTTTTCAATCTTTTCCTCTTCCTGAAGCTCTTCCACAATCATATTTCTTTTCCCTTTATCTTTTGAAGATCCTGATTGTGGTGGTTCTTGGAGAGTGGATTCTGATTATGAGAGAGGCAGAGATGGTGTCTGGGATGGAGGTAGATTCAGAAAGTCCTCGTTGTTCACCTCAGATGCCATTTCAAGGATTGGATCTGTGATGATCAGTTCCTCAGACATTTTAAATTGTCCTTCCGCAGCTTCCATTTCAGCTTCGGAAGATTCAGCTTGTTCTTCTGAGGCTTTAATTTTAGCTTCGGAAGTTGGAGGAGATGCAGATTTTGTCCCAACTATTTCAGTTGTTGGGCCATCGGTCCCTATTTCCCCTTTGAAATGAATCTTAGGTTCCATGTGGACCTTAGGTTGACCAACTTCTTCCACAGTGGTAGAAGGTGCAGTCAGCCTCTGAAGCTCTTCAGCTCTAAAGTAGAGCATTGCAGCATCTGGGCTTGGCTGATCAGAAGAGGTTCTCAACAGAAACATGGTGAAGAGTTTGTAGAGGTCGTTGAGCATCTTTGAGTCAAATTGAAGAATGACTTGAGATGGTTCAGACACAGTAATGATAGGAGTAAATGAAGTTGAAGTTGAAGTATGGCTCTGTTGTGGGTCCTTAAGTGTTTGTCTCTGAACATTCTCCCCCTTTTTGGTAGCATCATCTTGACAGCAAGATGAGCTAGAGGAAGAAGTCAATGAGACCTGAACATGTACATGCCTAACAGACCTCTCTGTCTGTTTCTAAACTAGTTTGGCCTTGAGATTGTCAATCTCAAGTTGTTGAGTGGCGGACCTTGCTTCTAAAATCCTAACCAAAGATTCAAGGTTTGAGACTTTAGATAGAAGGTCGTGAATGAGGAGTTGCATGCTTCCCTCATCTTCTTTTAAAGAATCACGGGGAGATGAGGTAACATACCTGGTATGTTTAGCCTCACCACCAGAAGTGGTTTCTTGGCACCCTGGTTTCTCGTGCTCAATGATGTCTCTTTCAGAGTCATCAAAGGGCTCGGTTGCCGTAGATTCAGTCTGAGATATGTTACCACTATCCACAAGGTCCATTAAGGCACCTTCTGTAGTGGCAGCTGAATCTGCATGAGTCCCCTCCACATCAGTGGGACTCACCTCAGTTATAGGTTGCTGATGGGGACCAGAGACAAGGGATTTCTCCGGGCTCTGTTGATCTTGAAGAGGGTGTTAGATCAACTTCATTGCCATGGAGAGATGTTATCTCTTTATCAGTTTTGAAAAGAAGGTCAATAAAAGATAGGGAGGCTAAGCCTGCTGACCCGGGACCTTGATCAATGTCTATAAGCATTGAGCCTTTGGTGGGGTTGTCCCTAGTTGGTTGTTCAGAAGAGTGTAGATACTCAATCTGAAGGCTGTTGGTTTGGGTGTCGGGCTCCTGGGTTTGAGACTGAGGAGACTCAAAACCCATATTAAGGTCAAAAGAGAAGGATGGAGAGACCTCAGACTGAGTGGGAGCCCGTGTTTCCGCTCTAGTCTTTTGGATTGAACAGGAGGGGCTTGTTTAATTAGAGTAGATTGAACAAGGGTTTGTTTGGGGTGTCTTTGATATGTGATGGTGATGGGTGAAGAAGGCATATGGTGGTGGTTGCTGGTGTGGATTCATCACCTATAGGGTGAACAGGGATGTCACCAGGAGCTATGCGCTCAATCATACCTAGAAGCAGAGTGGTGTACCTTCCAGTGAAGTTGGTGGATACCTTCTTCAAGTCTTGAAGATGGTAGGCCGCATGTGGGGGACAGTTAGAGCAGCTGCACAGACAAGCATGCTCTGGTCCAACTCACAATTGATGATGTGTTGAATGAATCTAGGATACATATAGAATATCTCCCTTTGTAGATTCCCAATCAGATTAGTGAACACAAATCGTGAGTAATTGAAGCGCAGGCCTCTCACCAGTCCATGAACTAAGCATCCTAGTTCATATGGGATTTGATCCTATCCGCCAGACTTGTTGGACAAGCAGGGGAGAACAACATGCAGGAGGAACTTCCAGTTGTAGGAGAAGTTGAACTTGTATACCGTTGACCTGCTTATGTCTCCACCATATCCCATTAGGATGTAGGTGCTGTCCAAATCTGCCTTAGGGAATTCAGTAGGAGCTCCTTCATCATGAAGCTCTAGATGCTCCTGATGAGTGTTTTCAGTAATGATCAACTCCTGTCCACAATGTTGGACCTTAATACTCGAATCCCATTTAGGGTTTTGGCTTGACCATTTCCCCAAAATTCGGCCATGTGGTTGGAGTAAACAGTGGGGTTAATGGTAAGTGCAGTGTAGTAAGGTGATTAGGTGAGAAAGGAGATGATTTCAGAGAAGTCAGCATCTCTTGAAGAATCAAGAAGTGCGACTTGGTTGTGTTGAGGGTTAAGTGCCATTTGGAGAAAGGTGTGTGTGGATGATTTTGAACTTGGGTAAAGTTAGAGAGTAGAGAAATTTCTAGGGCTGTAAAAATTGCAAGTAAGAAGATGAGATTGAATAGTCAAGATTATTTAAAAGAGGGTAGGAAGACGGTAATGGGGGTTAGGATAAGGTGATGTGATGGTTTAGTGGATGAAATGACAGTGGCGGTAAGATTAAAATCAGTTAAATAATCTGACATCATTAACAAAATCTTTGCTTTTTATAGTGTGGGGCCCAAGAGATTTACGTTACACAGTAGAATCTTTCTTCCGAATGTAAAAAATTTCTGAAGGTAATTTGTCTTCCGAAGGCAATTCTTACTTCCGAAGCTAAACATTGCTTCCGAAGGTTAGTATTGCTTTCCGAATGGAGAATTTTTAAGCCTCAGAAGTAGATCTGATATGTAATCAATCGCTTCTTCCGAGACCAAAACTTCTTCCGAGAAGAAAAATTATCCTTTGAGAAATTATGCTTCGGAAGATATAGGAGTAACTTCCGAGGTTAATTTCTCTTCGAAAGAAATTTACACTTAGAAAATTTTCAGAAAGATCTTTTGTAACAGGGTTTAAATTGTATTGATAGAAGACATTACATATTATAAGGTTTTCAAAAGAGGTGATCTAATCAATGTTTATCATCCCAATAGCTGTTATAAGATACTTAAATCTTTGCTCATCAAAAGCTTTGGTGAACAAATCAGCATATTGTTCATTTGAGTCAACTTTGATTAGTTTAATCAGATTTTTCTCATGAATATCTCTAAATAAATGGTACCTGATGTCAATATGCTTTGTCTTGGACTGCTTCACCGGATTTTCAGTAATGGAGATAGCATTGTTGTTGTCAATATGGATAAGAGTACTCATAAAGTTAAATCCATAGTCTAACATCTGATTCTGAATCCATAGCGGTTGAGCACACCAGCTAGCAGCAGCAATGTATTCAGCTTTAGCAGCTGATGTAGATACACAGGATTATTTCTTGCATTGCATGAGATGATCCTTCCACCAAGAAATTGACATCCTCCTGATGTTGATTTCTTGTCAATATTGCAGCCACCATAGTCACTGTCAAAGTATCCATAGAGATTAAAATCCTTGTTTCTGGGATACCAGAGACCTAGTTTAGGTGCTTCTTTGAGGTATCTGAGGATTCTCTTAACAGCAGCTAAGTGAGACACCTTTGGAGCAGCCTGAGATCTTGCACAAATGCAAGTAGCAAACATGATATCAGGTCTACTGATAGTAAGATACATCAGAGAACCAATAATTGCCCTATACTGATATTGATCAGTATCCTCCCCCTCAAGGTCAGGACAAAGATTATGGTTTCTGGGTATGGGTGTCTTGGCAGGCTTGCAATCCTTCATTTCAAATCTTTCTAAGATGTCAGAGACATACTTAGATTGATTAATGAAGAACTCTTCCTTCATTTTCTTCACCTGAATTCCAAGAAAAAGTCCATTTTTCCCATGGAACTCATTTCAAACTTTTTCTTCATAATGCTCTCAAAATCCTTACACATTTGGTCATTTGAAGAACCAAATATGATGTCATCAACATAGACTTGAACGAGCAAGATGTCCTTTCCAGACTTATGATGAAAAGAGTCTTGTCAATGGTACCTCTAGTGTAGCCATTCTTCAGAAGAAACTGAGACAAGTCTCATACCACAGCCTAGGTGCTTGGTGAAGCCCATATAGAGCTTTATCCAATTTGCACACATAGTTGGGCTGCTGTAGGTCTTCAAATCCTGGAGGTTGGCATACATAGACTTCCCCATATATATCCCCATATAGAAATGCACACTTGACATCAAGTTGATAGACAGTGAAGTCCTTGGATGCAGCATAAGCAAGAAAGATCCTAACTGCCTCAAGTCTTGCAACTGGTGCAAAGACATCAGTATAATCAATTCCTTCCTCTTGTGTGTATCCTTGAACTACAAGTCTTTCTTTGTTTTTAATGATCAAGCCTCTATCATCTCTCTTGTTTCTGAAAACCCATTTAGTGCCTATTGGTACTTGACCAGATGGTAGCGGACATTGGTTCCATACCTTCTGTCTCTTGAATTGAAGCAACTCCTCTTGTATCGATTCAACCAGCTACTATCTTTTAAGGCATCTTCTACCTTCTTGGGTTCCATCTGGGATAGAAAGCATGAGTACAAGCAGACATTCCCATGATGAGTCTGTCCTCTTGTTCTCACACCCTCAGCGACATCCCCTATGATATTCTCAGCCGGATGAGTGTTATGAATCCTAAGGCGGGGAATCACTTCCAGTTGCAGAGATAGATCCAGGTTGGACATATTCTACTCAGGAACTAGAACACTCTGTCCAGCTGTTGTTTCAAAATCATTCAATAAGGACTGATTGAATGAGTGAGAAACATCATCAATGGCTGGCTGTGAAGTGGTGTTAACAGTTTCCTGTCCCTTCAAAACACTACTTCCTTTTGCCTGGTGTTGTGGTGGATCACCTTATGAGTTTTGAGGCTCAGTAAGTGATTCACTTGTAGAAGCTTCAAAATTCCTTGATATAGTCAAGCTATCAGATCTATGAATGGTGGAAACTTCTTTTATTACAGCTCTTGGAGAATCTGGACTAGGTCTGGGTAGCTCAAACAATTGATCATTAGCAGTAGCATCAACATCATTTTGAGCTCATGTTCCAACTGAAACATTCTCACAAGAAGGTTTAGAATAGTTTGGAAACATTTCTAAATTAAAAATATGATCAGGGTCAATTCCCCTAACACAAGGAGTGTGCTCATTAACAACTATGTTGGATGATTCCTCAAATTGTTGATTCTTAATGTTGTATACTCTATAAGCTTTGGAGCTAGAAGAGTACCCAACAAAGATAGCATCATCCGACTTTTCAGCAAACTTTGCTAAATTGTCTTTTGTGTTAAGTATGGTACACCTGCTGCCAAAGGATCTTATAAAGCCAATGAACAATGGCCTCTTGTTCCATAGCTCATAAGGGGTTTTTCCATGGGGCTTAACTACAAGAACTCTGTTCTGCACATAGCATGCAGTGCTGATTGCCTCTGCCCAGAATGTTAGAGGTAGTTTTGAATCAGCTAACATAGTTCGAGCAGCCTCAATAAGTGTCATGTTCCTCCTCTCAGCAACACCGTTTTGTTAAGGAGTTCTGGGAGCACTATATTGTCTGGCAATCCTTTTTGAGTTACAGAATGAGTCAAGAATGAAATTCTTAAACTCAGTCCCTTGATCACTTCTAATGATTTTAACCTTGTGATCAATTTGATTTTCTACTTTAAGAATAAAAGATTTTAGTGTTTCATCAGTTTCATCTTTAGTTCTTAAAAAGAATACCCATGTGAATCTTTTAAAATCATCAACTATCACAAGGCAATATGATTTCCTTCCAATGCTCATTATACTTGTGGGACCAAAAAGATCCATGTGCAATAAGTGTAATGGAGTAGTGATAGAGTTAACACATTTGGATTTATGAGATGTCCTGTGTTGTTTCCCTTTCAGGCATGCAACACAGTTATCTTTGCAGAAAAACTCCTTTTCAAGCAAACCATGTACCAAGTTATTTTTCGCTAATTTATATATTGTCTTAAAATTTACATGACACATACATTTATGCCACAGTGTTGACTCATCACCATCAGCTTTGGAAAGAAAGCATGATACTTCACCTATTGGTGAAGCATTGTTCATATCAAGCTTGTACATATTCCTTTTTCTGGGAGATCTAAGAAGCACCAATTCTGGAGGAATTGTCATCCCAGGTTTGAGAATAATGCACTCATGTTCTATGAAAAGCATTTGGTGCTTTTGATCACAGAATTGAGAAACACTTAACAGATTGTGTTCAAGCTGTTTGACAAAATGAACTTTGTCAACCTTTAATTTACCATTGGATATACTCCCTCTACCAGAAATATATCCTCCAGCCTCACCTCCAAATTGGACAGGACCTCTATCATAGTTCTGAAACTGTTGAAGGAGAGATCTGTTCCCTGTCATGTGCCTGGAGCATCCACTGTCTAGAATCCAGACATTGTTGTTCTTGTCATATGGATGTCCCTGCACATAAGATGAGATTGTTAGTTTTGTTTGGAAGCCCAAGCCTTGCTGGTCTTGGGTTCTTTTAAAGATAATGACATAATTGAACCAAATGTTATGCATGGGGGTTCAATAGAGGTCTTTGAAGAAGAGGTTTGGGCTGCAACATCATCCTTGATCTTCCAGTCCATCCTTTGGTTGATCTTGGAGGATGAGCTTGTTGAAGCTTTTGCAGCATGGCTATCTTCCGAAGCTTCTTTCTTTTCGGAAGAAGTATTCACCACCTTTTCTTCCGAAGCAGTCTTTTTCTGGGGAGGTTTCAAGGGAGCTTTCTTGTTCTTCCGAACCTTAGTAGCTTTTGCTTCCAAAGCCATTTTCCCTTCGAAGAAAGAGTTTCTTCCGAAAGCAACCTGGCTTCCGAAACCAGCTTTCCCTTTTTCATCACTTGAACCGTTTGAAAAGTTCCAAATGTGAAACCTTCCTTGACACCTTATTTTCTAACATTATTTGCATAATGTGTGCTTGCAGGATTGTAGTAACAATCTTTTGCCATGTGTTTTTGCAGACCACACATCATGCATGCAATGTTAGTTCTTTGGGAATATGAGGGTTATTGTTTCTTGGCCTTCTTTTCTTCATCAGCAACTTTTCCCTTCAATTTCTGATCCCTTGGCAGGACATAAGTGCTTGTATTACACTCCTTTCCTGAATCAAAAGTACCTAACACTTGGAATCCAGCTGAGATAAAGACAGCCTTCTGCTTTGGGTCAATCTTCAGCTTGGACTTAGCCACCTTCTTGGCAGTTCTCCTAGCAGCTTTAGCTCTGTTTCTTCTGGCCTTAGTGGTTAGGATTTGTTCTTCACAAGAGGAGATGGGTACATCTACATGTTCCTTCCCTGTGGTGACCACTATTATTGCTTCATCCTTCAACTCTGGTGAGGAAGGGTCAGCAGTTGGAACCTCTTGCTCCTTAGTACCACATCTAGGCTGTCTAATAGACTCATAAGAGTGTGGTGGAGCAATTTTATTGGTTCCCAACCCTCCTTTGTTCTGATAACAGAGTTTGGTGTGGGAGCTTGATGCAAGAATAGCTTGGAAGTTTTGCTCAGAGATAGCATGCTTCCTGGCCTGAGCCTCAGCAGTGACAAGCTGGCTTGAGCCTCAAAAAATGGATATCAGATCTTTGATTTGAGTCTTATAGTTGGTGTGTTCATGTTTTAAAAGAGACACAGTTTTCTCTAACTCCTCAATTTTCTTTTAATAGTCAGATTCAGCTCTTTTAAAATCAGATTTTAAGATATTTAAAGACTCAATATCCGATCTGATTTCCATATTGTAATCTTGATAGAGTTTAACTTTAGCTATACAGGCTGGAGTGCAGAGATGTTCATATACCTGGGCATTGTCTGTTCCGGCCATGAGAGCTTGAGTAGGAGTCACATCCTGTACCATGAAGCTCCAGTCAACTTCTTGAGCCATTGCAGCTGTTTCAATTGACTTCTCAGCGGGCTTTGAGGTTGAGGGATGTGTGGAGGCCTGTGGGGTTCCCGGATTGGTCTTGGGAGCCTTGCATTCCCTTGCAAAGTGACCCAGTTGGTTACAGTTGTAACACTTTGCCTTGGTCTTGTCAAACCCGAACTTGCTGGCAGTTGGGTTTTGAGGGAAATGCCTTCCAATTATCTTAAAGAACTTCTTCGCTCTGTAAGTTAAAAGAACCATCTGTTGGACAATGTCCACGTACTCTACATCATTTGGACTGAAACACTCAAGATCATCAAAGCAGTAATGAAAATCACCAGAGTGTCCACTTCCTGAGACAAAGGCACAACTTTCTTGAAAGGAGTTGTGTTAAGCCTGTTGAGACCTTGGAGTCTCAAGAAAAGTGATGTAAGGTCCAAAAGAGTAGGATGGTTACCGGAAGTCAGGTAATGCTAAGGTTGTAGGGGTAATGAGCCTTCAGCAACCATTAAAGCGTTGCTAGCAGGAAGACTCATAAGTCTGCTTGTTTGGTGGCCCTTCTTACTCTCCATCTCTAGGCGATATCCATCAAGGATGCCATAGAGTTCAGTCATGCTAAGAGTGTTCAAGTTCTTTGTCCATTTGATGGAGACACAATAGAATGTCCACTCGTTTGGAAGAACACTTATGAACTTTCTAGTAAGATCTCTAAGTTCAGGAGTGATCTTCACAGACTAAAGAGAAGAGATAAGATCCATGTACCTGAAGTACTGCTGGTTGAGAGTCTCTCCAGCAATATGTGTGACGTTCTCAAACTGCTGCTTCAGCGAGTCCTTCTTTGAGTCATTGGAGCTTGAGTACATCTGCGCAAGTGCATCAACAATTCTTTGGCAGTCGTGCAATGCTCGAATCCCACCATAATGGAGTTCGGTATTGCATTCATGAGAATGGTCATGGCATTGCTGTCGATATCCATCTTCTTTCTGTCTTCATCAGAGTAATCCTCTACAGCCTTTTCTATCATGGCACCGTTTCCACTAGGTGATGCCACCTTTGGCTTATACAGGCCATTGACAATGGAGTTCCACATCTTGCTGTCTTGATATCTGATGAAGCCTTCCATTCTCCTGCTCCAAGACCTGAAATTTTTAGAAGTAATGATGGGAGCCTTTGTCATGGTTCCCATCTCTACCTCAGACTTGTTAAGGGCCATTAGAGTGAGTGGGTTGTAGGGAGGAGTGAAAAACAGGTTGATTTGGATGGTTAGATCACGCAATCAAGAGCCTGAGAAGCTCTGATACCAATTGCAGGATCGATGTTAGTCACTTAACACTTTGTTTTTCTCTCAAACTCACCTAGAATAACACTCGGGTAAAGATAGAATCAGTAAGAGTTGATCACAATATAGAAAGTAGTAAAAGAACACAGGAAGTAATTTTCAAGGTACTTTTATATATTGATTCTCAACTCAATAATACAAGACTCTTACAAGCAGTGGTATGGAATGAGTTACAAAGAGAACCTATATATAATACTACCTACAACCGAATATACTTTGATACCAGCTGGGATCCTATAGCTAAAGTCTATACTACAAGACTAAAGTTTAACGTATCTCGGATAAAGTCTTATCTGAGATTTGGTAGTCAGGACATGTCCCTGACTTACCTTTTGTCACCAACTAAAGTTGGTAACTTGTACTATCATGAAAAGGTGAACAGTGGAATAAAGTATGGTCAACTGCATGGATCTTTAGGAAGAAGCCATACAGTATCAGAAGTCTGTAGCGGAGTGTCAGAGAGCATACTTGTGTCCACTGGTTCATAGCAGTGTCTTCCGAAGGTTAAATGGCTTTGGAAGAGTAAGTACTTCCGAAGCCACTTATACTTCAGAAGAGACTGCTTCTTCCAAGGCTTGGAGACTTCTACTTTTCAACATACTTCGGAAGTGGTCTTTAGCTTACTTCTTTTAAGACTTGAACTTCGGAAGTATACACTTGACTTCGGAAGTAGAGTTCTGTCTTTGGAAGTTGAGCTTTCACATTGTCTTCGGAAGAACTCTACAATCTTCGGAAGTTCCATGCTAAGCTTCGGAAGCCTTTGCATGTAGCACCAAAAATTATCTAAATGACTTAGTTTTGGTTGTATTAGCCTTCTTCTTGATCTAACATAAATATCATAGGCATGTGATGCTCATATGAATATTTTTAGTTTTTTTTAAAGAACAAATTGTTTAAAAGACAGGGATTTATCTTATGAATGTGCTCTACTCTTCATCGAGATTTTGGATCTTTATATATCCAATGGATTGCTTCTCGCTTTTTTTTCTGTCAATGGGAGCTATTTTGTAATATTATTGTATTAGATTTTGCTTGAGGACAAGCAAAGTTCAAGTGTGGGGATGTTTGATATGTAAATACATATACATTTTAACAATACAAATTATTCCTCATTTGAAGGATTTTTGTTACAAATTCATTTATTTATACACTTATTTGTGTTATATTTTAATGTTGTAGTCCCCAGTGATTATTTGATGAGTTTTTATGAAAAACTGAAGAAAAGCTGAAGTTTGTGAAGAAAAGCTCCTGAATCAGGCATGTAGGGCTCCTACACGGCCATGTCATTGTGCAACGTTATGCTATGAAAAACTACAGCCTACACTTCCCTCTCACTTATCCCACATGGTCATGTACGGAGTTGATTCGGGTTTTTAACCTAATTTCACCCCATTTCAACATAACTTTCAAATTAACTCAAACTCTAGCCTCTCTCACCCCTTTAGGTGATTTTGGTTTAATTCAAGAGTTTTTAAGAGATTTGAAGGCCAAGATTGAAGATTTCACACTTTCAAGGAGGATCAAACATCATCCACTCCATTTCACTCAATATTGGTTTGAATTTCTCTAGATCTACTATGAGTTCTTCAATGTTCTTAAGTTTGGTGTGTTTTTTTTGTAAGCCTCATGGGCAAAACACTTATTATCACTTGGATTAGATGAAATGTAGCATGATTTAACAACTTGTACATGATTCGTGGTGATGTTTATATTGGTGCTATGATGAAGCTTGATTATTCTTCAATGTTTGTGTGTGATTGTTCTAATTTGATGAAATATTCAACCTTATGGGTATTGTAAGAATGCTATGTTGATAAACTTCATGTTCTTACAAAACTTATGCATATAATTGCATCTTTTGTATGTAATCTTGTGACATTTGACTAGGAATGGTGAATGAAGGTTGAAGGTTTAGTAGAATTGTCAAATGCGCATCCTTATGCTTATGTTTGAGAAAACCATAGTGTAGGTCATAAATACCTCTTGTCATTGGGTATGAATTGTTTTGTAATCATGGTATGAAATTTATGAGTTGAAGAGTAATTGTAGTTTCTCTATTTTATCCAAGTTGAGGTGGTTATCATGTGTTTATCGTGTTATCTTCCAAAGATTTATGGAATTAGATAACCCTAACAGAAGTCTAATTCATCTTTAACATCAACATAAATGTATCATTAGTTCCTCATGGCATAACTTTGGGTGGCTATTGTGTGTTTATCGTTCTAGCTTTCTGAATGGTTATATGTCTAGATATCCTTGACGGGGGTTTAGGCTACTTCCATGTATTATGTGTAAAAAATGGTCTTACCTTGAGTTTGTGCTAGTTGTTAACTCATTGCTAAGTGGAATCAAAATCTAAGTGGTATCTTTAATTGATAGCGTATCTTCATCTTTACTTTCTTGTTTTGTTAGTTTAACTTGCTAATTATTTTAGTTAATTCAATATTGTAAATCCAAACTCAATTGATCGGTTAAATAGTGATGACGATTTAGTATTAGGAGCCATTGTGTCCACGGATCGATACTCGATTCTTACCTAAGACTATACTACTATGCGAGAGGTGCATTTTCCTATTGTGTGTAGTTGGTTTAAGAGTGATAATCATTTCTTAAATTAAAGCTCATTTGTGTGAAAAAATCTTTACTAATATTATATATTATATATATATTATATATATATAATATATATATATAATATATATATATATATATATTACTATATTACACACATCAAGTAAATGCCATGTTTCAACTACCAATGTGTTCTGAATGCATTTGTTATGGATGAAAGAAAACTAAATAATTAAGTGTGCTTGGATGAAGCGCTCCAGGGAATGAGTGACATCTTGAGAAGTTTTCGCTCATATGACCAATGCGAAATTCATGAAATTTTCGTGAACAAAGCGAAGAGTATTTGTGGTATGAAAACCCAGATGTTACGAATAGCATCATAGTCACTCCTACTAGATGATGAGACAAACCACATCAAAAATAACAATTCACGATGGTGTTTGATGATACACTCTAGGTAAACTTACACTCTTGATTAGGATGATAAGATAAATACCACATCCTTTATTATGACTAAAATTAGTGCTCATAAGTCATAACTTTAATTTCCAAAAACTAAAGACTTAAATGAAGTCATGTTTCTTCTCTCGTATGGCATTTTGCTCCAATGGATCTCCTCAATTTCGTATCAATTAAATTTTATCGATTTTTTTTTCACCATTTGCATCATGCATCATATTTCATGCATTTCATGTAGCAAAATGCATGCACACCCGACCCCCAAATTCAAACCCTACATTTCAATCGATCAACAACATATTATAGCTTTTGATCAACCTCACATTCTTTGAAACTGGGTATAATCGTATGGGCGATTTTAGCAGAGATCGACGATATCAGAAATCGGGGATCTTGTTGTTTAATGGACAATCTCTTGGGTCTTCTTCGAGTTAGGGTTAAACGAGGCATAAATCTTGTGATTCGTGATTTCCGATCAAGCGATCCTTATTGCATACTTAAATCCGGCGAACAGGTGATCATCATTCTTTCGATTCGATTCTATTCTTGAATAGTATAGTGATGTTAATTGTTCGTTTGATGTAGAAATTGAAGACTCGCATTATCTATAAAGACCTTAATCCCGTGTGGGATGAAGATTTGACTCTTTCGATCGAAAATCCTGAAATGCCGATTGAACTGGTACGTAATCAACATTCGATCAACCTTCTGTTTGTGTTCAATTCTAAACATTGTTCATACGCATAATCATTACAGAATGCAGATGTTGTTAGCTCTTCAATTCATATGGAACTTAATATCGTTTTCATGATACTTTAAAATCGCAAATGGTTATATAAACAACATATGTTGGTGTTGATAAAAAGATCACTTCTTTAGCACAAAATTGGTCAAGAAGTTATAAACGGGTCGATTCACATTATGAATTCAAACTAACGGCTATAAATAAAACTAATCATATGGCTCGACCAAAATTTACTATTTCATACATTACTTTTAAATTATACAATAAGCAATTTTCTACCAATTTGAGCCTGAGTTTAAGCAACAACCCAAGTGGCATTTACTATTTGTATACCTACTAAATTATTTCATTTAGTCTAATGATATGGGTGGATCTTTAAGAGTTATGGCTTGGTTTAGGCATTATTGTCATGGGTTTTGATTTCTTTACTAGGTGTGTTTTTGTAAGCATATGAATCTTGTTCTAATGCTCGATATACGTGTGTGTGTATATACATACACGTGTTGCAGATGGTGTATGATCATGACACATTTAGCAGAGATGATGAAATGGGGGATGCCGATATTGACATCCACCCATTTATGGAGGCACATAAAATGCATCCGGACCCACACACGGTCCCAAACGGCACTGTTCTAAAGAGGGTTGAGCCGTCCGAGGCAAATTGTTTGTCTGAAGAAAGTTGTGTTATGTGGAAAGATGGCATGATCTCTCAGAATATGCTTATCAAATTACGGAATGTTGAATCTGGTGAAATCGAACTCGAATTGCATTGGATTGACCTTCCGGGTGCACACCACATGTAGAATGTGGCTGTGTTGTGTTTTAGAGTGTTCTGTATGTTGGTTAGTTAACCATCAACATCAGATTTAGAAGGTTTAGTGTATTTTTGTTACATTTAAATTTTTGTGTAGGGTAAAATAAAATAAAATTAAACGTATTTGTAACGGCAATACTATTCGAATTAGGTTTATATAACATAGTGCATAAGGATTAAACCAATATGCCTCTAAACAATGTAAGTCAAAACTAGAGATGACAATTTTGATAAATACATTTATGAATCGATCAATTTCAATCATATGTCACAAATTAGTGAGATAGTAAAAACAACTAATAAGAAAGTTGTGAAAGGGTTTGAAACTCTTCTCTACTATATTACTAGTGGGTGTGGCCCGTGTTATATAGCGGGGTTTATAAAAGTTAAAAAATTTAATTCTAAAGAGTTATACGCTAATAAAATATGTAATGGAAAAAATACTATAAACATAAATAACTCAAAACAGAGAAGATAAAATAGTGAATGCGTAAACGCTGACTTTGCTACAATTAACGAGTTCTGTTAGTCTATTGTATATTGATTACAATAAAATTTAATATAACTCAAATGCTAAAACATAAGGATTAGGTTCAAATAAAAAAATTTAAAACAAAAAAATGTAAAAAGTAATCTCAACTATCCATCTTCTTAATTAATTGTTGAAATCAACTTGTAGGGAAAAAAATTTAGAATTTTTTTAGGAATAACCATTTTTATTAACTTTTTTGTAATTTCCCCCATTTTTTAAAATATTTATAACTTTATGTACGGCATCATCTTTTTTTATAAAAACCACACCATAAAAACGAGCGTTTTTTATCTTTAAAATAAGTAAGTACTGATATACAAAAAGATTAAAATTTTTTAATATTTTTAAACTGATATCTTGACATGTGTCTTTAGTACAATTTATTGTATTTTTTAAAATGTTTACTTTTTAAAAAAATATAAAGACGGAATAACCTTATTGTATATCTCTACTATGTAAAATACAATAATACATAAACAACTAGTTTATCTAATACATTAAAAATAATGACAAAAATAACACAATGTCTAATTGTGTCTTTTGATTGTCATTATGTTATGTTGAGTACTATGAATTTTGATAAATACATTGGTGAAATAACATTATTGTGCATTTTTATGGTAAAACATAATAATTTAATAACAACAAGTTTAAATATTCTATTAAAAAAATAACACATTGTTTTATCTTAAACACTATGAATTTCAAAAAATACATCGGTGAAAATATATTATTGTTTTTTTAGTTGTAAAACACAATGATATATAAGAAGTTTATAAAAACAATGACAAAAATAACACAAAATGATTAAAAACATAAAACACAAAATGATTAATACAGATACTGACGATGTAAAATATATGACACAATAAACATCTAAGACATAATGAGTTGATATATTTGACATAATGATCAAAATGCCCGTTGGTCCATTTAATCGTATGACAGTGCAAATGAGATGAAGAATCGTTCAATATCAAACATACAAATCAAACAAGATGAACAAAGAAGTTTGAATTCAATAACAACTCATTCAATATAAGACAATGAAGATCATAACATTCAATAACATCAAAGCAAAATGATATTTCTGTGTAAAAACTACTTAGAAATTGTAACTTGCAATAAGGATTAACAATTAGGGTTTTGCAAGCTTACCTCCAATGAGAATGATCAAAATCTATATATAGTAGTCTTAGTTTCGCAGACAGTTTCGCTGTCAGCGAAATTGTTCTGCCGAAACTGTAGTTTTGCCCGGCAGAAACAGTAGTTTCGCCAAGCGAACTAATCAGCTGACTGTGCTCACAGTTTCGTTGGACTACAAAATGACATAAATCTAATTACATACAAAAGGAAACTAACAAAAGAAAACATTCTAAACTAAGGTGAGTCTAACCTATACATGATCTTCAATACTCCCCCTAGGTTGGAACTTACCACCTTCACTCGTCTTCAGCACCAGTATCCTCCGTTGCCATTGATTTGTCTTCAGCACTTCCTACAACATCTTCCTTAGTAACCTCTGCAAATGATTCTCCATGATCTCTTCCTACTTCATGAGCCCCTTCTGGATGAGCACTAGCCTGCCTAAACTGTCTTGTCAAATCTTGTATATCCATGTCCATATCATCTTGAGCCCTTACTCGTTCTGCAAGCCTTTTCACTTCAGCTCTCACTCCTCTGATCTTGTTTGCCACAGTCATAAACAGATTTTCCTCTTTCCTTGTCTCTTCTCCCGCCCTAGCCTTGATATGGTTCTCACATAAAACTAGTAATCTTCATCACAGAAATTGAAGGGCTCCATAGGATCAAATACCTTCAATTCTTTGCCATTCTTAATTCTTATCACAGCCTCCCCCGTGTTGTGTTCATATAACCATTTCTCAATATTCTGTAACTATTGGGGAAGGGGGCCTACTAACCTCACTCTATTCACTGTCTTTGGAGGCTTTACTCTTAGTACAATCCTTCCCTTGCCAGTCTCTCAATCCTTGTTTCTCTTTGATCATTCCTCTCAGCCTTCATGTATCCAAAAGACTCAACGTTGTCATTTAGGCCATTCTGATCTCTTTCTCCAAAAGTGTGGCTCGTTCACTCAGATTTGCATTTAGTAATGGCAGAGCCACCAACCGCCTTAGATCCCATTTAGGCAAGGTCTTGAATGCCTTCCTCTTATGCATGTAGCTAATTCCACCCCTCTCCTCTTTATCATGAACATTTTGAGGCCAGGGTTATAACACCAACTTATGATCCTCTTATCAGCCTCCTTCTTACTCAATCCTTCCAAGTGTTGGAAAAGGGGAGTTAGTTCTTCGGGTTCCTTCTCTTTAACAAATCATTCAGCTTTATCCATCTCAAAAACATCTTCTTCAAGCTCTCCTTTCTTGGCTACATATATCAATAGCCTCTCATCAACTTCATAGAATTCTGGTTCAGAATCATAATCTACTAGTTGTTCATCATCCTCTTCTTTATCAACTAGTCCCTTTCTTTTCTTACCATCTTTATCAACCGACTTCTCCCTTACCACCTCTTCTCCAACCAGATCCTTTTCCATATCAAATTCCATGTTTGTAAACCCAGCCTCCTGAATATCCTCCTTATTTTCCCTCCCTTCATCTTTATGTCTTATTTCAAGACCTTCAACACCAGTAGATGTTGCACCAGATGTGCTCTCTCCTGCCCTGGAGGAAGTACCCATGTTCAAGAACGGATATTTAGAAGTGTCATTTAAATCATCTAACTCAGATTGAGTTACTTGATTGGGCAGGCGGACAACAGCTTTCAATTGACCAACTTCTTCAAACAACTTCTTTAGAAGTAAGTTTTGATCTACGAGTAGCTCCTTCATTCCCTCTATCACCTCATCTTTTTGCTTCTCCCGTATGTGAGTTTGGTCTTTATCATGCTCAGCTCATTTTCCAGAGAACTGTTAAGGTTACGAATCATATCCTCATCTAAGCTTCCTTTTTCTTCTCTCCTTGGAGTTTCAGTGAATGCTTGATGTCTCTGTTTAGTTCTCCTCTCTAAATCTGTTATATCAGCTTTCTTCTTCAGTCTCTTCTCCTTTTACACCCTTATCTCTTCAGCCCTTTCATTTACTTCTTCTTCAAAATCATAATCTTTCTCTTTTGCATATCTCTTTCTCTTCTTGGCTGCATCAGACTGTTGTGCCCTAGTTTCTTCAGCTCGTTTATTCTCCGACTCGTCCACTTTTCTAATATAGTTCCATCTTTTGGGTGGATACATGTTTTCCCACAAATGGGTGATATTCCCACTAAAGTCATGTCGGATGGCCCAACAGTCTGCAAAAATATGTGGGTTAATCTGCACCAACCATTTCACATCCCCGTGTCTTGCCATATTTGAAATTAAGTCATCAAAGATCATCTGAAGAAATCGAGGATACAAAAGCCACTTATCCTTCTTTAGGGCCATCACATTCTTTTCCATGCAAGCAATAGTAGTCTCACAATGTTTGCCTTTTCCCCTCTGCAGCATAACACCATAGCTTTTGCCCAGTCAATATTAAGCCCATCTGATCCACCTTTACGGTGATCTAAACACATAATGAAGACGTGGGCAATGAATCTCTATTCTTTGGAGAGAAAGGACTTCTTGATCTCTTTTCGGGAACCAAATTTGGCCCCTCATATCCCATGCTCCAGAATGCTGTGAACACCTCTGTATCGGACATAGTAACCTCTTCTCCAGAATCCTCCTCTAGCCTCACAATCCTTGAAACTGTCTCAGCAGTAATGGTCACCTCATTCACTAAGACTTTGGCAGTGATCTTTTGAGTGTTCCCTCTTGTATCATATTCAGCAGATCTCCAGAAATCTCTGATATGGAGATCATATATGGTGGTGGAATGAGAGATAGCGTAAGCTATAGGGGATCTTTGCTGCCACCGAATACGTCTCTAAACCCTACAGCTTTAGGATGTGTATCATCCATATAGTTGTGATGTTGTTTCCTCATCGAACTTTAGATTAGCCATTTAAACCTGAAAAACAATGAAAGGAATTAATAAAAAAAATATAAAGTAATGATAATTGTGTGTAGAAAATAAAATTAAAACATAATAAAAGAATAAAGAAAGAAAAAATGAAAATTAAATTCGCTGGCCGAAACTATAGTTTCGCAGGATGAGTTTTAATTTCGGTAGGCGAAAGAATAATTTCTCCAGCAATAACACATCAGTTTTGCCCAAACAGTAAGATAGATTCGACAAGCCGAAAAATAGTTTCGGCGTAGCGAAACTAGAAAATATCCAGCGAAACTGTTAAGTTCGCTCGGATAGCATAACCTTACAGTTTCGCTGAGAATTCATGAACTTTCGTTCAGTTTCGCTGGACTATCGGTAGTTTCGCTGGACTATCGGTAGTTTCGCTGGAAGAACAACGAAGGTGCCGAAGAGTCACGATCAAATATACCCACAAAGTGATATAATAAATGAGATTAAATGATGGTCCTGATTTCGCGACTCACTTGCAAACAGGAATCAGTAAACAATCTATATCATAAACTCAGAATCATAAAAACGCAAGGGAAGGTCATGGAACAGCCCTAAGGAACAGAAGAGGTCGATAGAGCGAAAGTGAATAATTAATTTCGCAAAAAGACTTAAATAGCATATAGTTTCGCAGTTAGCGAAACTGTAATTTCGCCAGATGAATCTATAGTTTCGCCAAGCGAAGCTGTAATTTCGTCAGATGAAATTTAGATCAAAAAGACATCGTACAGGATGATAATGCTGAGCGAAATTACAATTTCGTCTAGCGAAACAAATAGCGAAATTCTAGTTTCGCAAATTTTTTTTAAATATCAATAACAAAAACAGAGTTGTAAATCGATCAGAGATCACATCCTCAAGATATGTATGAGCACAGAGATGAATTTAATCATCGACCGGCAATGAGATCATACCGATAACTGAATCTGATCACAGTCTTTAAAGGAACAGTTGAAATCCTCAAACATATTAAAAACAATTGCTGATATGTTTGTCCACTTAACCCATGCCTTATCTTTTTCAACAAATAGCTGATGATTCGCTAAGATTCGATTAGATGCTTTAGAATGTAAGGACCCCACAAACACTTGGCGAAATGCTCACCTAAGTTCAGGATTTCTTGAATTTTGAAACGATCTTTAGAACAAGGCTTGTACAGACCAATGTAAGAGATTATCAATAGAATTTTTCATTCTGTGATTAATTCATCGTTTAGATGATTTAATACATCTTAGATCAAGATGGTGAGAGTTCGAGGTTTATACTCATGTATAACAGAGGAGATGACCATTTTAACATGTGCCGATAAGAGCTCCAGGTCAGTACTACCGTACAACAGAGGAGATCATCACTCCAGGTCAGTACTACCGTACATCAAAGGAGATAAGCACAAGGACAAGACACATAAATACATAAGACATGATTTTGAGAAATGACTTATAAGATTTGAATCATGATGTAAAAAATCAATTCTCAATCCAATTTTTGTCGGGACTCAGTTTTCGTGCAAGCCAAAATGATTGGGTAAATCCTATTATCCTTAAGCGTAAATTTAATTTAAATCAACATGCTCCTGTCTACTTTATGCATCAGGCTGAGTCTACCAAGCATATCGTTTAAAGAATCTGTTTAATTTTCATTTATTTGTAATTAAAATAAGATGTAAATCCGAGAGCAGCATCAGTTCTATCATTTCTCATTTCAAATGCCAGTCATGCACAAACGAGCATATCCAGAAGATATACAATCATTTCTCGTCATTTCAAATTCAACTCCCAGTTAGTTTGTTTTATGTAAATTATATACACTCCCCCAAAGTGTTATTTTAGAAAAACTCCTTTATTTTTTCTATAAAAAAGAAAAGAAAAGAGGTTTAAAAAGATATTAACGCAAACATAGAGATCAATTCATAAAACAGAGGTTTATCAAAAGTTTTTGTGAAAAGATCTGCCTTTTGAATTTTTGTGTCAATGGGAATAATATCGATAAAACCATTTTCTTGTGCATCACGAATAGCATGAATCCGTGTTTCAATGTGCTTGGTTAAAGAATGATGAATATGATTTTTTGCGATCCTGATGGCTGCTTCGTTGTCACAAACAACGGTGTGTGGAGAAAATTGATTGGTCAATCATCTGGTGTTGTATCCAAAGAACTTGTGAACAACAACTAGAGGCAGCAATGTATTATGCTTCCCCTGTAGAAAGGGAAACAGTGGTATGTTTCTTGCTCTGCCATGAAACCAAATAGTTGCCCAGGTATTGACATCCTACAGTCACTGATTTTCTGTTTATCCTGCAACCATTAGAATCACTGTCAGAATACGCATGTAAATCAAAATTCCCACCATAGGGATACCAAAGACCTAAACAAGAGGAGCCTTTGAGATAACGAAAGATTCTCTTGACGGCCTTTTCATGAGACTCTTTAGGGGCCGACTGGTATCAAGCACAATATCCTACGGCAAAAGTAATGTCAGGATGACTTTTGTAAGATACATGAGGGAACCGATCATAGATCTGTAGAGATGAGGATCAACAGGTTTCCCGTTCTCATCAGGAATTAGGCACGTTTGAGCAATAAAAGGAGTCATTTCAGGAGACGCGTCATCCATCTTGAATTTCTTCAAAGTTTCTTTAATATACTTCTCCTGATGAATGAGAATGCCTTCTGGCTTTTGTTCCACTTGTAATCCAAGGAAAAAGCACATTTCTCCCATCATACTCATTTCAAACCGACTACGCATCACCTTTTCGAACTCCCAACATAATTGTGAATTGGTGGAGCCAAAAATATATCGTCGACATAAACTTGGACAGTCAACATTTCACCATTCACTTCTCTCTTGAATAGAGTCATATCAATGGTGCCACGAGAGAAACCATTGCTTAAGAGGTACTGTGTTAGTGTCTCATACCAAATCCTAGGCGCCTGATGAAGACCATAAAGAGACTTGTCAAGCTTAAAAACTTTATCGGGAAAATCAGGATCCTCAAAACCAGGTGGTTGACACACATATATCTCCTCATCAATGTCTCTGTAAAGAAAAGCACACTTTACATCCATCTGATAGACTTTGAATTATTTATGAGCAGCATGAGTGAGAAAAATCCTTATTGCCTCAAGACGAGCGACGAGAGCAAAAACTTCAGTATAATCAATCCCTTCTTCTTGAGCAAATCCTTGTACAACCAATCTAGACTTGTTACGCACCACAACACCACGATCATCTGGTTTATTTTTAAAAACCCATTTCGTACCAATTGGGCATTTGTTTGGAGGTAAATCAACCAAAGTCCATACTTTGAGTTTTCTAAATTGATGAAGCTCCAATTGCATTTATTCCACCCAGCAGGGATCCTGGAGAGCTGCATGCATGTTTTTTTGGACAATTTGAGAGATAAAGCAAGAGAAGAGACAAATATTAATCAAACCAGATTGACTCCGCGTCTGTACACCATCAGTGATAGATCCAATAATGTTATCATGAGGATTATCTTTCAAAGCTTTGAAATGTATGGATAAAGGCAAGATGTTTGGAGAAGTTTCGCTCACAGATTGTGAATGAGTAGAAGAGGGTGAGAGAAATTGATCAGGTGTCGGTCATGAAGGAAGAGATGTAGAAACAGGTGTCGGTAAAAGAACAAATGATGGAGAAGATGATCCAATATCAACTGATGTGGCATCATTTGCTGAAGAGGTGGAATGGACAGGAGATGAGGTTGAGGAAATAATATTTGTTTGAACATTTGAGATGGACACATCATCGTCGAAAACTAGAAGATTAAAAGAGTTAAAACACAGTATCGGAGTCAAAGAACCATGTTGGTTCAGATCGAGCATGAGAAGAGTTAGACTCCTGCCAATCAATATAGAACGAATCTTGAACGATACGTGTTCTCTTGTTATAAACCCGATAAGCCTTTTGAGAAGAAGAATAACCAACAAAGTAACACTCGTCAGACATGGCACCGAACTTCGTCTTTTGGGATTGAGTATTCAAGAGAGTGCATGAACAGCCAAATGGTCGAAAGAAGTCAATTAAAGGTTTTCGTTTATGAAAAATTTCATAAGGAGTCTTCATTTTGTCCTTGACTATCAAAACCCAGTTTAGTACGAATGAAGCACAGTTTACCGCTTCAGCCCAAAAGATAACAGGTAACGATGATTCTATCAACATTGTACGGCGGCTTCAATAAGAGTATGATTCTTTCGTTCAGCTACACCATTCTGTTGAGGCGTCCTTGCAGCACTAAATTGTCCAGAATTCCTTTTTGAGCACCGAACGAATCAATAATCTGATTTTTGAATTCAGTACCGTTATCACTTCTCATGGCCAGAACCTTACTTTTGCTTATCGTCTCGATTGAAAGTATTAACTTCTGCAATTCCTCAGCAACCTCTCCCTTTTGAGCAAGAAATCTCACCCATGAATATCTTGAGAAATCATTTGTAACAACAAGACAGAAGGATTTCTTAGCAATAGATTTAACGCTGATTGGGCTAAAAAATCAGTATGTAACAACTCGAGAGGACAAGTTATGCTATTTTCAAGTTTGGGCTTATGTGGTTTTTTATGTTGTTTGCCCTTGGCACAAGCCATACATTTTACGTTCACAAATAATCTTTTAAATGAAGTCCTCTAACAAGATTCTTTTTGACTAATTTGTTTATTATTTTAAAATTAATGTGACCCAATCGGCTATGCCATAATAGAGACTCAAAGGATGAAGCTTTTGAAAGAAGACAGGTTGCAGTAGACTTTGACTCCCTTGAGTTCATATCAAGAAGATATGTATCATGCTTTCTCGGAGCACGCATAAGAATCAAATCTTCTGGAACATCAATCTCTGATTTTAAGAATAGACATTCATCGGATTTAAACAAGACTGGAATGTCTTTATCGTAGATTTGAGAGACACTCAAGAAATTAAATGCAAGCTCAGGGACAAAGTTGACTTTCTCCAAAGTTAAAGAACCATTGGAAACTTCTACTTGACCAATCATCTTTCCACCCTTTTTGTCACCAGCAAAAGCAACATATCCTCCATTTATAATCTGATAATTGGTCCGCAAGTCTTTCAATCCCGTCATATGTCTGGAGCATCCACTGTCTACATGCCATACACTGTTTACTATCTTAGTGGATGACTCCTGTGATCAAATAAAGTACAGATTAACCAGGTGCAATAGGAATCCAAGTTTGAACAACTTTAGCTTTAGAAGAAGCAGGTTTTTTGCAAAAGAAATTATTAACTAATTTTGTTAATTTATTTCCAAAATAGTTCCTATTTACATGACCAGGAGACAACACCTGAAACAATGTGGTTTGTGTTTAAGTCTATGATGTGATGAAATAGGAATATGATTAATGTGAATTTCCTCTTCACATTCAGACAGACTAGAATCAATGTCACAAGATGTCTCATACATACCATGAGGTCGAAGTTTATGTGAACAAGAATTATTATTTACAAAAGTAGATGAATAGTTATCTAAAGTACCAGTAGAACTAGTGCCACTTGTGCTAGCTTCAGATGAAGTAACAGTTCTTTCATTTGATAAAGAAATATTTAATGGTGTAAAAGATGGAATTGATGAGAAAAGAATTTATCAAAACAATTAGTTTTGTTCTGGTGATGATAATGGTGCAATTGTTCTACAATTGCACCATTATCTACAATTGCACCATTATCATCACCAGAACAAAAGTCATCACCACAGTGTATAGAATTTAAAGATGAAATAGAAATATCATGAGAACATGATGCGACAGTGTCGGTTATAGGTGTACTAGAAACAAAGACAGAATTTAAACTAGACTTATGATCTAAAACAGACTGCAGAATATCAGGTGTACTAATACTAGTGCATCCAAGCCCACTAGTTGGTCCATAGTCGTAGTCCTCACAAACATGCTTAGGATTAACACCCTCTAAACCTGCAGACATACTGTCAGTATCTATTTTGATTAAATCATTAAAAGGATGAGGAACAGACATAGGAGAATAACAATATATACTAGGCGAAGGATAAACCTTTACATTTTCATATCCTAATCCCATTTTAATCCTAGCTCCCCGTTGAGATTTACATAAATCATCATGTTTCATTCCTAATATAGTCCATTTGTTTAACTTTAACTGAAGTTTGCTTGTTTCAAATTCAGCAAGAGCAACTCTTTCGGTCAAAGTGTTAATCTCAACATTTCTTTACAAAACAATTCGTTTTAAATAATCATTTTCTTTCAAAGCCTCATTTAATTTAACAAAATATTTTGATTCATTATTTTAAGTTCCTCATTAATTTGTTCTAAATCTTTTTCATTATCCATTAATAACCAATTAGCTTTATAAATCCTAATAATCTTATTTTACAAGCAGATGAACACATATCCTGAATTACCTCATATGGAAGTCCCATCACCACCTTTTCTACTGCTAAGGCCTTTTCACATTGGCACACCAGAGTACTTGACTTGCTTTCCTCAACGGTGATAGTAGCATCATCATAATCCTTTCCTTGCTCAATGGATGAACTTCCTTCTTGCTTTAGACCTTCAGATTTACCTTCTCTCATTCTTTCTTCTTTCTCTTTCACAGACAACTCAACCTCCTCTTTGAATTCCTTGAAAGGATCAAATCCATCTTTACTATCTTCCTTCCTTTTCCCTTCAACAAACTCAGCTACCAAAGCATGATTTATCTCAGTCCTTGTTTCTTCAACCTCTGCACTCCAATCAAAGTTAGAAATCAAGGCAGTCTCCTTTTTGTGATTCATATCTTCCTTCTCCCTCTTATTGTTAATCTTAGAACTCAAGATTACTAGAATCAGTGACAATTGGTGATGGACATTCACGTTTGAAATGTCTCATTGTTTACAGTTGAAATATCTCAGTTTGGACTTATAAAATCCCAGTTTTGAATTAGATGTTTGACCTCCGAAGTTCTTTCGTCCGGTGCGCTCCAGAAATCTTCGAGCTCTAAGAGTCAACATTGCCATTTTCCACTGAATGTCAGTTTTTTCAAGATCATTAGGATCCACCTGATACATGTCCTCCATAGTTATTCCCTTCCCTTTCAACTCTCTAGCTACAAGTGCTTCATTGCTTTGAACAAACATTTCAAAAAGAGCCACTATTTATGATGGAACTGAAGTTTCAACATTCGCCTTAGAGTTAGCCTGATCTCTTCCAACACTCACATTTCCTCCTGAGAAAGTACTTGTATTAACTCCTCCTTGAATTGAATTTTGTATTTGAGAGCTTGCAGCGGATGATAATAAAGTAGCATTTTGAGTAAAACCAGATGTGGGCATCATGGTCTGATTAAATTCCTATCTCTTCATGTCCAACTCAAAAGATTTAAGCTTATTGATAATATCCATTAGCTTGTAATATGTGAACCCTCTTTCTTGCTTTAGCATCCTCACCTGAAGGCTCCACTGAGGTGGGAGAGAGTCTAGTAGCCTGTTAACTTGTTCACTATTGAAGAGCTTTTCATTGTATTTCTTTAAGGTGCTTGAAACTATCAAGAAGCGATTTGTGAGATCTATCAGACTCTCGTTCTTGTATCCAACAAAGGAATTAAATTCCTTCTCAGCTCGAATGCTCTTATCCTTTACCAGTTCATCGTTACCATCATAGAACTCACATAAAACATCGTAAAGGGATTTAGCATTTTTATGCTCTGTAAAACGATTGTAGATGTCTGGTGCTAGGCATAGTGTTAATTCTCCAAAAGCTTTCTGGTCACGATCGATCAGCTTTAGATCCTTTTCAATGAAGGTAGATGGGTCCTTATTTTGAGAGACAACATCACCAACAGTGGCAGTTGGTATGTGAGGACCAGAAATAATTGATTCCCATTGGTTGTTGTCAGTGTAAAAGAAAAAAGCTTTGAGACATCTCTTCCAATCTTTGAAATTGTCTCCGTTAATAAGTCTTGGTGGCCTATTGAGAGCAACACTTTCAAGATCGGCAAGAGTGAGTGAGGTTAACTTTGATATGGTAGTTTCGCTGGGATTGATGTAATTTCGGCAAGAGAAGAGGCAATTTCGCTGGAAATTCAGTACTTTAAGTAAATTCGCAGACAATTTCGCAAAGAAGGCTAATTTCACTGAGTTATGTAATTTCGCTAACAATATCGGCAGCCGTTTCGCTAGCCGAATGTCACAAAAGGCTTAGTTTCGCTGATAAGTTCACACGAAACAAGCTTGAACTTTCATTCAAAATTACTTTTGGCAGCAATTTCGCTTGTTAAACCTTCACAAACACTGGTGAACTTTCGTTCAAGGAGACTAGTTTCACAGAACTACAAGAAGCAATTTCAATAGGGATAACACCAGTAGTTTAGCAGAAAGAACTTCACAGTTTCGCTGAAAGAACACTAGTTTCGCTGGTTGAACCTTGAACCTTTTTTCAACCCAAAATCAATCTGAAATCATCAAAACTCAATGAATTTGAGATTTGATGATTAGCAGAGCTTCCTCAACCAAAAACTAGCAAAACTCAATCAATATCCATGTCAAAACACACTATATTGAACTGAAATTTTGGAAACTTGATATTGAACCAAAACAACTAAAAAACTCAACAAATCATGAGCACTAAGGCTCTGATACCATATTATTGGTCCATTTGATCGTATGATAGTGCAAATGAGATGAAGAATCATTCAATATCAAACATACAAATCAAACAAGATGAACAAAGAAGTTTGAATTCAATAACAACTCATTCAATATAAGACAATAAGATCATAACATTCAATAACATCAAAGCACAATGATATTTCTGTGTAAAAACTGCTTAGAAATTATAACTTGCAATAAGGATTAACGATTAGGGTTTTGCAAGCTTACCTCCAATAAGAATGATCAAAATCTATATATAGCAGTCTAGTTTCGCAGACAGTTTCGCTGTTAGCGAAACTGTTCTGCTGAAATTGTAGTTTCGCCGAGCAAACTAATCAGCTGACTGTGAGCGAAACTATAGTTTCACTCACAGTTTCGCTGGACTTCAAAATGACATAAATCTAATTACATACAAAAGGAAACTAACAAATGACCTATTACAATCAAAAGAAAACATTCTAAACTAAGGTGAGTCCAACCTATACATGATCTTTAATGCCCTTATTCTTAAAACAATAGAAGGACACGTGTTAAACCCATAATTCTTCTTACGCCTTTTAGATTAAATATTTTTTTACTATAGCCTTACCTTGAGTATAAAACTTAAAATAAAAGTTCAGGTGATTAAATATAACTTTACATAACTTGAAGGTTTATACTTAAAAAAAGATTAGATGATTAATATAAATTTAACATAACTTAAATATTTAAATATAAAAAAGATTGTGAAAATCTACACACTCCCTACTTGTAAAATTTTCTATTTGTTATATAGTGATATGAAGCTTGTTATCGAGCCTCTTTTCCGAACTGTAAAAAACGTTGATATATTTGGGTATTATTATTATTATTATTATTATTATTATTATTATTATTATTATTATTATTATTATTATTATTATTATTATATTATTATTATTATTATTATTATATTAATACATTAGGTCGGTAAGTACAGGTACATTTTACAGTTAATATATTAGTCACCAAACTTTCAAAGTTTGCACAATAAACACTCAAAGGATAGACACGTGTAATCTATGCAACAATACAACATTAACAGCTCATCCATTTTCATGCCACGTTTTATCCTCTCTTTTCTTTATTATCTACGATGATTAACCCACCGTCGATTTATTCATCTTCATCATCCTCTGGCGTACTTGAATATTTACGTTCTCACATGAATGAATGAATACCCTTACTAGGTCGGTTTCGGCCTTTATCAGTCTGGGTTCAAGGTGTGATCTCAAATCTTACAAAAGTTAATTTGATAAATTTGTATATTAACAGAGACAACTTGTTAAGTTATTCTTTGTAATTGTTGATATGAATATTCGACTGTTTCAATTCATGAGTTGACTATGCTTTTGGATCTCATAAACATGCGACGATCGATGGGACTATTTGAAGGTGAACCAAAGAAGCGTGAAGGTTTTACATTCTAGATACAGATTCTGATTGGATGGACGGAGATGAATCTGAAGGAGGTTAACGTTGTGATGGATGAGCTTTATCGTGATTACTAAGGAACTACTAATCACGGGAAGTTGTTTAGAACTCATTGGAAGATGTTCTTATGGTGATTAATATGAAGGGGTAAATTCTTGAAATTAGTTTGCAACTAGCTACTTGATTCTAAGTTTTATTATGCATAATGTTTGTACGATTATTCTTGATTTGCAGGTTTAACATGGGAATCAACAAAGAACTGAGATTACTATGACAGTTATTGATTTGGAAGAATCATGAGAATTTGTTCTTGAATTGCTTAGAAGATTTTAATATGAATATATTGATGAATAGATTATTATCATTTAGTTTTATTGATTTTCCTGAATGAGATGTGATTAATTACATGTATTATGATATACTACACGTGCTCAAGGAGTCAAAGAGCTGGTTTTTCAAATTGTAGATAGCATCTCTACGTCATTATGTTATGATGCAAGTAGGATTAAAGCTTTGGGGTTATGTTAATTATTAGATGGAAGGTAACCATGTTTACCTGACACTCAAAGGCTCTATATGCATGTACAAGGGCTCCATCCACATGGGCCAAATGGGTTGAGTGGAACATTGACAGTTTGAAAAACTCAAGTGAACTCTGGTTCAGGTGTTTTAATCCATTTTGGGTTCATGTTTTTTCATTGTCATCGACCATGAGTAGAGGAATGCATCAAAAAAATCATGCTTATGAATTTAGACTTCAATTTCAAAATTCACATGAAACCCAACATTTGACGTGTGAATCTTGATGACTAATTGACTACACTAAATTGTACATGCAGACGAACATAAAAAATGGCGATGATAGATTTATGATCAAATTAAACCCAATTTAGCATTTAAAAGGTACTGGGTTTACTCAACAAAAATCAAAGTCACTAAGCAATTAATTTATTGTTTTTAGGAGATGGCAGTGGAACTCAGGAGGGCAGAGCCATGCACAAATCAAACATGTATTAAAGTTTTTTGAGTACGATGAATACATGTATTTTGAATGTTGTTTTTGTGTTTAAACCCGCCGCAACGCGCAGGTGAAAATTACTAGTTATTATTATTACTTTTATTATTATTATTATTATTATATTATTATTATTATTATTATTATTATTATTATATTATTATTATTATTATTATTATTATTATTATTATTATTATTATTATTGTAACTATAACCATATTTAGTGATTATATACTGAAGTGTTTGAATAAAACAATACTTAAATAAACTTGTATTTAGTTATAAGAATATATATATATATATATATATATATATATATATATATTGTAAGGCCCTGTTCCCGAGACACTTACAGCTGGGCAATCATCGCTCATAAAACATATAATTATATTAACTTGAAATAAACGTTGCAGCAGAATCATTAAAAACAACATTTTTATTAAAAATGCTTTTGCAAAATAATACAACATTCGTTACATAATTTTATTTGTTCGCATTACAATGCAAAAACATTAAACAAAAGAATGTCATCCAAAAGAGTCAAGTAGCCGTCCCGTGTCATCCTCAGCAACTTTACCTGCCAACTAGAAAATGCATAAAAAGTCAGTGTTGCAGAGTGAGTTCTAGTTTTAAAATAAAACATACTTTACTTCCATTTAAAACCGTTCTTTACTTTTGCATGTGGTCACACATCATACATACACATAGATAATATCATTATTATCTTCATCATTTATTTGTTAACTTCCGTTCTTTCATCGTACGTCATTATCATTCACTTCCATAGATTACTTTCATTCTCATTCATTCATGCTTTCTTACTTTCATTCATACGTTCATCTTTACTTCTTTACATTCCATCCAAAACCATGAACTTTACCCCACCATTATGCATAAAGCGGGTACTGGACCAAGGTTTATCATTGACCCCCTGTCATTGCGCTCAACAGCCTAACCACAGTACCTAGGGTAAATTCAGGTGTACCATTGCCATGTGCTCCCCCACCATCAAGCATAAAGCGGGTACTGGGTCGAGGTCTATCATAGACCCCTCGGCATGGCGCTCAGCAGCCTGACCACAACACCTAGGGTAAGCGAAAAAGGTTCTATACAAATGGTCGGTCATAAAGACGGACCCCGGTGTGCATCCTTTTGGGGTAGCTAGCCCGCACACCATTGAACTAAGACCCTTCATTGGGCGTGTTTCCACATACAAGGCTTGCAAGACTTACTTTACTTTCCTTCGTTCATTAATGCATGCATTCTTTTATTATATTCCTCTTTTTATTATCTTCCATTTTACGTTACATAATACTTTTCATTTCATTCATTAACATTCAACGTAAAGCCACGGGAAAATAATCATACATAATAAGGAACATCAACATACACATACAATATCACCACACATGTAACATCTTGTATTTTTCGTTTAACTAAAAGTTAGCATCGTTTATTCTTGTAAAGACCATGCTGTCATTTATAAAACCCATGGGTGGTTTATATGTTCTTGCATTTATGTTGTAATTCGAAAGTTACTAGTTCACTAAATTAAACATAATGTATAATAATAATACTCATAATAAGAAGAGTATTAATAAAAATAATAATAATAAGAATAATACTAATAATAACTAATTATAAGTGTAATAATAATAATAATAATCATAATATTATTAATATTAATAACAATAATGATAATAATAAGTTATAATAATTAACAAGTTAAAACTTAATTAAGTTTAAGGGCCTTATTGTCAATTTAGAAACTTTAAAAATAAATTTTGAGCATAAACTAATAAAGAAAAGTAAGTACAGGGACTATTGGTGTAAATGTTTGAAACCCAAATCCCTTCCCCCTATTCTAACCGTGTTTCCGGCAGCCGAGCTCCGGCCGCCCTTTGGTCGAGCTCCGGTGACCCCAAAAGGGTATATTGGCACCGATTTTCGATCCAAAACTGCTCCCAAATCTTACTAGAAGGTGATTTGAACGTGTATGCATCGATTAACCACATTTAAGCGTCCGTTTCTAGACTAATCGACTACATAACCGCAACACATTAAACTACCTAGCCGTTCGAACATTAAACCATAATTATAATCTAAAACGCACCTACAGAATCATCTAACTATCCCCGGGCATTTAACGATTTCAATTTCACCTGAAACAAGCAAAAACATCATCCTTGATCCTCCTCCTTTGTCGCAATTGCATCTTAATCGAAGACTGCCTTTCGAACAAACTAAACAAAGATTAGTAGAGGGTTTTTGATCAACGTGATCCTTGGAAGGTTCCTGCAAAACAAATTGAATTATTATCCACAGTTGCATCTCAGATTGACTTCGAAGAAACCGCTCCTGTTCTTCGTTCTGTTCGTTCTTAAATCATCATCAATTGGGTAATTAAGCTTACCCACACCCTCGATTTGACATGAGGAACAAAAGCCCCATGTTTATTGTTGTAATCATCTGCATTTTAGCTTTCAATATGGATTGATTTGGGATTAGGGTTCTTGGTAAAATGGGGATCTATTGAAACTTGTGTTTTTAAGGTTTTGAAACCAACATAACTCGCGGCTGAAGCCTTTGGTTCAACGGTTAAGGTGCGTGCTCTAAACATGAGGTCCTGGGTTCGAACCCGGGGACCCTCTAGTATTTTTTTAGAGGCTTTTAGCCTCAAATTAATTATGGAAAAATATTTTAATAAATATAAAACTGTTCTTATAAACTTTAAATATTTTTATGGCCACCAAATGAATTTCTAATTTTTTTTATTAATCTAAATAACTACATAACTTTTAATAAAACCTTTTAACAAAGATTATTCTTGATTTAATCCTACGGATTTCAAATAATCAAAATTAATATAGGTCCAAATGTATTTTTCATGATCATTTTATAGTGTATATTTTAAATTTTAAATTATAAATTTCATTAGTTGTTACAATTGGCTCAAGTTCGTTTTTCTAATAAAATATATAAGGGATAAATTTCTTTATTTAATATACTTAAAAATAAAAATCCCCAATATTCCACTCAAAACCCTAGCTCTCGTTAAAGCACTAAATTTACTATTTTTAAACTTAAACTTGTAAAATATACATTTAGGTATCTTGTGAAGTACTACGTTGGAAGTTGCTTATTATTCTTTTATCATCATTTATACAATTATATATCATGTGAGTATTTCTATACCCCCTTTTCATATTTTCACACTTTGGGGTGAAACATGTTACTTTATAATCGTTGCACTTGTAAACGTTTGATTCTTGTAAACTTATGGCAATTCACTTGTATGTTGTGGTTAGTTGAACTTTGTAGCTACGATGTAATTTCGAATATATATACAATCATTAACTATTGCTAGCCTGGCGACGTCATAGATCTATGGGCCTGACAAGCTTGCTTGGTTAATCCAAGTACACTTAATTAATCGTATATACTTGTAAACGTTTGAGACTTGTAAAATTCTGTAAAGGTTTGATTGTGCATTCTGTCTTACATCCCTAGTTACTTTGTTCTCTAACTTATAACATGAATTGCCATCTTTTATATACTTATGTATTGAAAACTACGGAAATCTCACCAACATTATTGTTGACCTTTTATTTTTAACATGTTTTAGGAATGCTCAAGTATGATTACTACTCTTTGAAGCTTATCACATCTAGGATTGGACCTAGAGAAATAAATGGATGAACTTGTCACATTCAACTTTTATACATGATGTTATCTTTGTTTGAGACTTATGCTTGTAACGTTGCAGTTGAAACTTATGATTAATATATTCGGATTTAATAATAGTGTTATGTGGCTGTGAACAATCTTAACTCTCACACTTCGACGTTTCCGTCGTCAAGGTTGGGGTGTGACAGATTGGTATCAGAGCCCATAACTATAGGGATTTAAGTTATTAGAAATGGTGACCTACACTATAGTGTATGCATAAACCTCATCGAATTATATTTCTATCTTGTAAAATGTATGGTTTGCATGCTACATAATGCTATGCCTTCTTATGTACAATTTGATGCTTTAGTATAGGATTGCCTTATGAATGCTTAAACATTGTATCTGTCTCCCTAAACTTATATCTGAGTCTTTGACTCTCCCCGAACATGAAACCTCTTAATCTTATTCTCGACGACACGTGGAATCGTATACTTATGCTTATGACTTGGATCTTTAGACTTTATGTCTAATCTATACAAATCTCATCAAGGTTTTGATTTCATGAAACTAAGAATATTGTGTGACACATAGACACCTGTATTCTGGATTTCTTGGAAAAAGGCCTTTGGGCTAAGGTAAGCATTTCGCATAAATCCTACCGGACTAGTTATACTTACTTGGGGATTTCTGGGATGAGTGATAAACTATGGTCGGCATACACAAGTTTCTAAGGCAAATGGGTCAATTCACCTTGACGTGTAAACGTTTCCAAATGGTAATCTGTTACCAAATGGAATCATTCCATGTACCATACAACTCTTAGCTTATTCTTGTTTAAATTACTACCCTTTGTTATTCTCATTCCGTGTCTTTGGAGTTCAAGCCTATACTTTCCAAGCCGCGTGTTAATCTGGAAAGACCCTTTACGGTCGAAGTCACCGATGAACAATCGATCGTTGTTGATGTCGTAATATGTGATTGTACCTTGAGCTTTAACGAACACTACTTCTCCATCGACCTTATCCCTATACAACTGGGAAGCTTTTATGTTATCCGTATTTCTTATTGTTCATCCGCATTTCTTATTGTTCATCCGCATTTCTTTTTGTTCATCCGCGTTTCTTTTGCTCATCCGCCTTTACTTTGCTCATCCGCATTTCCTTTGCTCATCCACATTTCCATTACTCATCCTCATTTCCTTTGCTTATCCGCATTTACTTTGCTCATCTGCATTTCCTTTACTCATCCGCATTTACTTTGATCATCTGTATTTCCTTTACTCATCCGTATTTACTTTGCTCATCCGTATTTCCTTTACTCATCCACATTTGCAAATGCGGATGAGTTAGACTCAGAGGGTCATCCGCATTATTATGGTTCATCCGCATTGTGAACACTTAGCAGTTATTTATGGTTGAGCGTATGAGCTACTGTTTGGGCGCATGAGCAGCCTAAGTCACACTTAACATCATAATTCGGTCCCCAAACACCATCTATCATATTTTAAGCTTAAATCAAAAATTCTAAGCCATAGAAACACAACCATAACAACATCAAACACATACATAGCCCAAAATCAAACCCCACCCGCAACATACACACATACATACATACGGGTATAAACCCAACTTTTATAAAAAGTTCATACATGCATTTCCAGCCCCAATATCAGTTAAAACATGTAAAAGAGGGGTTCTAGAACTAACCTTTGCAGCTCTTTGGGTAAGACTTCTTCAAACCCGTTTGCAAATTGAGTTCAAACACCTAAAACCTACCAAAAATACACACAACCGAGCATACAAACACGTATAAGCATACAACCAAGGCAAGGCAAGTTTAGAACACTCATAAACACACGAATTCTTACCTTAATTCAGCCTTCTGCTCTTGTTCTTCTTCAAAATCCGAATTCAACACTTTCTCTCTCTAAAACATCCGAATGTTATGAGCAAGAGAGAGAGATGGGCGGCCATATCGCCTTTTACACCCACTTTTTCAAACATTTTATCCTTTTGGACACTTTTTACCCTTCAACTTGGGTAAAATATATTTTATTTTTTTTTCTACACTTTATTCTTCTTTCTTTGTCTTTTATAAATAATCGGGTGTTACAAGTCCACCCCCTTATTTAGGTTTCGTCCCCGAAACCTGTTATTCCTTAAACAATCGTGGGTAATGTTGTCTCATCTCTTCTTCAGTCTCTCACATTGACTCGGATCCCTTTCTGTGCTTTCACTGTACACACACAAGAGGAACCACTCTATTCCTTAACCTCTTCTCTTTACGATCAATGATCGCCACTGGTTGCTCCACATAATTGAGTCGTTCATCTACCTCGATATCTTCCAGTGATACAATCATATTCTCATCTTCTAAACACTTTCTTAGATGCGATACATGGATTGTCGGGTGAATTCCACTTAACTCATCTGGTAACTCTAATCTATAGGCCACCTCTCCTACTCTATCAATGATTCGAAAAGGCCCTATGTATCTTGGGCTCAACTTGCCCCACTTTTTGAACCGAAGGATACCCTTCCAAGGTGAGACTTTCAATATGACTTTATCACCCACCTGGAACTCAATCGGTCTGTGTCATTTATCAGCATACGACTTTTGTCTATCTTTAGTTGCCTTCATAAAGGCTTTGATCCTTTCCAGTTTCTCCGTCGTAGCCTCGACCACCTCGATGCTCCCTAACTCTTTATGACCAAAATCACCCCAACACACGGGTGTCCTACATCTCCTACCATATAGCATCTCATAAGGAGGCATACCAATGCTAGCATGATAACTATTGTTATATGATAACTCAGCTAATAGTAAGTGGTCATCCCAACTTCCTCCAAAATCAATGACGCATGCCCGAAGCATATCTTCCAGCATCTGTATAGTCCTTTCTGACTGACCATTGGTCTGGGGATGATAAGTTGTGCTAATGTGTAACCTTGTCCCCATAGCATCGTAGAATTTCTTCCAAAATTTGTGTAAGGCCCCATTCTCGGAAACCTCACAGTTGGTCAATCATAGCAATTAAAACATTAAAAATTACAATTAAACGAACTTAAGCCGCGGAAATAATTTATCAAAAGCCATTCATTTCATTTAAACCACTATTGTTGAGCAATACATCATCGTTTAACTAATTAGAAAAGACTTGTTTTACTACATTACAAAACAACAGCAACATAAAATACGAATGGATGTCAGACTTTTCCTGCCGAGTAGCTTCACCCTCGTGCCATCCTCAGCAATAATTACCTGCCAACTGAAAATGTATAAAAATCAGTGTTGCTGAGTGAGCTCTAGTTTATAAGTAATAAAATACTTTCTATATGTTGTATATGAAAATACTCTTTTCTGTAAAATACAACTCTGTACTGTATATGCGAGCACGCATCAACTATATGAACAAATATTGTTCGTTCTCTTTACTGTAGGCCTTGTCTGTTCTATAAACTTTTATCTTTATGTTTCACTTTCTGTATGGACCAGTGAGCAATACCCCAACTATATGCGCGATGGAAAACAGGTGATGGGCCATCTATATCCCTCGAAAGGGTCAACTGTATCCCTCGAAAGGGTCAACTGTATCACTCGAAAGGGTCAACTGTATCCCTCGAAAGGGTCAACTATATCCCCCGAAAGGGTCAACTGTATCCTCGAAAGGGTCAACTATATCCCCCGAAAGGGTCAACTGTATCCCTCGAAAGGGTCAACTATATCCCCCGAAAGGGTCAACTGTATCCCTCGAAAGGGTCAACTATATCCCCCAAAAGGGTCAACTGTATCCCTCGAAAGGGTCAACTATATCCCCCGAAAGGGTCAACTGTATCCCTCGAAAGGGTCAACTATATCCCCCGAAAGGCCAACCCAATCACCCAGGACACGCTGCAAAGGTCCTGCCAATCTCAAATGATTGACCCTGTGTGCATAATAAGGTAGTTAACCCGCAAAATAGTTGAGCTAACGAGAACATGGTCGTGTACCTCCTGTAAGCTTGCAAGACTTGTTAACATTTTCATTAATGTTCCTCTTCTTTTTTTATTGCTCTTTCACTTTATTATTACGATATACCTTACGTTACGATAATAACATACCACGTAAAGTCACATACTATAAGTAATAATAATAGCAATAACAATAATAAGGAACAATCATAAGCAATAATATCATGCATGAAACAACATCATTAATAAGCCTTTAGTCAACCTCGGTCAAAACCCTAAGGCACAAACTCCCAGAAAATTCTGTAAAAATTTCTAAGTCTTAGGCGCATGGGAACTATTTGGGCGCATGAGCCCTGTTCGGGCGTTTCATCACTATGTAGGCGCATCAGCCAACACTTAAGCATTTTCACTTTAGGCACATGAACTATTCAGGCGCATGGGCACTATTTGTGCGTATGAACACTTAGACACATGAGTAATTCAGGCACATGGACACTTAGGCGCATGACCCACTTGGGCGCATGGGCACTATTGGGGCGCATGGCCCTTTCCTTAGTCGTCCAGCTAACATTTCTAGACGCATGGGCCACTGTTCAGGCGCATGGGCTGTACTTAATCATTTCTAAGGTAATTTTAGGCGCATGGGCTACTGTTTGGGCACGTGGATTACACTTAATTCTTTCTAAGGCATTTTCAGGCGCATGAGCCTTATCTAGGTGCATGGACCTTCCGCTCAACATGTTTCCGGTATGTTTTCAACCCAATCATCGAATCCCTCTGTTCTAAGCTTAATGTGGCTATTCTAAACATGAATAACCTATAAGCATTCAAGAATCGCATTCATTCATGCATATACATACGGGCATACATACTTAAACATATGAAAATCATTTAAATACATTTTCAGCCCCAAAGATGTTGAAAACAAGTAAAAACCAAGGTCTAGAACTCACCTGGTGCAACTTGGGTATTCTTCCTTTTAACCCATTGCAAAGAGTTCAAAACACCTAGAAACAACATCAAACACATACACACGAGCACAAACACAACACATAAGCATATAACCGGGATAAAACCCATCATAAACATGTAAAAACCATGAATTCTACCTTGAATTCATCACTCTTCTTCTTCTTCCACAACCGAGAGTCCTCTTCTGCTCTCTCTCTAGAACCGAAGAAAATGGTGATGTGAAGTGAGGGTATGCCCACCTTTACACCAACTTTTCAAAGTTTGTCCTTTTGGACACTTTTGTCCCTCCACTTGGACCTTATGCTTTTCTTTCTTTTATTCTTAATTTCTGTCTTTTAGAAAAATAACGGGTGTTACAAGTCCACCCCCCTTATATAGGTTTCGACCCCGAAACCTGTATTCCTCAAACAGACGAGGATAATGCTGCCTCATCTCCTCCTCAGTCTCCCATGTAGACTCGGATCCCTTCCGTGCTTCCACTGTACACGCACAAAGGAACCACTTTATTTCTCAGTCTTTCTCTTTACGATCGATGATTGCCACTGGTTGCTCCACATAATTGAGCCTTTCATCAACTTCAATGTCCTCCAATGGAACAATCATGTCTTCATCGGCTAAGCACTTTCTCAAATGAGATACATGGAAAGTTAGGTAAATTTCACTTAACTCATCTGGCAACTCCAATCTATAGGCCACCTCTCTACACGAGCAATGATCTGGAAAGGGCCTGTATACCTTGATCTCAACTTGCCCTGCTTCCTGAATCTGATAATGCCCTTCCAAGGTGAGACCTTCAACATAACCTGGTCACCCACCTGGAACTCAATTGGTCTACGTTGTTTATCGGCATACGACTTCTGTCTATCTTTGGCTGCCTTCATGAAGGCCTTAATCTTTTCGAGCTTCTCAGTCGTAGCCTCGATTACCTCGACGCTTCCCAACTCTTTCTAGACCGATGTCACCCTAACAAACAAGCGTTCTGCATCTCCTACCGTATAGCATCTCGTATGGTGGCATGCCAATGCTGGCATGATAGCTATTGTTGTACGAGAACTCAGCTAACGGTAAGTGGTCATCCCAACTTCCCCCAAATCGATCACACATCTCCGAAGCATGTCCTCCAATGTCTGAATGGTCCTTCTGACTGACCATCAGTTTAAGGATGATAAGTCGTGCTAATATGTAACCTCGTCCCCATGGCATCATGGAATTTTCCAGAATTTAGACGTAAACCGGGTGTCACGATCAAACACAATGGACACCGGTAACCATGACGAGTTACAATCTCTTGATGAATAGGTCAGCCAACCTCTCGGATGAATATGTCTCACGGATTGGTAGGAAGTGAGCACTCTTCGTCAAGCGGTCAACAATCACCATATGGCATCGTACCCTTCGGAATACGTGGTAGCTTTGTAATGAAATCCATGGTGATGTGCTCCCACTTCCATTTGGGTATATCCAAAGGTTAGATCTTCCCATAAGGCTTCTGATATTCCTCCTTCACTTGCAAGCAAGTAAGACACTTACTCACATACTCCGCCACGTCACGTTTCATACCCGGCAAATAATATTTCTTCATGTCTTGATACATCTTTGTGGCACCAGGATGAATGGAGTATTGAGTCTTGTGAGCTTCATCCATAATCCTCACACATAGATCCCCGAAACGAGGAATCCACACCCGTCCAAATCAGTTTTAACACCAAGTGTGTTTCCATCAATCCCAACCAGACCTTCATTCTTTCGAGTTTAGATGATCTTCTTTTAATGCCTCATCTGAAATCCTGACTTGCTTCAACGTCAGAGGTCATGAATTAGTTGGTAGCTTTGACCCGAATCGGCCCGGGCCTTCTTCGGCTAAAGAGCATCGGCCACACGTTGCTTTGCCCGGATGTTAATGGATCTCGCAATCATAATCTTATAAGCCCAACATTGCCTCGGCCTCATGTTCAAATATTTTTGCTCGAGAAGTACTTAAAGCTCTTGTGGTCTGTGAAAATGGTGCAATTCATCCCGTACAGATAGTGCCTCCAAAGTTTAGTGCAAAGACCACGGCTGCTAGCTCCAGGCCATGAGTAGGGTAATTGACCTCATGGACTTTCAACTATCAGGATGCATAGGCTATAAAACTTCCCTCTTTGCATTCTACCACACCCCAACCCTGAGTAGGAAGCATTGAGTATCCTACCAAATCCTCGCTTCCTCGGGTAACGACAAGACAGGAGCTTGAGCAACCTACCTTAACTCCTCAGAAAGCATGTTCTTGAGCTTGACCCCACGTAAACTGACATCCTTCGGGGCAACTTGGTCAGTGGATGACAGGATCAGTGATCACAAGTTTGATGTATCAGAATATAAAGCAGCGGAATACACCACGAATTAGACAAATTGTAGCAAGCAAACAATATATGTAAGCGTTAAGATCGCATACGGTTATAGGGAGAGAATATGAATTTCTGATTTCTAGGAATGTTATAGATGTAGAATTTTCTAATCAATAATCATCCATTCAATTGCTCATATCACTCAATGATTACAATGGGTTGTCACTCCTTATATAGAGTGCAACAGTCACTGCTGTTATCACGGAAAGTGACAACTGGCAGATCCAATACAGAAATAACTAATTCTTAACAAACTACTGAAATGTTCACAACTACTGAGAACATATCAGCAAGTTAAGTACAAAATATAAAACTACTGAAACTACAACGACTGAAGAACAAGCTCTTCAGTCGTTTTACAAAACTACTGAAACAAAGAAAATAAAACTACTGATATCACAACTACTGAAGAAGTACTCTTCAGCAGTTGTGACAAACTACTGAGGCTTCAGTACTTGATCTTCAGACTTTGACCTTCAGGCGTTTCATCAGCTGATGACTTCAGTAGATATCATCAGCTGATGTCTTCAGTCTTTGTCTTCAGACTTTGTACATCAGTTGTTGATCTTCAGCACTTGTGAACTCTTCAGCTGTTGTTCTTCAGTACTTTGGTCTTTCAGCTTCAGCACTTGTGTTCTTCAGCTGTTGTACTTCAGCACTTTGGTTCTTCAGCTGTTAAGGTCTTCAGCACTTGATCTTCAGCTGTTGAAGTCTTCAGCACTTGTCAAACTACTGATGAGGCTTTCAGCAGTTGTTGTGATACCGTGTGGGACTTAGAGATTTTCTGATCTTGGCTCATTGGTTCTTTTGGTCCAACAAACTCCCCCTGAACCAATGCAGCCAAAACCTCTAACTTATTTATACTCCCACTTATTGATGGCAAAAATGTTGGTCTTTTTCCTTCTTGATCAGTAGAGAAGATGACCCATGTACGCTCCGGCCTGGGAAGAACCTCAAATATTTGTTTGGCAGAGTATGAATGGGAACTCTGTTTTGGGGAACTGGACACAGAGTTGTTATCCCATTCATGAGATTCACTTCCCCATAATGAGTCTGTATGACTCACGAACATAGGCCTCAAGGAGAACAATTTGTTCCTCTTGAGAGAGTTCTTCAGCTCCTCCTTCGAAGAAGAACTCTGGACCATAGTACTCTGATAAGTACTTCATGGTCCTGCCTTTCAGCTCCACCGTAGTTACCTCCCTGTATACAAATTCATCAGGATGGTTGCCTTCAAGGAGTAACTGGAGCTCATTCTTTTGGATGTCTTCAAGCTTTTTGTATAACAAACCCTTCTTAATCATCTTGTTTTCTAGTAAGGCTTGAGGTGTCTTCTTTGCTTGGTGAGCTTTCTTGAATTCATCAATGATTTCCCAAGGTGAGACTACAACGGCCAACATGATGGTAGATTCTATTGTTTTTCGTACTTGGCCGTTGTATCTGTGTGGGATAGTTCTTTTATGGATTCTAGAACTCACCCTGGGGTGGCCATACTCTCACTCTCTCCTTCTGATACTGAAAGGTGTGTCTGAGAGTGTACAGCCTTTGAGCATGCCCTTTCATGGCTTGAATAGATGATGACTGAGGAAATTCCTTGTCAACCATCTTCAACAGTTGCTCATCGTGCTGTTTCTGCTGTTCTTCTTCTTCTATCTTGACTCTGACCATTTCCCTTTGAGAGTCAGGTGTGATCATGGATTGACTCTGGGGCTTTGGTAGCTTCAGAACAGCAGAGAGTGGCAGACTATCATCTTCATCCTCTTCTTCTTCTTCTTCTTCCATCCTCAGCACCCTTCTCCTTCTTCGGGGTACATCACTGGATGATGGTTGGGTTGGGGAAGGGATTGGTTTGAAGAGAGAGGATGTTTGGATTTTGGCTTAGAGGTTGGTTGGGAGATTTGAGGGATAGGATCTGTTTGAGTGGGTGGAAGGGAAGGTTGATCTAGCATCCTTGTAGTTATTTTGCTTTTGTAAGTTTAGCCATCTCTAACCTTTTGCCAGCCCCAGCCTCATCAAGGGCTTCCACAATGATCCCTTTGTTGAATTGCTCAGACAGACAGATTCTGGTGGCTATAGCCAGAATGCTGTCCCTGGACCATGCGCGGATCTCCATTAATGATCTTCCAAGTATTTTGCAATAAATCGGATCATTATTTCCAACCTCTCTTTTCAAGAGCATCGTACCCTGCCCATCGGGTTTGTATCTCTTGTACCTCTAACCTTCTGATCTCACTATCCAGTGTCTGTGTCAAACCCCTGCCTGAATAGTTGTTCAATTATTTTATCCATGGAGCGGCTGTGTGTGGTGTCAGCTTCTTTGACCAGCTCCTCCAAGGATTTTTCTTCAGCAGTATGATCATCAGCACTTCTCTTTCGCTTGTACGTGAGCAGAGGTTGCTTTTCTTGTTCTCTCCTTTCCTCAGATCTCTTCCTCTTTCTATCTTTCACTGCAGTACCTCCCCCTTTTTGGTTGCATTGGAGGAAGGGGTTGGTACCGCAGAAAGAGTCTTGTGGACAGCAGCATCAACCAGGGGCTGTAATGTTGAGGAAAGCCTCTCATCAAGGGCTTTGATCACTATATCAGTGATTATGGGGGTGATGAGAGGGAGGGAATTTTGGAGGATAGCACCTATTTGCTCAGGAGGGTTCTGTTCCTGAGAAGTAGGGCCTGAAGCAGAGGGGGTGGTTGATTTTGGGGTGGCTCTGTGTTTGGGAAACCTTCAAGGGAAGGTGCCATCTGTGGGTGTATGAGGGTGGCAGATGGACTTGCATCCTGAGACATCTTGGCCAGCAGCTCTTTGAGTCTGCTAACCTCATCCTCTAGAATGGTGTTTTGAGCAACTACATCGAAGAAGAAGCTCAGGTCATCATCAGTTGATACTGAATCACCTGACCTCCTGCTTAGAGCAGGATTTACATGCACTGGGTGTAGACCAGTTGGTGCATGTGCCCCTTGTGCTTGGTACTGGGGACTTCCAGCCTCAGGACAATGTCCATCATCAGCTGTTGCCTCTAGGGAGGTCTTAGCAATGTTACCAGCCTCACTCTGGTCATGTGCTGAGTCAGAGGAGGTGGCAGCCTCACTAGATATTCTAAGCTCCTTCTCTACCAGGAGATAGAATTGGGAAACCCCTGTGCTGTGGGTTCTCAGATGCACTGTGTTCCTCCCCCTCAATTGTAGAGGTATTCCCAGTAATAAGTGGTTTCTGGGGAGGGGGTGAGGAGTGCAATTGAGTCAGCACTTGAGCAACTATTAAAGTTGGGCTGTGAGGGGCGGTTGTTTGGGGTACAGGTAGAAGCAGTGTGCACCTGGGGTGGATGGTGCTCTTCAATGGCAATCTCCTCAAGTGAGGAAGATCCCAGATAAGTAGGTGCCCCTTGGGTTGCTGCAGGCTCCTGTTGAGAGGAAGCCTGAGCGGCTGTGGCTGGAGGAGTCATGTATCCACTAGGGGGTTTGGACTAGTGGATATATCCTGCGTTTGTGTGCAGGAGCATCCTCAGGGGACTCAATTCCCTGAGTAGCCATTTTGGGTTTCTTTTTGGTGGGTTTGGTGGGGACATTGGATTTGGAGGTGGTGGCTGTGGGTTCCAGCTGCGTGGGTTTTCGCAGCTTGGCAGCCAGTTTGAGTGTCCGGTCAGAGTTGTGCCGGGAGTATACTTCTGGCAAAACAGCCGTAGCAGGGACTCCCAAGCCAACAAGTCCCTCAGCATTAAGCTGGTCTATTATAATGGCCATTATGAACCGTGGATAGAGTATCCAACGGTTGGCAGTTAGTTTTTGAGCCATATCTTTGAGCTCTGAAAATATTAATTCTGAAAAATTCAGTGGTTGTTGCTCAAGGATAGAATACAATACCTGCTGCCATTTGGTGGACATTTGATCCCAAGACGATGTCTTAGGGGCCAAACATACATTGACCATATGAAAATCAGGCGCTCAGCGTCATTAAAGTGTTTCTTCATGATGGTGGTGGCACTGAGATCACCTTGATATCCATGCTGAGCAAATGATAGATCTATGGTGCCCTTCGGATATCCAGCAGGAGAGGTAGCATCACTCAGTTGAAGAATTTTACGGATTGTTGCAGGAGTAATCACTACTTCTTTGTTGTTGACGACTGACCGGAGGGATTGTGTGTTGCTCTCCTCAGTTGTAACAGTAACGTTCATCCAAAATTGGTTCAAGGATTCGGCATGTAAAACGGGGTTCAGAAGGAATGCCTTGTTGTATTGGACTGAACCATAAGATCGATAGCAGTATCGAACTTAGTCCAGATCGGCGATTTTGTGAGGTAGGCAACACAGTTGTGTCGCGGTTTAATTTGCATAGACGCCATGGAAGTTTTGGAGAGGAACGTTAGGTTTGAAGAAGATGAAGCATGGAGAGCTCAGGTTAAGGGTATTATAGGGTACGGGTGAGGAAACGACTGAAGGATGTGGTGTTAGTCATCAGTAGTTTTAAACGACCGTTGACATGGTATTATCCTTTCAGACGTTGAAACAGCTGAAGTCGCGGTGTTAGGCATCAGTAGTTTAGAAAACTACTGAAGACCGTGGTTTTGACTTCAGGGATTGAAACAACTGAGGACATGGTGTTTGTCATCAGTAGTTATGAAACTACTGAAGACAGTGGTTTTGTCATCAGCTGTTGTAAACAACTGAAGACTTGGTATTGGTCATCAGTAGTTATAAAACTGCTGAAGACGTGGTTTTGCTTCAGTTGTTTAAAATGAAACAGCAGTGGTACAAACGACTGAAGGGAAAGTTCTCTTCAGCTGTTTTCGTCAATTCTTAGCTTTTCAGCTGTTTCAAACTATCCTCAACACATTCATCAGTCTTTATGGCTGATTTCAGTTGTTTCATAGGACATCAGTACTTATCTGTTTTTACTGATTTCAGTAGTTATGACTACATCAGTAGTTGTAACTACTTCAGTAGTTTAGAGCAGATGAAGTACTTCAGTACTTGTGAGAACTTTTAGCCTTCAGTAGTTATAAAAACTACTGAGGTTAAAAGAGCTCATCAGTACTTATATGTGACAGGCACTCATGATCATCATATGAATTACTGAGATCATCAGTAGTTGTCACCTATTCTAGCTGCAGCATACCAAGCCTTAACACCAGGTTTGGAAAGTTGAACTATCCAAAGGCTTAGTAAAAATGTCTGCAAGCTCATCAGCACTGGGCACAAACTTAGGATCAATCAGACCTTTTTCAAAACAATCTCTTATAAAATGATGTCTGATCTCTATATGTTTGGTCCTAGAGTGCTGGACTGGATTTTTGACAATGCAAAGAGCTGAAGCACTATCCATTAACAATGGAGTCTTAGTCTCTGTAATGCCATAATCCAAAAGTTGGTTTTGAAGCCAGAGTACCTGAGATGTACAGCTTGCAGCAGCAATGTACTCTGCTTCCGCAGTGGATGTAGCAACTGAGGTCTGTTTCTTGCTCTGCCAAGAAATAAGCAGTTGCCTAGGAATTGACATCCACCAGAAGTTGATTTCCTGGTCAACTTACACCCTGCATAGTCACTGTCAGAAAAAGCAACTAATTTACCAGAATGGTGGTAGAATACCATAAACCTAGAGATGGAGTGCCTTGCAGATATCTAAAGATCCTCTTGACTGCAATCAGATGAGACTCTTTAGGTGCAGCCTGAAATCTAGCACAAACACATGTAGCAAACATAATATCTGGTCTAGAAGCTGTTAAATACATCAAGGACCCAATCATACATCTGTAAAGTGTTTCATCAACCACTTTACCTTTCTGATCTGAGTCCAGTTGTGTGGTGCTGCTCATGGGAGTAGAACAGGGCTTACAGTTTTGTAAATCAAACTTTTGCAAAAGATCTTTTGTATATTTGGATTGATGAATAAAAATTCCATCAGCCTTTTGTTTGATTTGCAACCCCAGAAAGAACTGTAATTCTCCCATGGCACTCATTTCAAACTTCTGTTGCATCAACTTTGTAAAGGCATCACACAACTTTGGATCAGAGGATGCAAAAATAATATCATCTACATAAATTTGAACAAGTAGATTATGCTGCCCAGCTTTCTTAATAAATAAAGTCTTGTCTATGGAGCCTCTAGTGAAATTGTTTTCCAGAAGAAAGTTTGATAATGTCTCATACCAGGCTCTGGGAGCTTGTTTTAACCCATAAAGAGCTTTATCAAGCTTATACACCCAATTAGGATGTTTGTTGTCCTCAAAGCCTGGAGGTTGACATACATAAACCTCTTCTTTAACTTTTCCATACAAAAATGCACTTTTGACATCCATTTGAAAGACTTTAAGTTTTTGATAAGCAGCATAAGCTAAAAACAATCGAATTGCTTCCAGTCTGGCTACAGGGGCAAAGGTTTCATCATAATCAATACCTTCTTCTTGTGCAAACCCCTGAACAACCAGTCTGGCCTTGTTCTTAACAATAAGCCCATTTTCATCAGTTTTGTTCCTAAACACCCATTTAGTGCCTATTGCACACTTACCTGGAGGTAGAGGAACCAGTTCCCACACTTGCTGTTTCTTGAACTGAAGAAGCTCAAGCTGCATGGCATCAACCCATCCATTGTCCTTTAAAGCAATGTGATAATTCTTTGGCTCTTGCTGACTGATGAAGAGAGCATAGAAGCAGAAATTTGACAATTGACTTCTTGTTGATACTCCAGCAGTGATATCACCAATGATTTGAGACATGGGGTGATTCTTCAGATCTTGATACACAATGAGATCTGTGCAAGTGTTTGTAGCCGGTTCAGCAGCAACAGATGGTGATGGTGAATCATTTCCTTGAAACCAATCAGTGGATGGTAATTCAAAGGAAGTTGAATTCGAAGAAATCTCATCAGCATTTGTTGTGGATGGTGCTACTGGCGCTACAGGAACATCAGGTCTAGTTGAATCAGGCAGCTGATCACTAAACCTGAAGAGGTGAGTACTGCAATCATCATCATCATCAGCAGTACCACCAGGTGGTGAACTGTTGACAGGAGCAACAGCAGGAGTTTGATAAGGAACATATTGCAGTATGTCCAGATCAAATAACTCCACAGGACTTTGTGGAATCTTGTCCTTTGGAGATTCATTAAACTTAACATGTAGAGTTTCTTCAACCATCTTTGTTCTGCAGTTGAAGACTCTGTATGCTTGCAAGTAGATGAATAACCAACAAAGTATCCTGCATCCACCTTAGGATCAATTTGTGGAGTTGATCCTTTGTGTTGAGAATAAAACAGGGACACCCAAATGCTTTGAAAAATGAAATCAGTGGAGCCAAATGATGGAGAACTTCATATGGAGTCTTCATCAACCTCTGATTTACTAAAACTCTATTTTGCACATAACAAGCTGTGTTGACAGCTTCGGCCCAAAAGGTCAATGGCAAACCTGAGTCAGCCAGCATGGACCTTGCAGCTTCAATGAGGGTCCTGTTCTTTCTCTCCACTACTCCATTTTGTTCCGGAGTCCTTGGAATGCTGAACTGCCTTTTGATTCCCTTTGAGAGATAGAAGTCATCAAGTGTATGATTTCTGAACTCAGTTCCATTATCACTCCTAATACACTTGACTGGAAGGGAATACTGCTTCTCAATGTACAGCACAAAGTGGATAATCTTCTGAGCAGCCTCATCCTTTGAATGTAGAAAGAAAGTCCATACAAATCTGGAGTAATCATCCACAATTACCAGACAGTATTTCTTCTTTGCCATGCTCATTACTCTCACAGGACCAAATAGATCCATATGCAGTAATTGCAAGCAGGCAGTGGACTTGGACACTTCAATAGGAGGAAATGAGACCTTGTGCTGTTTTCCTTTTAAACAAGCAGTGCAATTTCATCACAGTGGAACTCCTTTATTGGTAAGCCTCTGACTAAACTATTGTGGCTAAGCTGATTCATGTTTTGAGATTAACATGACCAAGCCTCCTGTGCCACAGTTTAGATTCTTGAGAAGAGGCTTTGGAAAATAGGCAAGGATTGCCTTTGAGATCTATCTTCTTAGAGAGATCTAAGGCATACACTCTTCCTGTCCTGTTGGCTTTCAGGAGAGTGTGATCATCCAACACCTTGTCAATCAAGGGCAAAACTTGGATGACAGAATCCTACAGTTTTGACTTGTGAAAAGGGCAACATGGCCTTTATCACACATTTGACTGACACTCAAGAGGTTGTACTTGAGATTTTCCACATGATTAACATCATCAAATTTGATTTCTCCATTGGAGACAAAGCCCTTACCGATGATGTAACCCCTAGCATCATTGCCAAAAGAGACAAATCCCTTCTTTCCTTGAGAGTAGTCATGAAGAAGAGAGATGTTCCCAGTCATGTGCATAGATCCCCCACTGTCTACATACCAGATGCTACTTTGGCATGTTGAAGAACCCTGCAATAATAAACAATCAGTTAGTTTTAGAGACCCAAACCTTTTTGGTTTTGGGCCTGGTCTCATCAATAGATGGTAAACTAGCATGTTTATTTGTAACAACAGCCTGAGAAGAAGAAGATGGTGCAGAAGAGGAGTCCTTTGGCTTAGACCTCCTTTCTGTGGTTTCAACATAGGAGAATCTAGTTGGTTAACTCTACCCAACAGATGTTGTACCATCATCACCAGCTGTGTCTGATTTTGTGATAAAGCTTTCAGCTCATCAGACACATTGCTAGTGGAGTTAGATAAGGTCCTATGTTGCACCTTCTTCTTTTGAGCACCCTCAGCTGTCACCTGTTTAACTCCTTCCTTTTTGGATTGCTTTAAGGACTTAAGGGTTACAGGATTTGATGTTGCTGATACAAATGTGGTCTCAAACTCAGTTTTCATTTTTACCATTTTCTCATTAATTTTTCCTTTTGTTTGAGTTTGGAACCTCTTTTGTACCAACAATCATCTGTAAGATGATTGAAAAACCACATACTTCACATGGTTTCTTCTTCATCTTAGGTTGATCATCAACTAAAGATGGTGAAGAAGACTTGTTCTTCAATGCTTTGGAAGCATTGGTTGCTTTCTTGACAGCATCTTTAGTAGTCTTCAAACTCTTTCTACTGCCAGTTTTCTTCTCTTCAGTACTGACAGCAGTTGAAGTTTGAACTTCAGGAGTTGAATCCTGCTCTCCAGTCCTTTCAGGACCTTCAGGATTGACTCCTGAGTTGATCAACTTATTGATCATGTGAATGTCAGCATTTGGACCATCACATCAGCTGATAGGTTCAAAGAGGACTTGATACTGACTGCTACTTCTGATTGTGCTGTATCAGAAGGTAGATCACATGACTTGATGGATTGGTTATCACTCTCACCATCAGATTCTACCTCTGCTCTTGGGGTAAAATCTGTAGGTGGAGCAGTGTGATTGTAACCAATTCCAAACTTCACATTTGAAGCAGATTGCTTACTAAGAAGCATTTCAAAACCTTTGCATGATTGTACCCATCTATCACACTCGACCTGGGTAACTGCAAGGGTTTCTTTGAGATCTTTGTACTTCTCTAGAAGTACATCTTCTCTAGCCTTATCATCAATTATTTTGCAATTCAGTTTATAAACCTCATCATTTTTATCTTTGAGCACAAACTCAAACTCAGCTTTGTTTTTGGAAATAATTTTGTTCTAGCTCAATGTTCTTATTAATTAAAGCTACATTTGCTTCTCTAATGGAAGCAAATGCTGCTATGCATTGTTCAGAACATAATTTGGCTTTTGCCTCAGAGGATACCTGTGATACCTGAGGTGTAGAGGCATTGGAAGATGAAGTATCAGCAGACTCCAAAGCCATAAGAGCTAGATTCCCAAAGGGACTGTCACCACCATGTTGACCAGCACCTGAGAACAGTTGATCATGACCAGACAAGTCATCTGGTAAACTGCTCCAGTCAACAACTCCTGGGGTGAAGAAGCTGTGTTGTTGAGATGAAGGTTGTTGATGAGATAGGGAAGGCTGAGGTTCTGGTAATGCATGAGGTTGTGGTGTCATAGGAACTTGAACTTGACTTGACTGTGGCATGTAATAACAAGGGTACTGATAAGGCATTTGACCCTGAGGAACAAAATATGCCGGAGATTGTTGTTGAGGATGATGACTAGATGTGACAGGATGTTGCCCTCTGTTTTGTTGACTGTTGCCAGGAAAAGTCACAAAGGGTGCAGTAGAGTTTGATCCAGTTGATCTACACTCTCTTGCAAAGTGTCCAAGCCGTTGGCATTTGTGACACCTCAACTTGCTCTTGTCAAAACCAACTTTGGTTTTGCCAGAGAGTCCTGGGAATTTTCTTCCAGTTCTTTTGTAGAACTTCTGAGATCTGATATTTATCAAGGCCATTTGGCTCAAATATCCATCTCTTCTAAGTCATCATCAGCAATCCCCTTGAGATCATCCATAATGAAACATAAATTGTCATTATTACCTCCAGTAAACTGACCATCAACACTTACAAATGCAGAATTAGAAGTGCTCGAAGAGAAATTAATATGCTCATCATACTGGCATTCAGATGCAGCATATTCTGACTCATGACCCACCAAGGCAGTGTTGCCTTGAATAAAGTCTTCAGTGAGCTTTCCAGATGAAGACAGCTTTCTCTTCTGTTCTATCTCTCTCTCAAAAGTGAGCAATTTCCCATGGAGTTGGGTGAGAGATAGTTTGTCCAAACTTGCACTGGAGCGTAGGACAATAGTATATGTGTCCCATCTCTCAGGCAGTGATCTGAGAAATCTGTTATTCATCTGAATATTGGTGTATTCAAGTTTGACCATTTTTAGTTCAGAGATCAAACAAGAAAACCGCTCATATTGTTGAGTCAGTGTCTCACCCTTTCTATGAGAGAATGTCTCATATTGTTGGGCAAGAATTTCTCTATTATTTGCCAAGACCTCATCTGTTCCTCCAAATTGTTCTTTCAAAGCAATCCAGAGGTCATGGGCAGTTTCATGATGCATTAGCCCAGAATAGATTTCATTGGGCAAAGCCATGGCCAGAATTCCATGGGCTTTTGCATCAATCTCAAGCAACTTTTTATCCTCATCTGAGTATTGCTCCCTCCTCTTCGGAACCATTTGATTGGTTTCCGGGTTATTCACCATAGGCTTGTGTGGACCATGTACCACTGATGTCCAACACCCTGCGCTGTTAACAGACAGGTGATGGAGCATACGTCTTTGCCATATGTTATACTCATTCCTAACCAGCATAGGAGGCTTGGTTGAGGAACCAGTATTGTGAGGATCATTGGAGGGAGTGGTCATTTTCAGTTCAAAAACAGTTTAGTTCAAGTTAAAAAAGTTTTAGACAAACCACAACAAACTCAATGAGAACCAAGAAAAGATCTCAGGATGAATGAGCAGAAATACAGAAAATTCAATCTCTATAACCGTTTCTTGCAAAAACAAAAGCTAATTCAATCAAACTTGGATCTTGAATAGCAGTTTCAATGATCAATTATTAGATCGATCAATGATTAACCTGCTCTGATACCATTTGACAGGATCAGTGATCACAAGTTTGATGTATCAGAATATAAAGCAGCGGAATACACACACGAATTAGACAAATTGTAGCAAGCAACGATATATGTAAGCGTTAAGATCGCATACGGTTATAGGGAGAGAATATGAATTTCTGATTTCTAGGAATGTTTATAGATGTAGAATATTTCTAATCAATCAATCATTCCATTCAATTGCTCATTTCACTCAATGATTACAAGGGTCACTCCTTATATAGAGTGCAACAGTCACTGCTGTTATCACGGAAAGTGACAACTGGCAGATCCAATACAGAAATAACTAATCTTAACAAACTACTGAAATGTTCACAACTACTGAGAACATATCAGCAAGTTAAGTACAAAATATAAAACTACTGAAACTACAACGACTGAAGAACAAGCTCTTCAGTCGTTTTACAAAACTACTGAAACAAGAAATAAAACTACTGATATCACAACTACTGAAGAAGTACTCTTCAGCAGTTGTGACAAACTACTGAGGCTTCAGTACTTGATCTTCAGACTTTGACCTTCAGGGTTTCATCAGCTGATGACTTCAGTAGATATCATCAGCTGATGTCTTCAGTTTGTCTTCAGACTTTGTACATCAGTTGTTGATCTTCAGCACTTGTGAACTCTTCAGCTGTTGTTCTTCAGTACTTTGGTCTTTCAGCTTCAGCACTTGTGTTCTTCAGCTGTTGTACTTCAGCACTTTGGTTCTTCAGCTGTAAGGTCTTCAGCACTTGATCTTCAGCTGTTGAAGTCTTCAGCACTTGTCAAACTACTGATGAGGCTTTCAGCAGTTGTTGTGATACCGTGTGGGACTTAGAGATTTTCTGATCTTGGCTCATTGGTTCTTTTGGTCCAACAGGGAGAAGTGATCATGGAAAAGTCTGATGAACCTTCGAAATAAACGCCAACCCAAGAAAATACAAATCTCGGATGGCATCCTCGGAGACTTCCATTGCATCACGCACACCTTAGCAGGGTCTACCATAATCCCCTCTGGGTTTATCACGTGACCAAAGAATTAAACTTCGCGTAACCAGAACACGCTTTAGAGAATTTGGCATCAAACTTCTCCATTCTCAATGTCTCTAACACCTCCTGAATGTGATCGGCATGTCCTACTTTCTCCCTGGAATAAATCAGGATATCATCAATAAACACAATCATTGATTATCTAACATTGGCCGACACACTCGATTCATCAAGTCAATAAAAGCAGTTGGCGCAAGGTCAGACCAATGACATAACAAGGAATCATAGTGACCGTAACGCGTGCGAAAAGCTATTTTAGGGATATCCTACTCCTTTACCTTCAGCTGATGGTAACCAGATGAAGATCTATCCTTGAAAACCAACTGGCACCTTGGAGCTGATCAAACAAATCATCTATTCTTGGTAGGGGGTATCGGTTCTTCACCGTTAACTTGTTTAGCTCTCGGTAGTCAATACACTCCTCATACTACCGTCTTTCTTCTTCACAAATAGGACCGGAGCACCCCAGGGAGAGATACTCGGTCTAATGAACCCCTTATCAAGCAGCTCTTGCAACTGTTCCATGAGTTCTATCATTTCTGTGGGAGCTAATCGATACGGTGCTTTGGCAATGGGTTGAGCACCGGGTACCAAGTCAATTGTGGAACTCAATCTCACGATTCGGTGGCACGCCGGGTAAGTCTTTCGGGAATACGTCTGGAAAGTCACACACAACTGGTACATCAGATAGTTACGGTGTTGGCGAATCACATCCTTTACGTAGGCCAAGTAGGCACTACATCCACGCCTCATGCACTTTCCCGCCATCGAAATCACTTTCGGAATCGTCGTGACGCGATCTCCATAAATCGTAACCAAACTCCATCGGACGCAACTAATCGAATCATCTTCTTGCGACACACGATGTTTGCTTCATAGTTTGCTAACCAGTCCATCCCTAGTACTACATCAAATCCACCTAGGGGTATCACATGTAACCTAGCAGCAAACCTATGACCTTCTAGTTCTATGGCACAGTCCTCTATCACATCAGTAATTCTAGTGGACTTACCAATAGCAGTTCTACATCAAATGGTGCACTGACCTTCTACTGACACAGGCAACTTAGCGTAGAAAGTAATAGAAATAAAACTCCTACTAGCACCAGAATCAAACAATATAGAGGAACAATTGGTTACCAGAAACATACCTGACACAACATCAGGATCAACTCTAGCTTCCTCCCGGGTCATGGTGTAAGCTCTAGCACCTGCCCTCTACCCTCTTCCTCCGGCTTCTTCTTCTCTGCCCCAGAGCTCTCTGCCCTCGGCTTCTTGCAGTCTCTAGCGATGTGGCCAGGCTGACCACACCTGAAGCATACGTTATCCCCATTCTGCACTCACAGTATGCTTCCTCCCGCATTTGTCACACTTCTCAGCCCTGATCCAGATGTGACCACACGTGATCCCACCTTTGCCACCTTCTTGTTTGAAGCAGTTCTACCACGTCCAAACCGTTTCCCATTCTAGTTCCGACTACCACCATCCTTCTTATCCACCTTAGCCACCACCACCTCGCGCTCATCATATAATCTGCCAGCCAAGTCAACTGTCGACCTGAAAGTGCTCGACCGGGCGGCAATCATATGCCTACGGATATCCGTCGGTAGCCCCTAGATGTATCTTTTAATCTTTTGTGACAATGGTGTCACTTGATCGGGCACCAACCGTGCTATTTCATTGAATTTGGTAGTGTACTGTTGGTGTGTCATCGTTCCCGCCTCCAGCTGCAGGAAATCTCTTTCTACCTTGTTCATCTCTCTGTGAGGATAAAATGATCACTAGCTTCTTCAGTTATGGCCATCTTATTTTTCTAATGGCCCTGCTACCCTCGGCTTGGACAATATTGTCCCACCAGCACAAAGCTGAGTCCACAAAGGAGTGGGTAGGGAATTTCACCTTCTGATCCTCATGGCACTCACTGATATCGAGGACAGCCTCCACCCCCATAACCACTGGTGAGCAGCTGCCGTAGTGCCATTTCCATCGAAAGTAGGGGGCTTGCATCTCATAAACACCCCGTAGTTGCAGCCTCGGGTCGCCTCTGGCGCAGGCTCTTCTTCCTTATCCTCATCATCGGACGGAACCGTCTCAGTCTCGGGCTGTCTTCTTTCACCCGTAGGTCCACCCCTTTCCTTTCTCTCTCCCTCTCTAACTGCCTTGATCACTTTGGTCACCACAGATGGTAGAATCGTCTGCATGACCTAGTGAACCTCTTCCACCACAGCCTCCTTTACTGAGGCCCTCAGATTGGCGCTCTCCTCGCCACCCTCCGGATGAGGGGTCTCTGGTTCTTCATGAACCACTTTCTCGACTCTGGGTCTCCCTCTCTTGGGTCGCGGAGCAGCACCGTGACTTCCACCACGAGAGGCCTTTGAAGATCTACCGCTAGCCATCCTCTATAAGCACACTATAAGATTCAAACACTAACACAGTCATTCAAGGTAATACTCAATTTATGTCAAGTATAGTAAGTCCCTAATTACAGTGGCCAGTTGTGATTAGCCACTTACTTTACTCTTCATACCCCAAGCATCTCCTATCCTGACTTAATCAGTATCTAAATCTAATAAGAGCACATAATCAAATAGCATGCGCACATAATACCGGTTAATCATTAGGAAAAGACATACCTGATGGCACGTAGCTACTCGGGCTGACATCCCTCCATTTGTCCCATTTTCAGTTTAAGTTTAGGTTTTAAAAGTTTATTTAACCCAATTCTCTTAAACTTTGGCTCTGATACCAACTTGTAAGGCCCAGTTCCCGGAAACCTCACAGTTGGTCAATCATAGCAATTAAAACATTAAACATTACAATTAAACGAACTTAAGCAGTGGAAATAATTTATCAAAAGCCATTCATTTCATTTAAACCACTATTGTTGAGCAATACATCATCGTTTAACTGATTACAAAAGACTTGTTTTACTGCATTACAAAACAACAGTAACATAAAATACGAATGGATGTCAGACTTTCCCTGCCGAGTAGCTTCACCCTCGTGCCATCCTCAGTAATAATTACCTGCCAACTAAAAAAGTATAAAAGTCAGCATTTCTGAGTGAGCTCTAGTTTATAAGTAATAAAATACTTTCTATATGTTGTATATGAAAATACTCTTTTCTGTAAAATACAACTCCGTACTGTATATGCGAGCACGCATCAACTATATGAACAAATATTGTTCGTTCTCTTTACTGTAGGCCTTGTCTGTTTTATAAACTTTTATCTTTATGTTTCACTTTCTATATGGACTAGTGAGCAATACCCCAACTATATGCGCGATGGAAAACGGGTGATGGGTCATCTATATCCCTCGAAAGGGTCAACTGTATCCTCGAAAGGGTCAACTATATCCCTCGAAAGGGTCAACTATATCCCTCGAAAGGGTCAACTATATCCCCCGAAAGGGTCAACTGTATCCCTCGAAAGGGTCAACTATATCCCCCGAAAGGGTCAACTGTATCCCTCGAAAGGGTCAACTATATCCCCCAAAAGGGTCAACTGTATCCCTCGAAAGGGTCAACTCTATCCCCCGAAAGGGTCAACTGTATCCCTCGAAAGGGTCAACTATATCCCACGAAAGGGTCAACTGTATCCCTCGAAAGGGTCAACTATATCCCCCGAAAGGGTCAACTGTATCCCTCGAAAGGGTTCTGTGTACTATGTACAAGGCCAACCCAGTCACCCAGGGCACGCTGCAAAGGTCCTGCAAATCTCAATTGATTGATCCTGTGTGCATAATAGGGTAGCTAACCCGCAGCACAGTTGAGCTAACGACAACATGGTCGTGTACCTCCTGTAAGCTTGCAAGACTTGTTAACATTTTCATTAATGTTCCTCTTCTTTTCTTTATTGCTCTTTCACTTTATTAGTACGATATACTTTACGTTACGATAATAACATACCATGTAAAGTCACATACTATAAGTAATAATAATAATAGCAATAACAATAATAATGAACAATCATAAGCAATCATATCATGCATGAAACAACATCATTAATAAGCCTTTAGTCAACCTCGGTCAAAACCCTAAGGCACAGAATCCTAGAAAATTCTGTTAAAATTTCGAAGTCTTAGGCGCATGGGAACTATTTGGACGCATGAGCCCTGTTCGGGCATTTCATCACTATGTAGGCGCATCAGCCAACACTTAAGCATTTTCACTTTAGGCGCATGAACTATTCAGGCGCATGGGCACTATTTGTGCGTATGAACACTTAGATGCATGAGTAATTCAGGCGCATGGACACTTAGGCGCATGGGCCACTTAGGCGCATGGGCTACTGTTTGGCGCATGGATTACACTTAATTCTTTTTAAGGCATTTTCAGGCGCATGAGCCTTATCTAGGCGCATGGACCTTCCGCTCAACATGTTTTCAGTATGTTTTCAACCCAATCATCAAATCCCTCTGTTCTAAGCTTAATGTGGCTATTCTAAACATGAATAACCTATAAGCATTCAAGAATCACATTCATTCATGCACAATACATATGGGCATACGTACTTAAACATTTGAAAATCATTTAAATACATTTTTAGCCTCAAAGATGTTTGAAAACAAGTAAAAACCGGGGTCTAGAACTCACCTAGTGCAACTTGGGTATTCTTCCTTTTAACCCGCTTGCAAAGAGTTCAAAACACCTAGAAACAACATCCAAACACATACACACGAGCACAAACACAACACATAAGCACATAACCGGGATAAAACCCATCATAAACATGTAAAAACCACGAATTCTTACCTTGAATTCGTTCACTTCTTCGTCTTCTTCCACAAACCGTGAGTTCTCTTCTGCTCTCTCTCTAGAACCGAAGAAAATGGTGATGTGAAGTGAGGGTGGGCGGCCATGCCCACCTTTACACCAACTTTTCAAAGTTTTGTCCTTTTGGACACTTTTGGTCCCTCCACTTGGACCTTATAGCTTTTCTTTCTTTTATTCTTAATTTTCTGTCTTTTACAAAAATAACAGGGTGTTACAATTTGAATGCAAAGCGAGTGTCGCGATCAAACACAATAGACACCGGTACATCATGACGAGTTACAATTTCTTTGATGAATAGATCCACTAACCTCTCGGATGAATACGTCTCGTGGATCAGTAGAAAGTGAGCACTCTTCGTCAAATGATCAACTATCACCCATATGGCATCATACTCTCACGCGGTATGCGGTAGCTTCGTAATAAAGTCCATGGTGATATGTTCCCACTTCCACTCCGGTATATCCAAAGGTTGGATCTTCCCGTACGGCTTTTGGTGCTCGGCCTTCACTTGTAAACAAGTAAGGCATTTACTCACATACTCCACCACATCACGCTTCATACCCGGCCACCAATAATATTTCTTCACGTCTTGGTACATCTTTGTAGCACCGGGATGAATAGAGTACCGAGTCTTGTGAGCTTCATCCATAATCTTCACGCGTAGATCCCTAAAACGAGGAATCCACATCCGCCCGAATCGGGTCTTAACACCAAGTGTGTTTTCACCCAATTTTGCGACCAGACCTCTCACTCTTTCGGAGTTAACTTGCTTCATCACATCCAAGGTCATGATCAACTGGTAAGCTTTCACCCGAATTGGCTTGGGTCTCTCTTTTCAGCTAAGGGCATCCGCCACCATGTTGGCTTTGCCCGGATGGTAGTGGATCCTGCAATCATAATCTTTTATAAGCTCCAACCATCTCCTTTGTCTCATGTTCAAATCCTTCTACTCGAAGAAGTACTTCAAGCTCTTGTGGTCAGTGAATATGGTGCACTCCATCCTGTATAGGTAGTGCCTTCCAATCTTTAACGCAAAGACCATAGCTGCTAGCTCCAAATAATGAGTAAGGTAATTAACCTCATGAACCTTTAACTATCAGGATGCATAGGCTATAACCTTTCCTCTTTGCATTAACACACACCCCAACCTTGAGTAGGAAGCATCAGAATAAACCACCAGATCTTCACTTCCATCGGGTAATGACAGAACAGGAGCTTGAGTCAACCTCGCCTTTAACTCCTCGAACACCTTCTCTTAAGCTTGACCCCATACGAACTTTACATCTTCCTGGGTCAACTTGGTTAGTGGAGAAGCAATCTTAGAGAAGTCTTGAATGAATCTCTTATAATAACCCGCCAAACCCAATAAGCTACGAATCTCAGATGGCGTCTTCAGAGACTTCCATTGCATCATTGCCTCCACCTTTGTCGGATCCACCATAATCCCCTCGGGATTCACCACGTGACCCAAGAATTGAACCTCGTGCAACCAGAATGCGCACTTGGAGAATTTAGCATACAACTTCTCCCTTCTCAACGTCTCCAACACATCTCGAATGTGACCGGCATGCTCATCCTCGCTCTTCGAATAAATCAAGATATCATCGATAAACACAATCACAGATTTATCCAACATCGGCCGCCATACTCGATTCATCAAGTCCATAAAAGCAGCTGGCGCATTGGTCAACCCAAATGACATAACGAGGAACTCGTAGTGTCCATAACACGTGCAAAAAGCTGTTTTAGGAATATCCTGCTCTTTCACCTTTAGGTGATGGTAGCCCGATCGAAGATCTATCCTCGAAAACCAACTGCCACCTTGAAGCTGATCGAACAAATCATCAATTGTTGGTAACGGGTATCGGTTCTTTACTGTCAACTTATTCAGCTCACGGTAGTCGATACACATCCTCATACTACCGTCTTTCTTATTCACAAATAAGACCGGACCACCCCATGAAGAGATACTCAGTCAAATGAACCCTTTGTCTAGAAACTCTTGCAGTTGCTTCATCAACTCTTTCATCTCGGTTGGAGCCAGCCGATACGGCGCCTTAGCAACAAGTTGGGCACCGGGTATCAAATCAATCTGAAACTCGATCTCTCGGTCAGGTGGCACTCCTGGTAAGTCTTTTGGGAACACGTTTGGAAAGTCACACACAACCAGTACATTAGACAGTTATGGTGTTGGTGTTTCCACATCCTTCACATAGGCCAAGTAGGCGCTACATCCACGCCTTATGCACTTTCCCACCACCGCAATTGAGATCACTTTCGGGATCACCGTGACTCAATCACCATAAACCGTCACCATACTCCCGTCAGGCGCTGTTAACCGAATCATCTTCTTGCGACACACAATGTTTGCCTCGTAGTCCGCTAACCAATCCATCCCAAGAACTACATAGAAACTACCTAAGGTCATCACGAATGGTCTAACCGGAAATTTGTGACCTTCTAGTTCCACGTCACAACCTTCTATCATCTCAGAAATTCTGGTAGACTTACCTATGGCAGTTTCTACATCAAAGGGCGCATCAACACTCCTACTACTAATAGACAGTTTAGCACAGAAAGCAACAGAAATAAAACTTTTACTAGCATCAGAATCAAATAACATAGAGGCTAAAGTTTGGTTGACTAGAAACATACCTGACACAACATCAAGGTCCGTCCTAGCCTCCTCCTGCGTCATCATAAACGCTCTGGCGCTCACCCTCGGTCCTTCTCCTCCAGTCTTCTTCACCCCCGAACCTTGAGCCCTCAACTTCTTACAGTCTCTACTCATGTGACCCTCTCCACCACAATTAAAACATCTGACCACATGACAGTCCCTCGCTATGTGCCCCGTTCTCCCACATTTGAAGCATAAGTTCGATCCCAACCTACATTCTCCGATATGATCCATTCCATATTTGCCACACTTCTTCGACCCCGCATCAGATGTGACCACACGGCGGTCATCTACCCATGCCTTCTTGTTACTCGTTGGGGAACCACCCTGACCAAAACTTTTTCCATTCCAGTTCCAGTCACCACCACCTTTCTTGCTGCCTTCGGTCACCACCACGGTTCTTTTATCATACAATCTCCCTGCCAAATCAATCGCCGACCTAAACGTGCTCGATCGAGTAGCGATCATGTGCCTAACGATATCCACTGGCAAGCCCTGTATGTACCTCTTAATCTTTCGTGACAGAGGTGTTACTGATCAGGCACCAGCCGTGCCATATCATTAAACTTCATGGTATATTACGGATGAGTCATTGTTCCCGCTTCTAGTTGCAGGAACTCCCTTTCCACCTTATCCATTTCCCTATGAGGACAGAACTCCTCGATCACCAACTTCGTCAGCTCTGCCCACTTCCTCCTCCCAATTGCCCGACTACCCTCAGCTTGGACGATATTATCCCACTGGCACAAAGCCGAGTCCACAAATGACTGAGCAGCAAACTTCACCTTTTGATCTTCCCGGCACTCGCTAATGTCGAATACCGCCTCCATCTCTCTCACCCATCGGTGAGTAGCAGCAGCAGTTCCATTCCCATCAAACGTTGGGGGCTTGCATCTCATAAATGGCCCATAGTTATAGCCTCGTGCCACTCCTGCACAGGCTCTTCTTCGTCCTCTTTATCATCGGAGGGGACCGTCTCAGTTTCCGATTGCTCACGTCCTCCCGAGGACCTATTTCTCTCCTGTCTCTCTCCTTCTCATACAGCCTTAATCACTTCAGTCACCACATACGGTAGGATTGTCTGCATGACCTGATGAACTTCTTCCATAACAACCTCCTTTACTGAGGCTCTCAGATTGGAACTCTCATCACCGCCCTCCGGATGAGGGGTCTCGGGTTCTTCATGAACCACCTTTTCGGCTCTAGGCCTTCCTCTCGTAGCCCGTGGTTCAGCACCACGTAAAGCTTTAGATGATCTACCACCAGCCATCCTCTAACACACTAAAAGATTAAACACCAATACGGTCATTAAAGGGAACAACTCAGTTTATGTCAAGTATAGTAAGTCCCTAATTACAGTGGCCAGTTGTGATTAGCCACTTACTTTACTCTTCATACCCCGAGCATTACCTATCTTGACTACATCAGTATCTAAATCTACAAGCAGCACATAAACCACATAGCATGCGCATATAATACCGGTTATCATTAAGAAACTACCTGATGGCACGCAGCTACTCGGACTGGCATCCCTTCCCTTTCCGTACCATTTTCAGTTTAAGTTTAGGTCTCTTTTGAAAATTTACCCGTTTCACTTAAACTTTGGCTCTGATACCAACTTGTAAGGCCCCGTTCCCGGGACACTTACAGTTGGCCAATCATCGCTCACAAAACATATAATTACATTAACTTGAAATAAACATTGCAGCGGAGACATTAAAAACAACATTTTCATTAAAAATGCTTTTGCAAAATAATACGAAATTCGTTACACAATTTCATTTGTTCGCATTACAATACAAAAACATTAAACAAATAATGCCATCTAATAGAGCCAAGTAGCCGTCCCGTGCCATCCTCAGCAACTTTACCTGCCAACTGTAAAATGCATAAAAAGTCAGCGTTGCTGAGTGAGTTCTAGTTTTAAAATAAAACATATTTTACTTCCATTTAAAACCGTTCTTTACTTTTGCATGTGGTCACACATCATACGTACACATAGATAATATCATTATTATCTTCATCATTTATTCGTTAACTTCCGTTCTTTCATCGTACGTCATTATCATTCACTTTCATAGATTACTTTCATTCTCATTCATTCATGCTTTCTTACTTTCATTCATACGTTCATCTTTACTTCTTTACATTCCATCCAAAACCATGAACTTTACCCCACCGTCATGCATAAAGCGGGTACTGGCCCGATGTCTATCATAAACCCGCCATCATGGCACTCAGCAGCCTGACCACAACACCTAGGGTAAATTCAGGTGTACTATTATCATGTGCTACCCCACCGTCATGCATAAAGCGGGTACTAGGCCGAGGTCTATCATAGACCCCCCGTCATGGCGCTCAGTAGCATGACCATAGCCCTGGGGTAAGCGACAAAGGTTCTATACAAATGGTCAGTCATAAAGACGGACCCCGGGCTGCATCCTTCTGGGGTAGCTAACCCACACACCGTTGAACTAACACCCTTCATTGGGCGTGTTTCCACATACAAGGCTTGCAATATTTACTTTACTTTCCTTCATTCATTAATGCATGCATTCTTTCATTATGTTCCTCTTTTCATTATCTTCCACTTTACTTTACATAATACTTTTCATTTCATTCATTAACATTCAAAGTAAAGCCACAGGAAAATAATCATACATAATAAGGAACATCAACATACACATACAACATCACCATACAAGGCATCATCATACATACATAACATACATCATACATACTATCATGCATAAACATCAATCATACATCATCAAATCATATCATACATCATCATACAATGCCCTTCCCGTCATCATTGACTTCAAAAAGTCAACTTACTATGCCCTCGGGAGCATCCCAAGTCAAAGCCTACATTTCACTTTTTCTCCGAAAAGTCAGAAAAATACTCTAAGTCTTCATCCGCATTTCTTATTGTTCATCCACATTTCTTTTGCTCATCCACCTTTACTTTGCTCATCCCCATTTCCTTTGCTCATCCGCATTTCCATTACTCATCCGTATTTCCTTTGCTCGTACGCATTTACTTTGCTCATCCGCATTTCCTTTACTCATCCACATTTACTTTGCTCATCTGCATTTCCTTTACTCATCCGCATTTGCAGATGCGGATGAGTTAGACTTAGAGGGTCATCCGCATTAGTATGGTTCATCCGCATTGGAAACACTTAGGCAGTTATTTATGGTTGGGCGTATGAGCTACTGTTTGGGCTCATGAGCAGCCTAAGACACACTTAACATCATAATTCGGTCCCCAAACACCATCTATCATGTTCTAAGCTTAAATCATACATTCTAAGCCATAGAAACACAACCATAACAACATCAAACACATACATAGCCCAAAATCAAACCCCACCCGCAAGATACACACATACATACATACGGGTATAAACCCAACTTAAAAAAGTTCATACATGCATTTCCAGCCCCAAAATCAGTTAAAACATGTAAAAGAGGGGTTTTAGAACTTACATTTGCATCTCTTTGGGTAAGACTTCTTCAAACCCGTTTGCAAATTGAGTTCAACACTTGAAACCCACCAAACACACACACAACCGAGCATACAAACACGTATAAGCATACAATCGAGGCAAGGCCAGTTAGAACACTCATAAACACACGAATTCTTACCTGAATTCAGCCTTCTTCTCTTGTTCTTCTTCAAAATCCAAATTCTGCACTTTCTCTCTCTAAAACATCCGAATGTTATGAGCAAGAGAAAGAGATGGGCGGCCATACCACCTTTTACACCCACTTTTTCAAATATTTTGTCCTTTTGGATACTTTTTACCCGTCAACTTGGGTAAAATATCTTTTCTTTCTTTTACTTCACTTTATTCGTCTTTTCTTTGTCTTTTATAAATAACTGGGTTACATATATATATATATATATTATATATATATATATATTATATATATATATAATATATATATATATATATATATATATATAGTATTAGTTTAATGTATATACACAAGATAATACTTAAATATATCTATATTATATAATGTATTAAATGGGAGACATTTATTAAAAAAGTATATCTCTAGTATCTCTACTACTATATAATACAAAACCCATGAGTAAATTGGTAATTTATTTTTTTTGTAAGACACCTATAACAACTATTTAAGAATAGGGGTAACTTTGTAGAAGGTAATCAAGTTTCAAATTTATCCTAATTAGGTCACTCATAAATTATTTTTGTTTCAATTAGGTCACAAAACTTTATTTTGATGTTTTAATCTTTTGCATTTAACTTGAATAGTAGGTAAAATGGAGTGTCAAAGGCGAGAGGAGGTGGTGGTGAGCGGTAATGGTGGGGGACAAAGGTGGTGGTGGATGGCAATGGTGGAGGGACGACGGTGGTGGTCGGTGGCGATGGCAGGGGGACGACGGTGGTGGTGGGCCCCGATAGTAGGGCAATGACGGTGGTGGTGGGCGACGATGGTGGGGCGAAGACAGTGGTGGTAGTGGGCGGCGAAGGTGGCGCGGTGATCGTGGGACGACAGTGGTGGTGGGACAACGATGGTGGTGGGCGGCAATGCTAGTGGGACGATAGTGGTGGTGGGCGGCAATGGCGGAACACTCATAAAACTTGAAAAATAAATAATTACCTGCTAATCAGGTTAATTACATAAGATTAGAACACCACCTCAAAATTAAATGTCATGATTGAAACAGGATGAAACTTAAGTGACCTTATTGGAACACTTATAAAACTCTGTTACTATTTTATGAAGTTTTCTCTTAAGAATATGATATAAGTGTTTCTTAATTGTTCTCATTTAATAAACTTATCTAAACTACTATATAATACATCTCTTGGATAGAGATGTAATTTTATCAAAATACAAGTTTTAAAGCAACATGTACAAATGACTGCATCACATTTAAGAGGGGTAGAATAGGGATTTGATTAAAATTTTAAGACATTTTAAGGGTAATATGGTAAATTTATCCATTAAATTTTATAAAACTTGATATTTTTGCCCTTGTCTCTTTCATGTATTTAATAAACATTATTAATATATTATTTAATAATATGATATTATTTAATTCACTTCATTAATTTTTTATTTATTTATGATACTATAAATTGACATTTAAATTTATATTTACTAATTATATTTTTATAACTAAATAATATTTTAATTAAGTATATTACTTTATTTAAATATTTAAGTATATAACTTATATAAATCTTCATATTTATAATAACTATAATACTAATATTTTTCTAGGGGCATATTATAAGTTTAACAATTTAAATATTTATTTATATATTTTACAATAAAAGTGAGAGGATGATAGAATGATAATTTTACATATGGATTAGGACACCCATACGAAAAGTAATGCTTAAATTTAAAAGAATTAATCATTTTATTTCATTTATGCCCTTACAATAAAGTATAATATATGATTGCTTTTAATACAAATGCTAAAACATATACACGTGGTCAAACAAAATCGCCATTTACTTTCGTTTATATATTTTGATTAAGCACTAATCCCTCTTCTCCTTTCTTTTATCAGTTAATAACAGCTCAATAACAATCAAGATGATAATTTGTGGTGATAATTCTTCATTAACTTTTTTCGGTATATGCAAATCACCACCAAACCCTAACTCCGATCATCATAAAACTCTAACCTACATTCATAAAATAAAACTCTCTAAAATCTAGATAATAAGTGATTTCTGACCATAAATATCATTTATATTTTCACTATTCTTATTGGGATAATATAATTGTCTTAAAGACTTTTGTAATATACGTAATTATTTCCTTTTACAATTTTTTCAATAACTATGTTTTGATTTTTTAATTTACGTCATAACGCACCGAGCTGATACTGACTAAAATCGAATTCCCAAAAAATCATGCAACAACCATATCGTCGCAACGCGCGGGCATTCCAACTAGTTTTAATTAATACATGAGTTAACGAATATGATTAAATTCACTCTATTAAGTATTACTTTCTTTATAATACTTTAAATTAACATTATATTTATATTTTTCATTTATATTTTTACAATTTAAATTAAGTATTATATTATTAATAAAATACTATTTACCAAATATTTACGTAGTTATAATAATAATTGTAGGACCGTTGAAGGGTATGCACTTACAACATAGCAACACAATGAGGAGAGTTGCTTAAGAACACTTAACAGATCAAATAGGAAACTAAATAACCTTTGAGTAAAGATACTAAGAACACAAGTAAGTAAGAGACAGAACAAGATAACAAAACACACAAGTGATTGGTTTTTAAGAATGTTGTATATTACTTCTCAAGTTCTGTTACGAATGTTACAAAAGCATATCAGAAAGTTATAAGTACTTGAGATACATATACTACATCCTACAGCCGGCCATACTTTGAAGGCCAGCTAGATACAATTGACTAGACAACTACAAAATCAAATGTAGAGTCAAAAGGCAGATTGCCTTTTAACCAGTGACTATGACATGCCATACCTCACATCCTAATATATTACAAAAAGGATAAAGTACATAAAGTAGAAAGTTACAGACTCAAGACCTTAATGTACAGTTACCAAAAGCATGGACCTTTCACCAACTTATGTAAAGTTGGTGTCTCATCAGAGTCGCAGCGGAAAGGGGTCCAGCTTTATGTAAACGGTACATCACATAAAGCATATGTTCAAAAAGTCTTCTGAAGAAATCTATCTTCTAGTGTTGGCTTCAGAAGACTTTGTATTTGAAGCTTCGAAAGACTTCATCTTTGGCTTCGGAAGATATTGGTCTTGGCTTCAGAAGCTTTCACACTTGATGCTGGTGTGAAACTTCCAAAGCATTCTACTTTAGTACACTTGTGCATGCATGCAGGAGAGACTTTGGGTGTTTGGGTTGCATCAAACTCATGTTAAACCTTACAAACTTCCCTAGGCTGATGCTACCAAAACACTTTGAAGACTTCAGATATTTACAGTCCTTATCATGATGATAACCATCCTTTTCTTCATGAGATGATCAGGATCACTTAGACTCTCAAAGTGTCTTCTCATGTAAAAGAGATCATGCGGAGGCAAATTGAATATGTCTTTCCATGTGTAGACATTCTCAATACCTTGATCTCTAATGGCATGCCATCTTTCTGGATTTGTAATGTATGTCCAGGATAAGATGGGTCTTCCTGATGCTAGAGGAGCTTTTTGAATGGGAGATGATGGAGCATCCTCTAGTTGCACATCCTCAGGATGTTCTGACTCATCCTGAGGTTTGGATAAGGATGCTTCTTTCTTCTTCTTCTTTGGCTTTGGTCTTGAAGCCATCCTTTTTCTCCTCTTAGATCCTTTTAATTGAGAAGACTGGCCTGCAGCACCTAATTGATCTTCTTTGTCTTTCTTAGTTAGGTCTTCCTCCCTCACAGGTTCATAAGAAAAGGGAGTTTGACCCTGCTACGGATCAGAAGATGAAGCTTACTAAGGCTCAGCAGGAGGTTCAGGTTGTGTTGTCTCATGTTGTTCAACCTTAACCTCCACTTCAGGTGGAGCTTGACTTGGAGGGGAGTGTAAGTCCATTAGCTCTCCATTCTTGATCTTCTACTTAATTACCTTGATATGCTCATCTATAGTGGACAGAGACATAGGGCCAAGTCTCCTTCCGGAGAATCCATACAGCTTCAAGAAGCTCATCATCCTCTGCTTATCAGCAGATTTCTTCATGCTTTTCTGGATGATGGCTCTTGACTTTGTAGCCTCTTCCCTTAGCTTCCTTTTGGTGATCTTTCTTTCTTTGACTATCTTAAGTTCAAGTTGTTTGAGGTACTTAAACTCAATGTAGTCATAGGTAAGGGAAGAAGTGAAGCAGCCTGATAGAGGCCTGTGGCACTCAGGTAATTGATGATTTTGATCCTATCCTTTTCTTTGTCTACATGAGGTTCTTATGGAACCACATCCTCTTGTACAAGACTTTCTTGAATTGGGGAAAGATTAGGCACATGCTTGTACAGTCTTTTCTTTCTTCTTTCTTCTTTGATTTGAAGAAGTAGCTTTGCATCCTCTGACTCCTTTCTCTCCTTTGACAATTCCATGTCAGCTAGTTCATTAATTCATTTAAGGGGAGAGAGATTATATTATTAATGTCATAGTTCCTAGTCTGTAAGTAGTTGATCCTGACTGCCCTCAACTCATCATCTTGAGTGTTTGGCCTGGGGGCAGCCCTGATAGCAGTTTCCATGAGTCTTGTAGACCTAGTGGAGGAACTTTCTCCCCTCAGCTTCCTTTTCCTCTCTCTTTCCTCCTCAATCTCCTCAAAATTCATTTTCTTTCCTTTTGTCACTCACAAACCTTTGTGACTTAGGGTGGAGAGATATTTGGCCTTCATTGTTTGGTGTAGCTTCCAAGCTCTGGCCAGAGAGAGGTTAAGATACACCTTCACCAGCAGGTGTCTCATAAAGGAAATGAACCTCTACAGCAATTGATGATGGTGAGACAGGGCTCTCAGGTTCTACCACTGGGCCTTCAATCAAGGTTTCCCCTATGAAGCTAATCTTTGGGTCTGCCTCAACATCCAGTTGACCAATGATATTATCTTATTGCCTTAGTCTCCTTTTGAAGCTAAATTCTATAGTGATTTTGTCTTGAATTCTTTGAGCTAGCTTGTCTGGATTGGCCTTGGTTGACAAGTGGCATGCTGACAAGATCAACACTTTCATAGAAGTTTAAGGTCTGAAAATTAAAGACTTTTTGCTACCCTTGAACTCTTTGAATGATAAAGGCTCTTCTATTTTCATCATACATCCACCCAATAATGTGATTTGAAGTTGGTGGAGATGACATTACCCTTGGTATCCCTTCCTCAAACAGACTCTGAATGTAGGAGTCTATGGAGTCCACATCAATGTGAACTTGAGGAAGTTGCTGAGTATGCACAATTACAAGTGAGGATGGTGAGTCCTCAATATCCATACTCTCTGAAGAACTCCCAGGTTCTGTAACTATAATGACTTTCTCCCCCTTTTTGGTAGCATCACCCTCTTGCATAGGTGAGCTAGGAGTTAGGTCAATCACACTCATAATTTCTTGTGTTCCTGGTTGAGTTCTTCTTAAAGGTCTCCCAGCTAGTTTTTCCTTGAGATAAGAAATCTCAAGTTGCTGATCATTGACCCTATTTTGCAACGTGGTCACCTAAGATTCAAGGTGACTGAGCTTGGAGACTAAATAGGTGCATGTTTGTGGAAATTTTTTCACCTTTAGCCTCAGATTCCCTTCATCTTCATCAGAAGAATCATTGGGGGATAAGATGATTGGATCAAAGTCCTCTCTCTCACCACCAGCTTCAGGTTCTTAGCTCCTGGATTTCCTCTGCTCACTGGCAGCCTAGATGAGGTGTCAATGGGCTGAGTTGCCATGGTTGAGGTCTTAATAATGTAATCACTTACAAAAGTGAGAGCCTCTTCCACATGGATATCCTGAACAGATTCAGAAGTATCCACCTCAGTGATGGGTGACTAATGTGGGCTAGACATAAGAGACTCAGGAGCACGCATCTTTCTTTGAGAAGAGAAAAAGAAGAGAGAGTCATGGTACTCACTAAAACCTAAGTCTTCATCAGTATAGAAGTCAAGGTTAGGAATAGGTTGGTTTAAATCTAAAGGCTGGGAATGGTAGTTGTCCCCTGAAGGTTGTTCACTTGAGTGTTGAGACTTAGTGTGAAGGCTTAAGGCAGTTGGGCTTGTGAGCTCATCAGGCTGAGCATGAGAAAACTCAACACTAATCTTTGAAGTAATGGAAGTGGTTTGCTCCTCAGGAGAAGTGGGAGCTCCAATATCCACTTCCTCTTGTATAGGTAAGTATATGGGGGCCAGTACAGACTCAGTAGCTTGAGCAGGGGTTCGTTTGGATTTTATTTTGTAGGTGTGGGTAATTCGGGGTCTTTTTGGTGGTTGAGAGATAGAAGGTGTGGGTTCAACACTAACTTGTGTTGCTAGGTTGTCACCTTGAGCAATGAGCTCTAACATTTTGGGCACAAGGGCTGTTTCTACCCCTGAGAAGCCAATAGTTGGCTTTTTCAAAATTTTAAAGATGTCAGGCTTCATCTGTCCCAATTTAAGAATATTTGTAGTTCCACTCAACTATGAGCCCATTTCACAGTTGAGAATGTATTGAATATATCTAGGAAACGTGTAATACTCTAAGGAATCTAAGTTAGCAAGCAGGTTTATATAAACAAATTGAGAATACCTAAACTTGACCTCCTAAACCTTCCATGCACTATGAAGGATAGATCTTCATGAATCTGGTCCCAACCCCATGCTTGTTGGATAAGCTGTGGATGACCACATGTAGTAAGTACTTCCACTAGGATGAGACCTTCCCTTTCCTGAAGGTCTTTACAAAGAAATATCCCTCATAGCCTATCTGCTCAAAGGATTGATTTACAGCTTCTTTTGGAAAGAACAATTCACCTTCTTGTTTCATCATCCAGCTGAAGATGGGTGTTGATGATGGCTGAAGTGATGAAGATTGTCCTCCCCTACACTGTGGCAGACAATTCCTTCTCCCCATCTAGAACATCCTCTTGACAGGTATTCCAGAATTTGAGCAGATGATCCTCATAAAGAATAGGATCGATGGTAAAGGAGGTGGAATAGTTAGACACAACCAAGAATTGGCAAACCTTTGAGAAGTGTGGATCTTTCTCAGAGTTTAATAGAGCAACCTGGTTGTGTTGCCTGTGTAATTGCATGGAGAAATCTGGGTCATTTCTTCGGTTAAGGTTGGCCGTTTGAGAAAGCTTAAAGGTGAAGGAAGATGAAGAACAAAGGCGGTTTAGGTGAAAGAAATTTGAGAATTTAGGTTTGGAGGAAAGATGAAGATGATAGAAAGAGGGGGAACCGTTGGGTTTATATGTGAAAAGGATTTAAGACAAAGTTAATGAAATAGGATAAATTTTGAAATCTGGATGTTGGTCCCACCTCTGAAAAAGTAGTTTGCTTTTTGTTCAAAATTAGTTTTCTTGGAAGTCAAAAAACTTCCGAAGGTAAATTGTTATCGGAATTTTTAATGAAAAAGCTTCCGAAGCCAAAATGACTTCGAAGAATTTCCTAAGAGTTTTGAAAATTTTGCTTCAGAAGAGAATTAAGACTTGGACGTTTTCTTCAATAGAACAAATATTCCGAGAGTTAATTTGCTTCGGAAGGAAAATTCCTTGAAAACATATAAGTGCCTAAGAGAGATTTTACATTTTGGAAGATATTTTAGAAATTATTCCAAAGGAAACTTACTTAGGCAGTTACTTGTTTTGAAGGCATAAGTTTCTTACGAAAATAAAATCATATCTTCCGAAGGATCAAGATTTTTCAAAAATCTAAGGAAAGTCTTCAAAAGGTTTTCAATAAGAGAAAACAATAGCCTATGAAGGTAATAAACTAGACAACTTAGAACACACATATTTTAAGAAATAATATGAATTAGTTTTAAGAAAAAGCTACTCAAAGTTAATCATCCCAATAGCTAATATAAGATACTTAAATCCCTGTTCATCAAAGGCTTTTGTAAACAGATCAGCATATTGTTCATTTGTGTCAACTTTAACTAGTTTAATTAATCCCTTTTCAAAGTTATCTCTAATTAAATAATCCCTGATATTGATGTGTTTTGTCCTTGAGTGATTCATAGGATTCTCTATGATAGACATAGCACTATTGTTGTCTATATGAATGGGAGTCTCCTTGAAATTTAATCCAAAGTCAAGCATCTGATTTTGAATCCAAATCACTTGAGCACAGCAGCTTGTAGCATCAATGTATTCAGCTTCAACAGTTGATGCAGAGACACAGGATTGTTTCTTGCATTGCCATGAGACAACCCTTCCACCAAGAAACTGACATCCCCCAGATGTAGATTTTGCAGTCAAAGTTAGGAATAGGTTGGTTTAAATCTAAAGGCTGGGGATGGTAGCTGTCCCTTGAAGATTGTTCACTTGAGTTTTGAGACCTAGAGTGAAGGCTTAAGGCAGTTGGGCTTGTGAGCTCATCAGGCTGAGCATGAGGAATCTCAACATTGATCTTTGAAGTAATGGGAGTGGTTTTCCCCTTAGGGGAAGTGGGAGCTCCAGTATCTACTTCCTCCTGTATGGGTGAGTATATAGGGGTCTGCACATACTGAATAGTTTGAGCAGGGGTTTGTTTGGATTTTTTTGGTAGGTGAGGATGATTTGTGGCTGTTGTGGTGGTTGAGATGTAAAAGGTGTGGGTTCAACACTAGCTTGTGCTGTTAGGTCGTCACCTTGAGCAATGAGCTTTAGCATTTTTAGGACAAGGGCTGTTTTTACCCTTGAGAAACCAACAGTTGCCTTCCTCAAGATTTTAAAGATGTCGGGCTTTATTTTTCCCAATGTAAGAATATTACATGTTCCCCTTAACGGTGAGCCAGCTCACAGTTAAGAATGTATTGAACATATCTAGGGAACATGTAGTATTCTAAGGAGTCCAAGTTTGCAAGTAAATTAGTATAAACAAATTGAGAATACCTGAACTTGACTCCTTAAACCATCCCATGGACTATGAAGGACAGATCCTCAGGAATCTGGTCCCACCCTCCATGCTTGTTAGACAAGTTGTGGATAACTACATGAAGTAGGTATTTCCACTTGAATGAGACCTTCCCTTCCTGAAGGTCTTTACAGAGAAATCTTCCTCATAGCCATCTGCACAAAGGAGTGGTTAACAACTTCTTTCGGGAAGAACACCTCACCTTCTTCATCATCCAGCTGAAGATGATTGTTGATGATGGCCAGAGTGATGAAGATTGTTCTCCCCTACACTGTGGCAGACAATGCCTTCTCCCCATCCATAACGACCTCTTGGCAGGGCTTCCAAAATTTAAGCAGATGATCCTTATACAGAGTAGGATCAATGGTAAGGGAGGTGAAGTAGTTTGATAAAGCCAAGAAACGGCAAACCTCTGAGAAACATGGATCTTTCTTAGAGTTTAACAGAGCAACTTGGTTGTGTTGCCTATGCCACTACATGCAGAAATCAGAGTCATTTCTACGGTTAAGGTTGGTCATTATGAGAAAGCTTAAGGATGAAGGAAGGATGAACAAAGGCGGCTTCATAGAGAAATTTAGGAATTTAGGTTTGGAGGAAAGATGAAGATGATAGAAAGAGGGGGAACCATTGGGTTTATATGTGAAAAGGATTTCAGACAAAGTTAATGAAAGAGGATAAACTTTGAAATCCGGATGTCGGTCCCACCTCTAAAAAAGTAGTTTACTTTTTGCTCAAAAAGTAGTTTTCTTGGAAGTCAAAAAGCTTCCAAAAGTAAATTGTCTTCGGAAGTTTTAATAAAAAGCTTCCAAAGCCAAAATGACTTCGGAAGAATTTCCTAAGAGTTTTGAAAGGTTTTGCTTCATAAAAGAATTAAAACTTGGATGTTTTGTTCAAAAGAACAAAGCTTCCGAGAGTTAATTTGCTTCGGAAGAAAACCTAAGAGAGGTTTTAAGCTTCGGAAGATATTTCAGAAATTTCTTCCCGAAGGGAATTACTTAGACAGTTATTTGTTTTGAAGGCATAAGTTTCTTCCGAAGGTAAAAGCATATCTTTCGAAGGATCAAAATTTTTCAAAAAATACAAGGAAAGTCTTCAAAAAGTTTTCATCCAGAGAAAATAGAAGATTATGAAGGTGATAAACTAGACAACTTAGGACACACAGATTTTAAGAAATAATATGAATTAGTTTTAAAAAAACTTACTCAAAGTTAATCATCCGATAGTTGAAGTAAGATACTTAAATCTCTGTTCATCAAAAGCTTTTGTAAATAGATCAGCATATTGTTTATTTGTGTTAACTTTGACTAGTTTAATTAATCTCTTTTCAAAGTTATCTCTAATTAATGATACTTGATATTAATGTGTTTTATCCTTGAGTGCTGCACGGGATTCTCTATGATGGAGATAGCACTGTTGTTGTCTATGTGAATGGGAGTCTCTTTGAAATTTAATCCATAGTCAAGCATTTGATTCTGAATCCAAAGCACTTGAGCACGGCAACTTGTAGCAGCAATGTATTCAGCTTCAGCAGTTGATGCAAAGACATAGGATTGTTTCTTGCATTGCCATGAGACGACCCTTCCACCAAGAAACTAACATCCCCCGTATGTAGACTTTGCAGTCATGTTGCAACCACCATAATCGCTATCTGTATATGCATACAAATTAAAGTCAGAATTCTTAGGATACCAAAGACCAAGTGTTGAGGCACCTTTGAGGTATCTTAGAATCCTCTTAACCGTGATGAGGTGAGACATCTTGGGTTTGGCTTGATATCTTGCACAAATTCATGTGGCAAACATGATATCAGGCCTGCTAGCTATGAGATACTTAAGAGACCCAATCATATCCCCGTAAAGGGTTGTATCCTTCTTGTTCTCCTTGGCTTTAGAGGAACCCTCATACATCAGTTTCAATGCATCCCATAACTGCTTAGTTGTCTTGTATTCCTTGAAACCTCTGTATATAGAGTTTGGAAGAGCAATCTGAAAGGCTGTCATGGTCTTTTGATCAATCTCTACTCTCTTTCTATCTTCATCTGAGTAGTCAGCCACAGCCTTGGGGATCATACCACCTCCAGTTGCAAAAGAGGTGCTTGGTATGTAAGGTCCATTTTCAACAGACTCCCATATTCTTAAGTCTAGAGACTTGATAAAGCCTTCCATTTTTTGGCACCAAGTGTCAAAGTCATCAAGAGTGATCAGTGGGGACTTTGTCATGGTTCCAGTTTCCATATCAGATTTGGAAATAGCTGCCATTTGAGATGTTAAATATTTTGTGTGTGTGAGGGATCTTAAGATGGTGAGATCTTATATCAAGAGCTTAGAATGCTCTGATACCAATTGCAGGATCATTGAAGGGTATGCACTTACAACACAATGAGGAGAGTTGCTTAAGAACACTTAAAAAATAAAAAAGAGAACTAGATAAACTTTGAGTAAAGATGCTAAAAAACAAGTAAGTAAGAGACAAAACAAGATAGCAAAACACACAAGTGATTGGCTTTCAAGAATGTTGTATATTGCTTCTCAAGTTCTATTACAAATGTTACAAAAGCATATCAGAAAGTAACAAGTATTTGAGATACATATACTACATCCTACAGGCGGCCATACTTTGAAGGGCAGCTGAATACAATTGACTAGACAACTACAAAATCAAATGAAGAGTTAAAAGGCAGATTGCTTTTTGACCAGTGACTATGACATGCCATAGCTCATATTCTAATATATTATAAAAAGGATAAAGTACATAAAGTAGAAAGTTACACACTCAAGACCTCAATGTACAGTTACCAAAAGCATGGACCTTTCACCAACTTATGTAAAGTTGGTGTCTCATCAGAGTCACAGTGGAAAAGGGCCTAGCTTTATGTAAAAGGTACATCAGATAAGCATGTGTTCAAAAAGTCTTGGAAAAAATTTGTTGTCTAGTGTTGGCTTTAGAAGACTTTGTCTTTGAAGCTTTGAAAGACTTCATCTTTGGCTTCAAAATATATTAGTCTTGGCTTCGGAAGCTTTCACACTTAGAATATTTTCTGATGCTGGTGTGAAACTTCTGAAGCATTCTACTTCAGTACACTTTTGCATGCATGCAGGAGAGACTTTGGGTGTTTGGGTTGCATCAGCCTCATGTTAAATCTTACAATAATAATAATAATAATAATAATAATATAATCAGTATTTAAGGTTGTTTAGAAAATAGATTCGGTAGCACTAGCACAAGGTGTAAGCCCCCAACTTTCGATGGCAATGGCAATGCTGCTCAAGAGAAATATGTGAAGTTTGTATGGGGTCAAGCTCAAGAGAAAGCATTCAAGAAGTTGAAGGCAAGGTTGACTCAAGCTCCTGTTCTGTCATTACCCGAAGGAAGCAAGGATTTGGTGGTCTATTCAGATGCTTCCTACTCAGGCTTGGGTTGCGTATTAATGCAGAGAGGGAAGGTGATAGCCTACACATCTCGACAATTGAAAGTGAATGAGGTCAATTATCCCACTCATGACTTGGAGTTAGCAGCCGTGGTCTTTGCACTAAAGATTTGGAGGCACTATCTGTACGGGACGAGGTGCACCATTTTCACTAACCACAAAAGCTTGAAATACTTCTTTGAGCAGAAAAACCTGAACATGAGACAGAGAAGATGGTTGGAGCTCATAAAAGATTATGATTGCGAGATCCATTACCATCCAGGCAAGGCTAACGTGGTGGCTGATGCCCTTAGCTTAAAGGAGAGGCCCGAGCCAATTCGGGTGAAAGCATATCAACTGATCATGACCTTTGATGTGATGAAGCAAGTCAAAGAGTTTCAAGATGAGGCACTGAAAGAAGATCATCTTAACTCGGAAAGAATGAGAGGTCTGGTTGGGGAATTGGGTGAAAACACCCTTGGTGTTAAAACCCGATACGGACGGGTGTGGATTCCTCGTTTTGGGGATCTACGAGTGAAGATTTTGGATGAAGCTCACAATACTCGATACTCCATTCATCCTGGTGCCACGAAAATGTATCAAGATATGAAGAAAGATTATTGGTCGCCGGGTATGAAGCGTGATATGATGGGGTATGTGAGTAAGTGCCTTACTTGCTTACAGGTGAAGGCTGAGCATCAGAAGCTGTATGGGAAGATCCAATCTTTGGATATACCGGAATAGAAGTGGGAGCATATCACCATGGATTTCATTACAAAGTTGCCGCATACTCCGAAAGGGTACGATGCCATATGGGTGATTTTCGACCGTCTGACAAAGAGTGCTCACTTCCTACCGATCTGCGAGACATATTCATCTGAGAGCTTGGCGGATCTATTCATCAAGGAAATTGTAGCTCATCATGGTGTGCTGGTGTCTATTGCATCCGATCGTGACACCCGGTTACATCTAAATTTTGGAAGAAATTCCACGATGCCATGGGGACGAGGTTACACATTAGCATGGCTTATCATCCCCAAACTAATGTCAGTTAGAAAGGACCATTCAGAAATTGGAAGACATGCTTCGCGCATGTGTGATTGATTTTGGGGGAAGTTGGGATGACCACTTAGCCTTAGCTGAATTCTCATACAACAACAGCTATCATGCCAGCATTGGCATGCCACCATATGAGATGCTATACGGTAGGAGATGCAGAACACCCGTTTGTTAGGGTGATATTGGTCAGAAGGAATTGAGGAGCATCGAGGTAATTGAGGCTATGACTGAGAAGCTTGAGAGGATTAAAGCCTTCATGAAGGCAGCCAAAGATAGACAGAAGTCGTATGCTGATAAACGACGCAGACCGATTGAGTTCTTGCTGGGTGACCGGGTTATGTTGAAGGTCTCTCCTTGGAAGGGTATTATCCGATTCATGTAGCGGGGCAAGTTGAGCCTAAGGTATATAGGCCCTTTCCGAGTCATTGCTTGAGTAGGAGAGGTGGCCTATAGATTGGAGTTACCAGATGATTTAAGTGGAATTCACCCGACATTCCATGTATCTCATCTAAGAAAGTGCTTAGCTGATGAAGGCATGATTATTTCACTGGAGGATATCAAAGCAGACGAAAGGCTCATTATGTGGAGCAACCAGTGGCAATCATCGATCGTAAAGAGAAGAGGTTGAGGATAAAGTGGTTACTCTTGTGTGTGTACAGTGGAAGCACAGGAAAGGATCCGAATCTACATGGGAGACTGAGGAGGAGATGAGGCAGCATTACCCTCGTCTGTTTGAGGAATAACAAGTTTCGGGGATTTTAATGTAACACCCGGTTATTCTTTAAAAAAGAAAAGAAAAATAAGAAAATGAAGAATAAAGGAAGGAAACATCAATAAACCCAAGTTGAGGGGTTAAATATGTAAAAAGGACAAAGGTACAAATAAGTTGGTGTAAAGGTGGGCATGCCCGCCACCCTCACTTCCCATCACCTTTTTCATTCGGTTAGAGAGAGAGAGCAGAAAGCTGCGGGTTTGAAGAAGAAGAAGAGGATTGAATTCAAGGTAAGAATTCAAGTTTTTTTTAAGTGTTCATGATGGGTTTTGTCTCGGTTATATGCTTATAAGCTTATGTCTTTGTGTGTGTGTTCGTGGTGTGTGTGTTTTGTGTGTTTTCAGGTGTTTGAACTCATTTGCAAGTGGGTTAGAAGGAAGAAGCACCCAAAGTTGCACCAGGTGAGTTTCTAGACCCCGGTTTTACTTGTTTTAAACTCTTCTTGGGGCTGAAAATGTATTAAAACGATTTTACAATGTTTATGAATGTATACCCTTTGTATTATGCATGTTTGATGATGTTCCTTAGGTGTTATTAAGTTGCTCATGCTTAGAATAGCCTTGGTAAGCTTAGAACAACTAGGCTTGATGTTTGGGTTCGAAATTATCCTAGGAACATGTTGAACAGAAGGTTCATGCGCCTAAATAAGGCCCATGCGCTTGGAAATGCCTTAGAAATGCTTAAGTGTAACTCATGAGCATGCCCTCATGCGCTTAGAAAATTAGTCGGACGACTAAGTGTAGGGCCATGCGCCCCAATAGTGCCCATACGTCTGAATACCCCATGCGCCTAAGTTTCCATACGCCCGAATAGCCCATGCATCTAAGTGTCCATGCGTCCAAATGGACCATACGCCCGAATAGTGTCCATGCGCCTGAATGGTTCATGCGCCTACGTATTAAAGTAGCTAAGTGTTGACTAATGCGCCTGTATAGTGATGAAGCGCCCAAATAGGGCCCATGCGCCCAAATAGTGTCAAGGCGCCTAACACTTCGAATTTATTACAGAATTTTTGGGAGTCTGTGCTTTTAGGGTTTTGACTGAGGTTTGACTAGGGCTTATAAATGCTTGGTTTCATGCATTATGATTACCTTATGATTGTTCTTTATTATTATTGTTATTATTAATATTATTATAAATATTATTATTATTAGTATGTGACTTTACGTGGTGTGCTTATAATCGTAACGTAAAGTATTACTAATAATAAAGTGAAAGAGCAATGAAGAAAAGAAGTGGAACTTAATTAAAATGTTAACAAGTCTTGCAAGCTTACAGGAGGTACACGGCCATGAGGTCGTCAGCTCAACTGTGATGTGGGTTAGCTACCTTCAGATGCACACGGGGCCAGTCAATTGAGATTGGCGGACCTTTGCAGCATACCCTAGGTGTCTGGGCCAGCCTTGTATACAGTATGTAGAGCCCCTTGTGGGAAAAGAGGGCCCAACACCATTTCCCTCGCGCACATAGTTTAGGGTATTGTTTATTGGTCCACATAGACAGTAAAAGATAAATATAAAAGAGTACAGAGTAACAAGGCTCACGGTAAAGAGATAAAGCATTACCTGATTGTATAGTTAATGCGTGCTCACGTATAAAGAGATGAAGTTTTCATAAAAAGAATATTTTCATATGTATACCTACAGAAAGTATTTTATTACTTTTAAAACTAGAACTCACTCAGCAAGGCAGACTTTTATACATTTTTAGTTAGCAGGTAAATTTGCTGAGGATGGCATGAGGGTGAAGCTACTCGGCAGGAAAAGACTGACAATCATTCATGCTTATGATTGTTGTTGTTTTGAAATGCAATTAAACTATTCTTTTGTATTCGATTAAACAATAGTGTATTGCTCAACAACAGTGTTTTAATGAAAAGAATGGTTTTTGCTAAAATGATTCCGTTGCTTAAGTTTGTAAATTTATATGGTTTAATGTATTTAATGCTGTGAATGACCAACTGTGAGGTTTCCGGGAACGGGGCCTTACATTTAATTTAATTTTTAATCCGTGTGAACTCCTTAAATTTATAATACTAAGAAGAATAAATATCATAATAGTAGTACTATTTAAAGTAATTACGATAATTATATACAAAATAAAAATAATTTATTAATTAGTAATATGTGTAATAATATATACCATCCAACTAAAAATATATAAGCTCCCAAAACTACTTCAAGGTTCTGAATCTTATATTGTTTTTCTCTTATAATCATAAAAATACGATGGTGTATAAAATCTAAATTTGTCATTACGAGGTGCTAAAGTATATCAACGTTTCGACATGATTTGTTTTTTTTTGTAATACAGAGTTGTCAATATAATTTTAATCCATATCTATGGATTAAATACTAATATACAAATAATCGAAATCAAATATTATAAATTTTAATCTGTGACAAAACGCAAATTCACACAGTAGTAATTATATAGTTAAGTAATCAAAAAGATAATACCTGTTATAAATTTAATTTAATTATTATATTATACTAATACTTAAAAGCAAAGGTCAATGGCTGAGCCACTCGACCTTTGCTTTAATATAGTAAACTTAGTTTCAGGTGATATCAAATTCTCTTCTCTAGATTGGGTGGTAGCGTACCATTGGTTTAAACTTGAGGTGTGGAGTTCGAAACTCACACGCTTCATTGTTTGAGTTTTCTTTTTCACAACTCATTTTGTGAATTTACCAATTTCTCCCTTCTTTAGTCATTGCCTATTGTTTCTACCGCAACAATGGTGTTGCCTTTCGTTTACGTTTTATGTATATTTTGTTCATAAATAAGTCAAGTCAAATATGGAACATTTTTTTGTTTATTTTAACGTACGTTTTGAGTTGATTTATATTTTAAAGTAAATTTTGTTTGGAAGAACGTCAAGTCAAATATACTACATTTTCATTTGTCGGTACAAATCCGAGTTACTCTACGTCTCGACGTAAATTTAATTCGGAAATGAGTCAGGGTGATTGTAATTATATTTTATCATGTTGCATATGTCTCCATTACACGTGTTTTTTTATGTATGTCTTGAGTCAGTCTACGTTTGATACAAAAATTCTAGAAAATGGACAAATCAAATATAATATGTTTTCATTTAATGGTATATATTCGAGTTACTCTATGTTTTAACGTATATATAGATCTAAAACAAGTCGGATCAATCGTCGTCTATCCTTACCATCTTGCGTATGATGCTGTTGCAACATGCGGCTGGTAAAAAAGCTAGTTATTATTTATTTATTTATTATTATTATTATTATTATTATTATAGAAAGAGTATTAGAAATTATATAGTTAAGTATACAAATAAGATAATACTTAATAATATATATAAATTTTAATTTAAAGTATTATAAATAATAATATATAATGTAGTGAATTAAATAATTTTATATTATTAAATAATGTATTGATAATATGTATAATTAGAATAAGTTATTAAATGAGTGGCAAAATAGAAATGATTACATAAAATATTTATGCCTGCTTAAAAAGTGGTATTAAGTATCTTATTTTTTATTTTATTTTTTTTGTAAACTTAGATTTATTTCTTAGTGTTTTGATTATATAGTAGTATAAACTAAAATGCATAGAGTTTCCGGTACTATTTTTCACAAGTTTAGATCATTTTCTTGAAATATATAATTCTCAAACTTTCACTAATTTTATTATTCTGGTATGATTGTTACAATTTTTTCAGGTCTAATTATACACTTATGTTTTGAAAAAATAAATTAAAAATATAATGAAAATCTAAAAAAACTATACATTTAGTAAATCATTATAAATTATTAAAATGTAAGTTATCAATAATGGGTATCTTATATTTAACTATCACAACAAACGTACATCTATGAGGAGGCAATTCGACTAAGTTTGAATGACCTATATGTACTTGTAATGCTGCTGATACTACTAGTAAGTTTAATCTAAATATGAGGCTTATGTAAATTTTAATAAAGTTTGATGATGTTTATCAACTTATTAGATCTTTCATCTTAACCAAGGAACCTTTACTCACTTTAAAAGATGTCTTTGTCATTATACTTGATGTAGAATCACATACGGGATTAACATTCTCTAATAGAAAACATCCCAATGCCTTTGCATTGAAAAACACCTATAACAAGAAACTCACAAATCAATTAGAGTGTAGCGACCATAACAAAAATGCTTATAAAATTGAAAGATGTCATGCATTGGTTGATTATCCAACCAATTACAAAGGGAAAATATAAAAAAAAACACAACCAGTAACAAAAATGTTTGAACCACAAATCAACTGATGAAGTATATCCGATCAACGAACTCATTTCCATATAACATGTATTTTCCCATTCTAGTTGTCTTTTTCTAAAGTTTGCTACATTATCTATAAAAGGAAATCACAAGATTGGGTAATTGACTCGATGGCAAATCTAACACATCGTTCTATCAAGTAAAAACATATTTGACCTATTTGTGTTGTTGGACATTAGATGCTCGACATTGATGATTTCAACATTACTATCAATGTATGATTCAAAAAGTTACACCTTGCACAACAACAAGAAAAACTTGTAATGGTTTCATGTTTTGAATCACTAATCACAATTTAATCAGTGGTGATTAACTATTTGAAGAAAAAATAAATTAAACAGGGATTAAACGTTTATTAACCAATTAAAGGTTAATTAGTAAAATCACATGATTTTAATTAATAAAAGTTAATTACATATTATTATTAAATGTTAATAACTAAAATGACCTAAACTAACCTACGAGGGTTAAATGTGTAAAATAGTTTACATATAAAATAAGGGATCAAGTAAACCTAATCCCCAATCCCTTCAAGCTATCACAAGCACCCCCTCTTGTTCGACCGTTGATCACCGCCATAACACAGAGCGCCATTGATCAGCACCATGTAGCACCACTTTAGACGTTGGAAAGTGCTTCGGGTTGCAATAGTTGCAAAAGGTCAAAACTTTCGTGATTCAGATTATCTAGCAAGGTTGTTTGATTGCTTATGAGGTGAAAAGCTTTAACCTTTATCATCAAGGTACAATATTTAACCAATTTATGGTTGTTAATTGTTTATACATATGTAATTGGATACGTATTTGGATTTGATTAATCATTAAACTCTACTGTTAACTTTTCATATTAAAAGCTTCTATCTTTAGTAACTTTAATCGGTTAAAGTTAACTAAAGATACCCTACAAATGTGTCTAGCTATAACATGAGACTGTTGGAGATCCTCATAGAACCAAAGCTAAAATATGTCAATTGAAAAACTTAAACTTGGAAAGGAGTTGCTCTTGTTGATGTTCTAGTTGTTCCATAATATGATTTAAGCTCTTACCGGTTTACAAACATGCAAAAGATAACAAACTTGAATGTGGTTAATGAATAATGCTTAATTCAGGACATAGCTAGCACAATGAAACTACTGACTGGTAAACATGTACATTCATTACATTACTTTGAAGATTCATATGTAGGTATGTATGTATGTGACCATATGATATTCTTTTTAAAAGAAGACACACACTTATGGCACTCTAGAGTTAGCCATCCCTCTCATTAAGTAGTATTTGTTTTAAGAACTGATCTTAAACTAAAAGACAAGAGCTTAGACATGCCTTATATCACACCCCAACCTTGACGGCGGAAACATTGAGAAATGAGGTTTAAAATGTTCACAGCCACATAACGCTATATTTAAATGTAAATATTAAAATTATAAGTTTCAAAAGGCATTACAAACATAAGTCTCAAACATGAAATAAGTTCAAACATAACAAGACAAAACATAAACTTTTTATTATCAACTAGGTCAACACATAGATTATTGCAAGCTCCAAAAGTTTACTTTAAACTTGAGGGTTACCTGAAACATGATAAAAATAAAGGTCAACTAAAAAGAGTTGGTGAGTTTCCAAGGTTTTCATACATAATATGATAAGGTTACAAGTAGCAATTCATGTCATAGTGTAAGGCCCCATTCCCGAAGACCTCACAGTTGGTCATTCACAGCATTAAATAAATTAAACATTATAAATTTACAAGCTTAAGCAGCAGAATTATTTTAACAAAAGCCATTCATTTCATTAAAACACTGTTGTTGAGCAATACACTATTGTTTAACCGAATACAAAAGAGTTGTTTAATTGCATTACAAAACAACAGCAATAATAAGTATGAATGGATGTCAGTCTTTTCCTACCGAGTAGTTTCACCCTCGTGTCATCCTCAGCAATTTTTACCTGCCAACTAAAAATGTATAAAAGTCAGCGTTGCTGAGTGAGTTCTAGTTTTAAAAGTAATAAAATACTTTCTGTAAGGTATACATATGAAAATACTCTTTTTATGAAAACTTCATCTCTTTATACGTGAGCACGCATTAACTATACAATCAGATAATGCTTCTTCTCTTTACTGAATGCCTTGTTTATTATGTACTCTTTTATCTTTATCTTTCACTATCTATGTGGACCAACGAGCAATACCCTAAACTATGTTCGCGGGGGAAACGGTGTTGGGCCCTCTATTCCCTCAAAGGGCTCTAAATACTGTATACAAGGCTGGCCCAGTCACCTAGGGTACGCTACAATGGTCCGCCAATCTCAATTGATAATAAACACTTTACGTTACGATAATAAACACACCACGTAAAGTCACACACTAATAGCAATAGTAATAATATGGAACAATCATAAAGCAATCATAATAATGCATGGAACTAAGCATTAATAAGCCCTAGTCAAACCTCGGTCAAAAACCTTAAAAGCACAGACTCCCAAAAATTTCGTATAAATTCTAAGGATTTAGGCGCTTCGATACTATTTGGGCGCATGAGCCCTGTTTGGGCGTTTTATCACTATGCAGGCGCATCAGCCAACACTTAACCGTTTTAACACTTAGGCGCATGAACGATTCAGGCGCATGGATACTATTCGGGCGTATGGTCCATTCGGACGCATGGACACTTAGGCACATGGGCTTTGGGTGGTTGGGCATACTTAGGCACATGGGCTATTCGGACGCATGGGCACTATTGGGGCGTATGGCCCTACACTTAGTCGTCCGATTACAAATTCTAGGGGCATGAACCACTGTTCAGGCGCATGAGTTACACTTAAACATTTCTAAGGCAATTCCAGGTGCATGAGCCTTATTTAGGCGCATGAACCTTCTGCTCAACATGTTTCTAGGATATTTTCAAACCCAAACATCAAGCCTATTTGTTCTAAGCTTGCCAAGGCTATTCTAAACATAAACTACCTATAAGCATCTAAGGAACATCATCAAGCATGCATAATACATACGGGTATACATACATAAACATAGTAAAAACTATTTAAATATATTTTCAGCCCCAAGAGAGTTTAAAACAAGTAAAACTGGGGTCTAGAAACTCACCTAGTGCAACTTTGGGTGTATCTTCCTTCTAACCCGTATGCAAATGAGTTCAAACACCTTGAAACTACCAAACACACACACATGAACACACCCACAAACACATAAGCACATAACCGAGACAAACCCCATCATGAACACTAAGAAACTTCGAATTCTTTCCTTGAATTCAACCTCTTCTTCTTCTTCTCCAAACCCGTAAGCTTTCGGCTCTCTCTCTCTCTAGAACCGAAATGAAAAAGGTGATGTGAAGTGAGGGTGGGCGGCCATGCCCACCTTTACACTAACTTTTTTGTACTTTTGTCCTTTTGACACTTTTAACCCCTCATCTTGGGTTAAATTGCATTTCTTACTTTTATTCTTCATTTCTTATCTTTCCTTTAAAAGAATAACCGGGTGTTACAAGTCCACCCCCCTTAAATAGGTTTCGTCCCCGAAACCTGTTACTCTTCGAACAAATGTGGGTAATGCTGTCTCATTTCTTCCTCAGTCTCCCATGTAGATTCGGTTGCCATCTTGTGCTTCCACTGTACACGCATAAGAGGAACCACTTTATTCCTCAACCTCTTCTCTTTACGATCGATGATTGCCACTGGTTGCTCCACATAATTGAGTCTTTCGTCTACTTTGATATCCTCCAGTAGAACAATCATGTCTTCATCAGCTAAGCATTTTCTCAGATGAGATACATGGAATGTCGGGTGAATTCCACTTAACTCATCTAGTAACTCCAATCTATAGGCCACCTCTCCTACTCGAGCAATGATTCAGAAAGGTCCTATGTATCTCGGGCTTAGCTTACCTCGTTCCTAAATCGGATGATCCCCTTCCAAGGTGAGACCTTCAACATAACCCGGTCCCCACCTAGAACTCAATCGGTCTACGTCGTTTATCAGCATACGACTACTGTCTATCTTTGGCTGCCTTCGTGAAGGCTTTAATCTTCTCAAGCTTCTTAGTCGTAGCCTCGATTACCTCGACGCTCCCCAATTCCTTCCGACCAATATCACCCCAACAAACGGGTGTTCTACATCTCCTACCGTATAGCATCTCATATGGTGGCATATCAATGTTGGCATGATAGCTGTTGTTGTATGAGAATTCAGCTAACGGTAAGTGGTCATCCCAACTTCCCCCAAAATCAATCACACATGCCCGAAGCATGTCTTCTAGTGTCTGAATGGTCCTTTCTGACTGACCATCAGTTTGGGGATGATAAGCCGTGCTAATATGCAACCTCATCCCCCATGGCGTCATGGAATTCCTTCCAGAATTTGGATGTAAATCGGGTGTCACGATCAGATACAATAGACACCGGCACACCATGACGAGTTACAATTTCCTTGATGAATAGATCTGCCAACCTCTTAGATGAATAGATCCGCCAACCTCTTAGATGAATATGTCTCGCGGATCGGTAGGAAGTGAGAACTCTTTGTCAAACGGTCGACAATCACCCATATGGCATCATATCTTTTCGGAGTACGCGGCAGCTTCGTAATGAAATCCATGGTGATGTGCTCCCGCTTCCATTTTGGTATATCCAAAGGTTGGAATTTTCCATACGGCTTCTGATGTTCGGCCTTCACCTGCAAGCAAGTAAGGCACTTACTCACATACCCCACCACATCGCGCTTCATACCCGGCCACCAATAATCTTTCTTCATATCTTGATACATTTTCGTGGCACCAAGATGAATGGAGTATCGAGTCTTGTGAGCTTCATCCATAATCTTCACATGTAGATCCCCAAAACGAAGAATCCACACCCGTCCAAATCGAGTTTTAACACCAAGTGTGTTTTCACCCAATTCCCCACCAGACCTCTCATCCTTTCAGAGTTATGATGATCTTCTTCAGTGCCTCATCTTGAAACTCTTTGACTTGCTTCATCACATTAGAGGTCATGATCAGTTGATATGCTTTCACCTGAATTGGCTCGAGCCTCTCTTTCCGACTGAGGGCATCAGCCACCACGTTAGCCTTGCCCTGATGGTAATGGATCTCGCAATCATAATCTTTTATGTGCTCCAACCATCTTCTCTGTCTCTTGTTCAGGTCCTTCTGCTCAAAGATGTACTTCTAGCTTTTGTGGTCAGTGAAAATGGTGCACTTTGTCCCGTACAGATAGTGCCTCCAAATCTTTAGTGCAAAGACCACGACTGCTAGCTCCAAGTCATGAGTGGATAATTGACCTCATGAACCTTCAACTGTCGGGATCCATATGCTATAACCTTCCCTCTCTACATTAACGCACACCCTAACCCCGAGTAGGAAGCATCTGAATAGACCACCAAATCCTCGCTTCCTTCGGGTAATGACAGGACAGGAGCTTGAGTCAACCTTGCCTTTAACTCCTCGAATGCTTTCTCTTGAGCTTGACCCCATACAAACTTCATATCTTTCTGGGTCAACTTGGTTAGTGGAGAAGCGATCTTGGAAAAGTCTTGGATGAATCTTCTGTAGTAGCCCGCCAAACCCAAGAAGCTTCGAATCTCGGATGGCGTCTTCGGTGACTTCCATTGCATCATTGCCTCCACCTTTGCGGGTTCTACCATAATCTCCTCGGGATTTACGACGTGACCTAAGAATTGAACTTCGGGCAACCAGAACCCGCACTTGGGGAATTTGGCATACAACTTCTCCCTTCTTAATGTCTCCAATACCTCCCGAATGTGACCGGCATGCTCTTCTTTGCTCTTTGAGTAGATCAGGATATCATCAATGAACACAATCACTGATCTATCCAACATCGGCCGACACACTCGATTCATCAAATCCATAAAGGCAGCTGGCACGTTAGTTAGACCAAAAGACATAACAAGGAACTTGTAGTGTCAATAACGCATACGGAAAGCTGTCTTAGGAATGTCTTGTTCCTTCACCTTCAATTGATGGTAGCCAGATCGTAGATCTATTCTCAAGAACCAACTGGCACCTTGGAGCTGGTCAAACAAGTCATCAATCCTTGGTAACGGGTACCGATTCTTCACCGTCAACTTGTTCAGCTCTCGATAGTCAATGCACATTTGCATACTTCCGTCCTTTTTCTTCACAAACAATACCGGAGCACCCCACGGAGAGATACTCGGTTGAATGAATCCCTTATCCATCAACTCCTGCAATTGGCTCATGAGTTCCTTCATCTCAGTCGGAGCTAATCGATATGGTGCTTTGGCAACGGGTTGAGCACCGGGTATCAAATCAATTTGGAACTCAATCTCGCGATCCGTTGGCACGCCGGGTAAGTCTTCCGGGAATACGTCTGAAAAGTCGCACACCACTGGTACCTTAGATAATTACGGTACCGACGCATCCACATCTTTTACGTATGCCAAGTAGGCACTACATCCACGTTTCATGCACTTCCCCGCCACCACCATCGAAATCACCTTCGGGTCGTAGTATCGCGATCTCCATAAATCGCAACCAAACTCCCATCGGGCGCAACTATTGAATCATCTTCTTGCGACATACAATGTTTGCTTCATAGGTTGCTAACCAGTCCATCCCTAGTACTATATCAAATCCACCTAGGGGCATCACGTGTAACCTAGCAGCAAACCTATGACCTTCTAGTTCTATAGCACAGTCCTCTATCACATCAGTAATTCTAGTGGACTTGCCAATAGCGGTTTCTACATCGAATGGCTCACTGACACTTCTACTACTAATAGGCAACTTAGCACAAAAAGTAGTGGAAATAAAACTCCTACTAGCACCGGAATCAAACAATACATAGGCATAAGTTTGGTTTACTAGAAACATACCTAACACGACATCGAGATCAGCTCTGGCTTCCTCCCGGGTCATGGTGTAAGCTCTAGCACTTGCCCTCTGCCCTCCTTCCCCCGGCTTCTTCTTCGCTCCAGAGCTCTCCGCCCTCGGCTTCTTATAGTCTTTGGTCGCGTGGCCCTCCCCGCTATAGTTATAGCACTTCAGCACCCTACAGTCTCTAGCGATATGGCCAGACTTGCCACATCTGAAGCATACATTCATTCCCATCCTGCACTCACCGGTATGCTCCCTTCCACATCTGCCACACTTTTTCAGCTCTGATCTTGACGACACCCCACGGTCGTCCACCTTCCTCTTCTTGTTGTTTGGAGTGAAACCACCACGTCCAAACCTCTTCCCATTCCAGTTCTTACCATCCCCACTCATCTTCTTCACCTCCGCCACAGTTTCCTCTCGCTCATCATACAATCTACCCGCCAAATCCACCACCGATCGAAAGGTACCTGGCTGAGTAGCAATCAGGTGTCTACGAATGTCAGCCGGCAGTCCCTGGATGTACCTTTTGATCTTCCTTGACACCGGAGTCACCTGATCCGGCACCAGCCTCGCCCTCTCGTTGAATTTAGTGGTGTACTGCTGTTGGGTCATAGTTCCCGCTTCAAGTTGCAAGAACTCCCTCTCGATTTTATTGAGTTCCCTGTGAGGACAAAATTCCTCAACCACCAACTTCTTCAGTTCACTCCACCTCATCCTTCCGATTGCCCTGGTACCCTCAGCTTGGACAATATTGTCCCACCAACACAACGCCAAATTAACGAAAGAGTGAGTCGTGAACTTCACCTTTTGGTCCTCACGGCACTCACTGATCTCCAAGACTGCCTCCATCTCTCTCACCCAGCGGTGAGCGGCAGCATGATTGCCATTGCCATCCAAAGTCCGGGACTTACACCTTTGGAATGCCCCATAATTGTACCCTCCGGTCGCTACCCCCACTACATCATCCTCCTCCTCATCGGTCAACACAGTCTCAGGCTCTGGTTGTTCCTCCTCCCTTCTGCTTCCCTTGCCCGTTGATCCCTTTCTATTCTTCTTCTCATTCTTTTCCTCGCTTCTCACAGCCCTGATGACTTCAGTCACCACAAACGGTAAGACTGTCTGCATGACCTGGTGTACTTCGTCAGCAATCGCCTCCCTAGCTGAGGCATTCAAGCTAGCATTCTCATTCTCTTCGCTCCGGCCATGAACCTCAGGGTTCTCATGGGTCGTCTCAGGAGCCTTAGCACTACTCCTAGTCACACGTGGACGGCCTCTGCATCTAGGAGTCTTGGAAGATTTCTGTCCAGCCATCCTTTAACACGCTATAAGATTCAAACACTAACGCGGTCATTCAAGGTAATAACTCGGTTTATGTCAGTGTAGCAAGTCCCTAATTATAGTGGCCAGTTGTGATTAGCTACTTACTTTACTCTTCATACCCCAAGCATTTCCTATCCTGACTTAATTAGTATCTAAATCTACTAAGAGCACATAAATCAAATAGCATGCGCACATAATGCCAATTAACATTAAAGAAAATATCTGATGGCACGTAGCTACTCGGGCTAACATCCCTCTAGTTATCCTATTTTTAGTTTAAGTTTAGGTTTTAAAAATTTATTCAACCCAATTCTCTTAAACTTTAGCTCTGATACCAACTTGTAAGGACCTATTCCCGGAAACCTCACAGTTGGTCATTCACAGCATTAAATACATTAAGCATTATAAATTTACAAGGTTAAGCAGCGGAATTAATTCATTTCATTAAAACACTGTTGTTAAGCAATACACTATGTTTAACCGAATACAAAAGAGTTGTTTAATTGCATTACAAAACAACAAAATAATAAGTATGAATGGATGTCAGTCTTTCCCTGCCGAGTAGCTTCACCCTCGTGCCATCCTCAGCAATATTTACCTGCCAACTGAAAATGTATAAAAGTCAGCGTTGTTGAGTGAGTTCTAGTTTTAAAAGTAATAAAATACTTTATGTAAGGTGTACATATGAAAATACTCTTTTTATGAAAACTTCATCTTTTATACGTGAGCATGCATTAACTATACAATCAGATAATGCTTCTTCTCTTTACTGAATGCCTTGTTTATTATGTACTCTTTTATCTTTATCTTTCACTATCTATGTGGACCAACGAGCAATACCCTAAACTATGTTCGCGGGGGAAACGGTGTTGGGCCCTCTATTCCTCAAAGGGCTCTAAATACTGTATACAAGGCTGGCCCAGTCACCTAGGGTACGCTGCAATGGTCCGCCAATCTCAATTGATTGGCCCTGTGTGCAAAATAGGGTAGCTAACCCGCATCACAGTCGAGTTAACGACAACATGGTCGTGCACCTCTTATGTGCTTGCAAGACTTGTTAACATTTTAAATTAAGTTCCACTTCTCTTCTTCATTCTCTTTCTCTTTATTATTATTAGTAATACTTTACGTTACGATAATAAACACACCACGTAAAGTCACATGCTAATAGCAATAGTAATAATATGGAACAAACATAAAGCAATCATAATAATGCATGGAACTAAGCATTAATAAGCCCTAGTCAAACCTCGGTCAAAAACCTTAAAAGCACAGACTCCCAAAAATTTCGTAATAAATTCTAAGGATTTAGGCGCTTCGATACTATTTGGGCGCATAAGCCCTGTTTGGGCGTTTTATCACTATGCAGGCGCATCAGCCAACACTTAATCGTTTTAACACTTAGGCGCGTGAACGATTCAGGCGCATGGCTACTATTTGGGCATATGGTCCATTCGGACGCATGGACACTTAGGTGCATGCGCTTTGGGCTGTTGGGCATACTTAGGCGCATGGGCTATTCGGACGCATGGGCACTATTGGGGCGTATGGCCCTATACTTAGTCGTCCGATTAAAAATTCTACGGGCATGAACCACTGTTCAGGTGCATGAGTACACTTAAACATTTCTAAGGCAATTCCAGGCGCATGAGCCTTATTTAGGCGCATGAACTTCTGCTCAACATGTTTCTAGGATATTTTCGAACTCAAACATTAAGCCTATTTTTTCTAAGCTTACCAAGGCTATTCTAAACATGAACAACCTATAAGCATCTAAGGAACATCATCAAGCATGCATAATACATACGGGTATACATACATAAACATAGTAAAAACCATTTAAATACATTTTCAGCCCCAAAGAGAGTTTAAAAAAAGTAAAACCGGGTCTAGAAACTCACCTAGTGCAACTTTGGGTGTATTTTCCTTCTAACCCGTATGCAAATGAGTTCAAACACCTGAAACTACCAAACACACACACATGAACACACCCACAAACACATAAGCACATAACCGAGACAAACCCCATCATAAACACTAAGAAACTTCGAATTCTTTCCTTGAATTCAACCTCTTCTTCTTCTTCTCCAAACCCGTAAGCTTTCGGCTCTCTCTCTCTCTAGAACCGAAATGAAAAAGGTGATGTGAAGTGAGGGTGGGCGGCCATGCCCACCTTACACTAACTTTTTTGTACTTTTGTCCTTTTGACACTTTTAACCCCTCATCTTGGGTTAAATTGCATTTCTTACTTTTATTCTTCATTTCTTATCTTTCCTTTATAAGAATAACCGGGTGTTACACATAGGTCATAAGTTAGTAAGGTTAAGAACACATATCGTTACAACCAAACCTTGACTTGATTACAAGTATATAGTGTATTGGTTCCCATGATGAACAAGCATACATCATCAGCAGCCGGCAATACCTCGGCTTTGGCACCAAATAGGCTTGTCAGGCCCAAAGATCTAAGACGTCGACAGGCTAACATAGTTAATGATTGCAAACAAAAATTTGTATCTCATATAAGCACTTACAACATACAAATAACCATGACAAAAATATGAATTGCAAGTGCTTACAAGTCTAAACGTTTTCAAGTGTATTATGTATAAGTAATCATGTTTCACCCCAAATAGTGTGAGAATATAAAAAGGGGCAAGGAATCTCACTTGGCAAATAAGTATAGAAAAGATGATTAATAAGAATAATAAGCGTCGTTCCAACGTAATCCGTCATAAGAATACCTATGCATATACATTACAAGATTTAAAGTTTACTTATAATGAGTTTAACGAATCAATGAGGACTAGGGTTCTATGTCGAATTTGGGGCTTGTCAAATAATTATATTTAAACAAATGGAATAAATTTATATTTTCTTAAAAATATATGTTTATATATTATTCAAAGTTATGAAAAGAAACAATTATTATAATTTAAAAGGTTATATAAAAAGTTTAAATAATTTTTTTATAACTAAAAATTTATTACTATATAAACAAAATTACTTGAAAAATGATATTTCAACCAAATATAATTTACTAATTATTATTTCAATCTATTTTATTAAAAATTATTCAAACAAGTTTTGTTAAAATGTCTTATCAATAAAAATGTTTTTATTTAAACTTAGAAAAATTATAAAAAATCTTTGGTGGTTTAAAACAATATTTGAGGTTTATAAAAGTAATTTTTATAATTATTATAATTTTCTCATAATTAATTTATGGCCAAAAAGGCTTCAAAAAAATTACATGAGGAAGCCCGGGTTCGAACCCGGGACCTCATGCATGTAGGAACAAAGACTTAACCTGTGAACCAAGGCTCTCAGCCACGTTAGGTAACCATTTCTAAATTATAAAACACAATCAATAAAATTTCCCCCAAATCCTATGAACCTTACTTTGATCTTGATCCAAATCAAACACCAAATCAATAAAATTTCCCCCAAATCCTATGAACCTTACTGAAATCCATTAATTTCTGGTTTTGAAGCCCTGATTATAGCCTTCGAATTGTTGCAGACTCGCGACGAGAGAGGGAAAAGAATTTGATGTTTGTGCTAGTTTCAGATAGACTTTCGTTGATAGCAGCTTAGGTTTGATTAAACCATCGATTAGGTACCATTTAATTGAGTTATTATTATGTTTTAATGGTCGAATGACTATAAGATTAAAAGGCGTCGGTTGTTTGGTCGAACGAGATCTGTAACCGGCGTTTAAACGTAATTAAGGTGCCCATTAAAGTTCGAAACGTGGTTACGAAAGGATTTGGAACGATTTGGGTAACAAATGCAGGTGTTTTCGTGGATTTTGGGGCTCGCCGGAGTTCCGCCCGAAAATCGTGAAGGAAAATGGGGGTGGGGGTTTGGGTTTTTAATAATTTCACATTTGGTCCTTCAACTTTGACGTTTTATTATGTTATGCAAAAACTTAAAATTACAGTTTATAAATTGACATTAAGACCCCCTAAACTTTAACTACTTAAAGTTTTAAACATTGTTAATGACTCTTACAAATTATTTTTATTATTACTAACAATATTATTTTTTTATTATCATAATTACTATTATTATTATCATCATTGCTATTATTATTATATTATTATTCTATTATTATTACTATTATTATTATCTATATTCTATTTAATATTTACATTATTAATCTTCAAATTTAAGAATTAAAGAAATATTAAGAAATAAGCATAATAAATCCATAATTTTATAATAGGCATAAGTAGTCCTTACAAAAACTTAACAAGATTAACTTTTAATTTAACGAAAGTACAAGATGTTACACCTTATAAAATCTGTCACAGGACAAAACAAACTAGCAATATATTTCCTTTGAGTGAACACAAAACACAAATGGTTGGTTCACCTTGACATATGGTCCCTTTTAAGATAAGAAGTAGACAAGGGTATAATTTTATTCTAACTATGGTGGATGATTAGAGGTGTGTGGGCATACCTACTTAAGTCTAAAGATGAAGTGTTTCAAAACATGATAAGCTTCATAATGTCATTAAGAACCTACTTTGACGAACAAGTCAAGTGTTTTAGAACAAACAACAATACCAAATTCATCAATTCACATTTGAAACATATCTAAAAAATAATAGAACACTTCATCAAACCTCTAATATGTATACCCCCATAACAAAATGGGATAGTTGAGGGGAAACATAAACATCTCCTAAATGTTACATGATCTCGAACGTTCCAAAATGGTATTCCCTTAAACATGTGCTTCAAATATGTTCTAACGAGTACCAATTGATTAATAGAACATCATTTATGTTAAATGAAAAATCTCTGTATGAGTTGATAATGAATATAAAAAACTCTCGTTGTTACGTCTTAAAGCATTTGTTATTTTTGTTTTCCTACAAGCTTAATCCTAAAATGAAATTTGAAAGTAAAGGATCAAAATGTATTCTAACTGGCTACACATTCAATTAAAAAAGGTTATAAATATCTATATTCAGAAGATAAAATGTCTTGTTTCACAACATAAATAGCTCTATAGAAAATATACTTTTATTTTATTTAATAAACACACATATCATTTATAGAAATCATATGACTATTATAATATCATTTATCGTGTTTATGATCTTTCTTTCATTCTTTGTCTTTCATCTTTTTGTAAACTGGGTTTGCATAAAACAAAAGCCCAAACACATGGTTGACAACAAATGCTTACTAATGCCGGTAAACATTTATCATGATAGCTAACCTTTAACAGTTGACTCACACTACAAAACATACAGTCTTGCTCGTTCATTCCATTCAATTGATTCATATAGTTTGAGAGGTTTAATCATTTATTGATACATGTACTTAAACTATGAATGAGACCAAGCAAAAAATGTTGATGTTATAAGATTATAGTTAAAGTATAATTCATGTGCTTTACAGGGTAGAAAAATGTTATAAGATTATTGTTCAAGTATAATTCATGTGCTTTTGTAATCCAGCTAGGATATATATGTATGAATATGGATGTGGAATAGATCTATATGAATATGGATATTAATGTTCATAAAACATAATGTGATTAATTATAAGTCTCACCATAATTAAAAACCTACATTACTTGTTACGATCCGAAACTTCACTTAGCATGTCAATGTTGGCATTCTATCCATATTCAAAAATGCTTATCATGATCTGCAAGGTACTAACATGTTTATTGTTAGCTAGGTTTTGATATAAATTTACTTAAAATTGGGCCGTCACAACGTAATTCATATAAGTTCTTATTATAACACTATAACGTGTTAATTTTTAGCTACTGTTATAACATATTTATTTTTAACTAGAACTTTGAATTTTATTAAAATTAAACAGTCACAAAACACGACAAATCCACTAGTGTGAATTAAAGTCAAAATCTTAATCAAACTAAAGTTTCCTAATTTTCTCTAATGTTATTGTTGTTAATTATTACTATTAGATGTATATGAATAACAAAAGCCAAAGCTTTCTTCCTATCAGATAATGATTGAAAACTTTTCAAATAATCCAAATCTTGATGTAACCCCAGACATTTGATTCGTTCGTTGAACCTTTCATCCCAATCAATTCACACAAATATTCAATTCAACACACGATGATTCACAAATGCAATTGCCAGCGAAAACCACTGTAACGTGTTCCCATCGATTTCACCTCACAATGACTATTGTAAACCCTCACTTCATCTCCTACATCTGACTCACCGTAACATGACTGCAATCGTCACCGGCGATCGCTACCTCGAATCGCTCGTTCACTTCGTCGAGAACAACGCCGGACCGTTGATCGAAGGGACGCTTGTGCTGAAGTTGAATCCCGTTGGCCTTCACTACGTGCAATCGAGGCTCGAGTCGTTGGCGGAGCTTGAACGCCTTCTCGCCGGAGCGCCGGTGGATTACCTTCGTGCTTATGTCTCCGACCTCGGCGATCACCGCGCGCTTGAGCAGCTCCGCCGGATCCTCCGGATACTTACGTCGCTCAAAGTCGTGTCGGTTCTTCCACCGCACTCGTGTAGAGATCCTACGCCTCTGTGCTTGCTGCCGTTTGGTCGGTTGAAGGTTCTCGAGCTGCGAGGATGTGATCTCTCCACATCTGCTGCTCGGGGGCTCCTTGAACTTAGGCATACTCTGGAGAAGATTATCTGTCACAATTCAACTGTATGATTGTCAGATTGATTTTGCATTCTATGATTATCCTGATTATTGACTTGTTGTTCTGTTTTTGTTGAGGTGAAATAGGATGCACTTAGGCATGTTTTTGCTAGTAGAATTGCTGAGATAGAGGACTCTCCTCAGTGGAAGCGGCTTTCCTTTGTTTCTTGTGCTTATAATGGCTTGGTTTTGATGGATGATTCTTGAGGCTCCTGCCTGTTGTTGAAACCCTTGATTTAAGTAGGAACAAGTTTGCTAAGGTGGATAATCTATGGAGATGTAGCAAGTTGAAGCACCTGGACCTTGGTTTTAATCAATTGAGAACAATTGCATCGTTTAGTAAGGTAAGGTTTATTGGTGTTTTTCTAAAGTCGTGCAGTTGTTGAGTTGTGTATTTACATGAAATAGTTGTATGTGGTTACAAATCAACTGCCATATACTTGCTAAAGCAATGAGTTGGAATACTTGGTAATCTAACAATCTAAATGCACAACTTTTGTATTGCACAATTTTTTCTGTAACCAAATGGATAAACATATCCATTCATAGGCACACAAAGATCATTATGGGTACCCGGTCACAATATTTATGCTTATGCAATTTTATCATATCTACAACACTCCTATAGACATCTGGTACATTCGCTTTGGCAATTTTTGAACCAGTTTTGGATTAGAACTTCGATTGAACTTGTTGTAGAGACGCCACATGTATTCATGGTTGACATACATCAAGCTTGTTAAATGCAAATATTCATCAAGTTCAAATAGTTAGTCTCGATGGCTATGGGAATGTGTAAAATAGTGGTGATTGAGATTTTGTTTTATGTAGGTTCTTTTCTTTTGGTTTATTGTGCATTTTTTCTCTAAATGAAAGCAATCACATTTGATGAAGAGTGTTTTATTACCAAATCCTAATTTAAATCACTAAAGCTCTTCAAGTATATTTTTGTACTTCTAATCATATGGTTAATGTGCATTGGTTTTGGTTTAGGAGCATATGATAGGTGACCCTTAACCATTGAAACCACATTAGATTAGTTGAATTGATCAAAAGGAGAATAAAAGTATAAAACTATTTAAGGTTCAACAGGTGTTTGATTATTGTGTCTATAAATCTACATAATTGATTAAGCACATATTGTACTATGAATTGATACCTCAACAAAATACTAAGTGCGCCCCTACATGAAACTAGTATGATGTGGTCTAATTTCAGGAAGATAAGGAAAAAGAATGATATAGAAAGTAATTAGGAGGCTTAGGAGATTAATTTATAACATTCGTAACTAATAATGTTAACCGGCTTGGCCCTTTTATAGGCTTACAATCAAAGAAGTTAAACAAAGACAACCCCAATTTTACTAGACCCACTACTACTAGATACTTAGGAAATTTAACTAACAAACAAAGGAATTGAAGGAAACATGGAGAAGATTATAGACCTTTCGTTGCCCTCTTGGATGGGGCATGGACTACATGGCCATTGAAAGCATGGGAAGAAGTTTTCCACAACAATCCCACCGCCTAGCAACGTTCTTGTCCTCAAGTATGATATCTGAGTAAGTTTTAGCATTGTGCCATAGTGGGTGCCATTTTGTTCTTCTAATGGCTCTTGGACGACTCGTGGCGGAGCCCTACGGTGAGCACCACTTGTTTACAGGACAGTTTGTGTCACAGATGAAACTAACAAGGAACACTTTTATGACATCTACGTTACCATTCCACTATCGTCACCAATGAACAATCTCCGATTGTTTTATGATGTCTTTACAGGATGTTTGGATGATGTCTTAAGCTACTTATCTCCGTTCTCCGTATTGTCGGAAACAAAAACACTCCCAAAGCATTTCTCTTAATCTATTAAAAATATGGCACCAAGGGTTAGAAGGAAAAAACAGGGGAGAAGGCTTTGGTAGAGAAGGAACCTGAGTAGATGTGTCTTGGATGGGGTTCATTTTGGTACGAGTTGATGGTGTAGGGAGCTGATGAGCGGCTGAACAGCCAGGAGCCCAGGATCGGCCACATTGGAAGGAAAACAGAGGGAACCAAAATGAACCGACTCCAATTGGGGTAAATAGTTAGGAGAAGTGGTGTGTTGGCTTGGCTCGTGTTGTTCTCAATAAATTTCATTATGAAGAGAATGGCTTGTAGAATTGTAGGGTAGCTTTAATCTGAGTGAGACTTGACCTGTGTTGAGCCAACACCTTGCTTAAGCTCCTGTAGAATTTGTCATCGGTTAGGTTATGAGTGTCCATAATAGAACTTGGCTTTGATGCCAAATGATATGCTCCAATTTTGGGAAGAAGAGGAAATAAAAAGAAACAAAAGATAATTGGGAGGTTTAGGAGATCCATTCATAATATTCGTTCCTTAAAACTTTAACCGACTTGGCCCTTATATAGGATTAAAATCAAAGGATATTAAACAAAGACGACCACAATTTTACTAGACCCACTACTATAGACTCCATGTTGCCCTCTTGGATAGTGCATGGACTACGTGGCCATGGAAAACATGGGAAGAAGTTGCACACAACATAATCCTTTGGCATTTGATGGTTCGTCCCATACCTATTGATCTGATACTAGAGGACCTAAATAATTAATAACTGTTAAACTTACAAAATCAGCTTGCTTTGAGAAGTAGCAGTCTGACAGTCCTAACTGACCTATTTTTGAGGGTTAGGTTCTCTCCATGTATCATGTATGCTTAACCCCTGGATCAACAATCAAACCAAGCATAAATCATATCTCATAATCCCTAGTTATAATGTTACAACTTACAATATTTCTATCTATATTGTTCAAGGAAATACTATTATTGCTTGTTTTAATTATGGAGATACAGCTGTTGACTAATTTACTAGTTAACCATAAAAGGTATCTGGTCATGTACTCATGTTATTTGGGTTGATTAGTAAAATACTAGAATATACAACAATTCTATTTTCATAATCTAATGAGCAATATTTATGGTTTTAAAACACTATTGTGTTTTGACTCATTTATGGAAGTATTCTGTTCATAAAGCTGGTCAAGTTGGTTGACTACGTATCTTCCTCATACCTGAATACTTGATCTCTCTTAACCACATCTTGGATGCATCTACAAGTTGAAATCATCTTTGGCAAGCATGGTTATGTTTATGAAGGTATCTTTTCAATATTTGAAACTAGTTTTTATGGAGCAATATTCTTGCATGCAGATCTCATGTCAAATTGTGAAACTGGTGTTGAGGAACAATGCTCTTACCACCATTCGTGGGGTTGAGAATCTAAAATCACTTGAAGGGCTTGATCTTTCCTACAATATTATTTCTAACTTTTCAGAGTTGGAACTCCTAGCTGGTCTTCCTTCACTACAGAATCTGTGGTTAGAAGGAAATCCAGTATGTTCTGCAAACTGGTACAGAGCACAACTGTATAGCTTCTTCTCTGATCCCGATAAAGTAAGAATTGGAAAATTAAATATAGTATTGTTTAATATCTTCACTAATCTGTAACCAATGAAGCATCTAAGGTTCTCTCTTCTGTAATTTGCAGCTGATATTGGATGACAAGAAGATCTCAACTAGAGAGGTCTGGAAGCGACAGATTATTATTGCACGTAGGCATAAGCAACCAGCTAGCTTTGGATTTTATTCCCCCGTCAGAGACGATGCTGAAGCAGAGGGGAGTGTTAACGCAAAAATGGTTGGTAATTGTAATGCGGTTTTTGGATAGTGTAACTGTAAACTTTGCTAGATGGGTGCTATGTGCCTTTTCACAGTGATTGTGTGATATTATATAATCAGAATCTGATAATCAATGTTAATAATGGGTGTAGGAGTGTTTGGATTTGTCTGTGTTGTTTGAAAAGTATTAATAAGATTATTAGTTGTTGAGTGTATGACAAATCCTGATTATTTAAGCAATTAAATATTAAATTACTAGAAATGATCTTTTTTTGTGAATGAAGTGAGGTGGAATTAGTAAATGTCCATCAAATCAGGTTAAAAATAAATCTGGTATGTCATATTGCCATTCAAGAATTATTTTATTGTAGCTGGTATGAAAATGATTGTCAACTGATTCGTAAACAATCAGATAGTTGAGGCAGAATCAGTTTATCCAAAGATTTACAACTGATTATCTTGACTTCAACTCACAAATCAGTTCAAAACGCAAATCCAAACACCCTCAAAAGTTCGTTCATAATTTAAAAGTTGGGAAAAGTTTACGTGATAATGCAAGGAAAAATATAATGCTTTTGGAATTTCCTTGACTGAGATTATTTTCTGACCTATTTTCAGAAGAAGCTGTCTCGTGTTGCCAGTATCGAAAGTGAAACAGCAAGCACTATTGCATATTCTGATAATGAGTCTATTACTTGTGATGATGAGGATCGAGCGAAGCAGGAGATTGTTGACTCAAATAAGGAAGCTGATATTGTTGATTTCATGAAAAAAATTGAGTTTTTGAAAAAAGAGAATTCCGCTTTATGGCTGGACGAGTTTCAAAGGTGGATGACTCATGTTTCGGATGATCATGTAAAGGGTGATATACAAACCATAGTTCCTAACAAAGAAAATGGTTCGAGAAAACAGAAAAGGTTAAAGCATTTTGGTAACATATCAAGATATGTTTCTTCTTCTGCTGAAGTTTTTGATGATGAACACCATATGGAAGTACAAGAATCTTATTACCCATATGATGATTTGTCTGTCAATACTGCATCATATGAAACCAAAGATGGGTCTACTTCAGACCATATGAAATTGAATTCCTATTATGATAAAAGGGTTGATACCGCTAGAAATATTCCACCACCGGAAGATGAGGGGCCGTGTTCTGACAATGGTATCAAAGTTGAAGGACCTGAAATGGCAATCTTGGAAACCGTGGGTGATAGTTTTGAAGCTCATTCACCCTCAGTCTATGCAGGATCACCACCTCATTATCAAGAAGACATTCTTCATCGCCGCCATAATTTGGAGGAAGAGTTTCTGCAATTATCTGCTGAGTCATATTCAGTAGCTTCTTCTGATAGCTCTACCAGTGACAGTGGAGATGATTATGGGGAAAATGGATCACATATTCATAATGAATCAACAGATGCTGATATTTCAAGAAGTATGGATAGCTTAATGGTTGTATCTTGTGAAGATTTACAGAAAACGCTGGAAAGTGACTCGTGTTCTATAAAACTTGGGGATTTTGAAAAATTAGGCAACAACATTTATAAAGGAAGTCTGCATGATGGTGAAATAGTCGGTCTCATGAAGCAAGAAGCAAATTGGTTAGAGAAGAAAATGTGCAAGCGAAAATTAAAAACGAGGGTTGTATCACTAAAGGATAAGATGGCAGAAACAAGCGCTAATGATTCACATAAATTGAACTGCAGTGGACATGATGTACACGAGCCCTGTTGGCAAGAGGCTAGCATAAGTTATTACCAGATGCTGGTTGACGGTATAGGTTGCAATTTCAATGTATTTACTTATGAATCGATAATTGGGGTTATGTTTATATCTCTACCATGTCAAACCAGTAAATTCAGGAGCTAAATTGAAATACACCTAGAGTATTTTCAATACATAATAACTCAATATTTTATATTTATTGTTGAAATTATATAATTTTTGTAACTATATTTGACTCACTAGCTATTTAGGTAAAGGTTGAATTGTTTGGACAATGGGTATAAGGGCAAGCCAGTTTTACCCAGCAACATTTCTACCCATAAGGCCATAACAACATCTAGTTGTCTTGACCCATTACACGATCCACCCAACCCACCTGATCTTCCACTCCTAGTTGACGGAATGCACTCTATTGATGCAGGAGGGAATCTTCCTGAAAAAAACCCATCAGGCCTCGGGACAGAAGAATTTATCTTAAAGTACTTCAATATAGATCTTGCAGATTTTGGGGTTGAAGAAACATGTAGGCAATATTTGTCTTGCATTTGTTTGCTTGAGGATCCATCTGGGTGCATTAAAAGGTACCGTCTTTATCAACATATATTAAAAAATTTCTGAGTGGTCTTGCAATTTCTGAGCTTAAAGGTAATTCTATACCTAAATGATGTATGGGAGAATTCAAAGGATACTGATAAAAGGTAACGGTAAAACAAATCACAGTTTTGGAGCCTGGTGGGAAATTTTAATGCATGTGGATTGTGGAGTCCACATAAGTATATATCCACTTTTGTGTATGCAGAATTTGTCCAAAATCATGCTGGTATATTTTTAAAATGACTAAAAGGAACGTAGTACTCTTACATCGAATCATTGCTGAATTTTTTTTAACACTTGCGTCACTAGGCATGTGTTGAGCTAAATTTGGTATTAATGAAACTAGATACATTATTACATACTTTCGTGGCGAGTAAACATGGTTCTTTTCTAAAGCACAATTTGGGTTTCTTGTAGACTGATACAATGGTACTTTCTTCAGTTTCTATCAATTTATGTCTGTGTTTTTATATGGTTCCTGAATATGAGTCAACTTCTTACATGTATCATTGATTAAGCTTAATGTTTTTACGGTCTTTAACAATTTTAACTTCCTGTGATATTTATGATAATAAGATTCATAGACAGTTTCTTATTTTTTTCTGATTTGTTGATTGACAGCGGAATGTCATTATTACTTAGCTGTGAACAGAAGCTGTATGTTATGCTTCTCAATGGTCGGCATGATGGGTCAGGTTAGGTTCGTTGCGGTATGACCATTATGCAAATAAGAATTGGTTAAAATCTTTATAATACTAATACTTATGCATGTGTGTATTCTCTCTACTGAGATTATTTATTTATTTCATTGACTTTGCAGGATCTAGTCCGAGTCTAATAGGTTGCCTTGGTACTGATGATTTCAGAGAGGTTTTAGTAGGTTTGGGACTTCAGGCAGTGAGGTGAGTGAGTCTGCACTTCAATACTCACTTTAACTAGAGGTGGCAATATGGGCGGGTCGGGTAACATGTCAAGACGGGCAATTTTTTGGTATGGGTCGCGATGGAACAAATGAAGCACTATTTGTTAAAATACAGTATATATGATACATCTATTATTTAGTTTGTCAAAATCAAGCATTGAAGATACACTCAGGGCGAACCTTTGAGGTGTTTGTGTATTTTACCTGTTATCGTAAAATAATTTTTTTAGTACCTGCTTAACCCACTAGATATAAAAACATACTTGATTCGACCAAATTGCCACATCTAGCTTTAAACCTACAACACTGCTTTTGTCCAACATCCAATGAGCTTCGTGGTTTTTTCTACTTATGCAACATTTACGTTCTGTTTTTGTAGAAATGTGAATAGAATTGCAAACGTCAACTGTTTAGCTAATTAATGTCATTATAAAATCTTACCATGATAATCCATTTTGGCTATTCACTTTAATGTTGCTTGACAAATGTCTTTCTAGTCGTAACATTTTAATGTTATATGATAGATCCAAACAAAGACAGATGAGTTCAGTATTTGTTAATTGTTATCAATATTCATATAAAAAGACAACAGATTTTGCTACTTTTTGAGTACTGGATGGAACTTTAATTTACTCTGTGACCTGTTTATATTATTTTATTTTTGTATCTTTTTGTCCCATATGTAAGTTTTGATCTTTTCATTTGATGTCATAGGGTGTACGCTAAACGAGGGGCAAGGTATATGTTCATAACTAGGAGTGTAGAGAAATCAAGGAGGCTTATATCTATATTAGAATTCTTTCAATCAAATGCAAAGAAGAAAGGGTTTCCTCTGATAAGGTGATTACCAACCAATAATGAAATCAAACTTAGTACCCCTTGCGGGGGCGTTATGATGTGCGTTTTTTAAAGTGATTATGTGGTAGTGAATAAACCTGAATCAGATTATCACTTGGATTAGAATGGGCTGTTAAAGTTAGTGTCTGAATGTATTATTGTTTCTTCAAGTTGTAATAATTAGATAATCATAATCACATTTTTTTATTTATGAGTATCCAACAAATCTTGATTAATAAGGAACTAATAGATGAATTGACTAATAAGGACATCTTTGTTAAAGGGAGAAACAGTTCGTGAAGTAGGAACAGGAGTGTCCCGTATTAGGTTAATATATGGGTGGACAGGTAATTTGCTTTTAGGCTGAATGATTACTTTATCTGCAGCAGGTATGAAACTGATTATATCCAAAATTGCTCATTTGGCCCGTAATTAATTAGATAATCAGAAACTGAATCTATTTTTAAACATTACAATAGGTATTTCATTAAGATAAGTAGTTTTCAGAAATCATATCAAAGCACCCCCTGCAGTTTTCTTCTTTTACTTGTGTATTCCAATTTATGTTTCTGATGGGCTGGCTTTTTATCTGTATGTCAGTTTGGACAAGATTCAGGTTGCTTTGTTTGAGAGAGATGTGTGTGGAGGATTAAAAACAAACATCCTACAGTATCTATGGTGCTATTTTGGAACAATAATTCTGAAGGTATTTATATTTTAGTCAACTCTTGCCACTCGTAAAATTCTAGATACAGAAAGAGAATATATGTGATTACCTTACTATGTGGTGATTGGTCACATGAACTTTAAAGGAAATTTTGTCTTTATCTTTTGCAGAAATCATAACATCATTGTAAGAATATTAGAGGTGGCGAGATGGGTTGGTTGGATATTAGGTCAGAATGTGTGCGTCTTATAATAGGTCAATTTAATACAGGTTGGAACAGTGGTGTTGTGTTGTTGACCAACACACACTTTTGTGCATTTCTAGTTTTTGTATAACTAGTTAATGTGTTGATTATGATTATAGAAATAATCTATTACCACAATTATCTAAATCTTTAAGAAAAATTACTTAGAAAGTTTTATGCATCAAAGTTAACTTTTCACCCTTTTGACCTATTCCCTTAATTTCACTCGCTTCAAATAAGGCTCAATCCTAGATCAACCCATTATAAGCGAATGGATCTCGATTGCCACCTGTAATATAATTGATCAAATGTCACAAATGATAAAACTTAATTTAGCATAACTGACTTTCATGCTCATATGCTAATAATATTATTTCTTGTATTATTTAACATGGGTAGCACTTTAAATATTATTTCTCTGTATCAGATAATCAATGGTTTCAAGATCATTGTTTGTTCTTGGTGGGCATATGCTTATATGCGTTGAGGATGTCTCGCAGTTTGGTTTTGATTCCCAGGACACCTATACTCCATATTTCTCTCTTGATACATCCTGTTCTATTGTCAATGCATTGGAAATGGTAAAAACATAACTTAATTTTCTGGATTTTGGTTATTTCGTGGTTATTTTACATTCATGAGTAAGTTGTAGCCTGGTTCACCGTGTACAGTGTTTTGATGATCAACATTGGTATCTTATGGCTAATATGTTTAATTCAATACGTCACTCTTTTTTTAATAATAACAAATGGATTGGAAAAAATGGCTATAATTGGACATGGGTAGCATTCACCATAGTTTTGACTAGAGGTGCGAGATAGGCTGTACTGGGTAACACATGTTTGGATTAAAACAGGCTACTCCTGGTTGGGTTGACCTAAAAACTTTTTTTCTCCATTTTCTTCATATTTTTTAAGCAATTAATGCTTTAACTATGATTAGATTAGTAACATTAGTACAATAATAGTATAATTGCTCAAATATAGTCAATTTAGGAGATTATATGCGTTAAAAACCAACTATGGGCTGACTCTTAATATGTTTAAACTTTAACCCATTGTCCATTTAGCTCAAATTTTTATTTGACCAAGTTTGAGATTTAACGCAATCCAAATCGACCATTCAAAAGTAAATGAGTCAAAATCACCGCCTTTAATCAGAAATGATCAGTTCACCCGTTTGTTTTCTGCTAATGGAACCAAACCATTGTCCCTTTGTTTTCAGGTTATAGACACCAAAGAGGGCTTTTGTGTGTCATTAACTCTCAACCTGGATACATCAGAGCTCTCCCTTATAAACTTGGTCTGGAAACCAGAAAACGGATCACTAAACAACCGGGATGCAGCTTCTGTTCCTGTGACTTGGAAGCTAAAGTGGTTCAGTGAAAGTAATTTATCCAAGTTCGTTGCACTTGTGAAGGCACTACATGCTGGAGCCGGACCCACATCTCCTTTGAACATAAGATACGCTTCTTAATTCTCCTACATTTTCTGTTGTTTGTAAAGTGCAATTAGGTCTTTCACGTCCATTTCATTCATTGATTCTCGTTTGCGTTTTCCGATTGTAGCTAGTTTTGTTGACTCAATAGATTTTTTTGAAAAGATAGGTGGTGTTCTTTGTACAGAATAAATGTAAATTTAGGGGTGTTGAAATGGTGTCATGGTTTCTTTTTGTTCCAAGCTTTTGAAAGAAGTACGATCTGCATGAGTTTCTTCTGATAAATTCAAATGTATGCGTGGTTTGTTTTTCTTCTTTTTTACTTGTATGTCATTCATCCCACATGTTGTGCAATAAAAAAAGATAGGCGATGATAACCGCATTAAAAGGTAAATATATGAGTTTTTTTTCTTTTGGGCATGGTGTATTATGACCGATCATAAGAAACAGGTTGACTTGGGTACTACTCAAAATAGGACTAGGTTGCTCTTATGACACTTGCAGATTTAGAATAGGTCCAAAGGGTTGGTACTGGCAGCTCACCATAACGGGTGAACTCATTTGATACCTCATCATGTCTTTTAGAAGACCCGTTTCAACCTGAAACCAGTTATGGTCTGAATCCGTTTTGACCAAACCAAATTGATGCTCTGTTTTAGAAGGATTTATATTAACCCATTACTCAACCCCCTTGTTTTGTCAAATCTATTTAGAAGCTATTATACATGTGCCTTCTAAAGTTCGTATGAAGTATATGTTATAGGAACCGCCCGTGATTGGTCCTTATATGGGCTCCTTGTATCCCAATTAGCCTTTGACTGACTTTTATCTTCATTGGAGTTCTCTTTTCATTTCAAGTTCTCCTTGGTGCATTTCATCAAGCACCTTGTTATGGGTAGATTCATCATTTTGATCGATGTTAACACTTGATTTCACCATTCCTACTTAATTAACAGATCTCTCTTTCTCTCTGTAGTTTTCCAATCCTAAACTAGGCATTTGTGTTGAGCTTTGAGATAAGAGATTGCTTAAAGAGATCAGTTTGAATCGCTAGAGATTTCATAATCACTATAGATCTCACATGTTTAAGCTGATTACTATATGATCAGTTCCATCCTAAAAATGTATTTTACAACTAACTCTAATCACCTATGTTTGCTTAATCTCTTAGGCTACTTGATGAAGATTTCCATACATCCTGGTCCTATTTCTCGTCAATTATATGAAATTACGAACTGGATTAGTTGCACTCATGCAAACCAGTCAAGTTTCCGAGAAACAAGAAAACGTGGGGAGGGGGGAGTTCTAGTGTTGCACGAGATGTGATTGATAAGCAGTTATCTACCTTAATGACTTAAAGGTGGTTTCAGGCATGAGAAATTTGGGTGCATTAGCACACTAACAATTTTTTATGTTAATGGTTTCAGATTGCAGAGGGAGTTGAATTAAACGGCTAAATGAACTTTATCACATATTGTGGATACAATTTTCGACTAAGTTTAGTAGTTTTTAATAAGAATCATTCTTAATTTGAAAGGTGGTTCAATATCATGATTGCACCTAAAAGCATTCACATCTTATTCTCCATTAAGGATGATAGGAATACCCAAAGCCTAAGACATTTTGGATGAATATGGGCAAAGTTTAAAAGAACGAAATCGAGCCTCAATGTGTTTTTTCCTTCGCCTCGCGAGGCGTAAGCCCGAGGTGGAAATAATTAAAAAATAAATATAAAAATTATATATGTTATAAAAAATAAGCATAATTTATCTAATCACATACTAGTCTTTATAAATTATCTAACTTGCAAACAATTCAAGTGGATATCAAATTTAATCAATATTCTAGCGCAATGTCAATTTAAAGGGGGATGATTAAGAAGTAAGACCTATTTTGTTGCCACAGTAATTAAAAAAAATCTGTCAAAATTTCCGCCTCATTGCCTTAATTGAGACTGCCTTGGCGTTTTTGTTATCTCGCCTCACCCCTTTGAGGCGTACGTACTAGATGAATCACATGAGGCAACGCCTCAGTGTAATGTCCAGAATAAAGTTAAGCGAGCCAAATACTAATAATTGTTTAGACGAGATTATTTAATGTAAAGAAGATGGATATGGGTTATAGATTGAGTTAACTTTTCGGGTTATGTGTGCGGCGAGTTAAAGGTCCCGAGAACACCCGGTATATATAAACGAATCAGCTTGAGCAAACTCTCTTTGCAACTCAACACCCCAAATTCTAGAGAGAGAGTGCAAAGAGAGAGAGAGAGTGCAGAGAGAGAAAGTTGAGAGAATTGAAGATTCAAGGCTCGGTTGATCACGGGGTTGAAGATCGGGCATCAAAACAACAAGAAATACCATAATCCAGGTAAGAAACATCAATCTTTCATTTTGATGTAAACCCGGATTCTAGGGCTTGGGTTTTTGAAAGTGACAAAGATTCGCTCAAAACTCACGTTTTTGTGTAAAAAACATTAAGGAGCTTAGATATAGCTTATTGGGTGATAAACCAAGCTTTTGGATATAAAAGACTGAAGTTTTGGGTCAAAAATTGGTTGGTTCGTAATTTTCAACCCATTCTGCGAAATTAAGGGTTCATACAGCGAAATTGTGTAGTCGTCCGGCGAAACTATGGATCATCCTGCGAAACTATAGTTTCGCAGGTAGTTTCGCAGACATGGTTATCCAACGAAAGTTGGGCGAAACTGGCAGCAAAGATGCCAGCAAACTGCCAGCGAAACTGCTGGCGAAACAAGCAGCGAAACTGCTGGCGAAACTAGCAGTGAAACTGCTGGCGAAACTATCAGCAAATATGGCTGATCTGTAACGAAATGAGCAGCGAAATTAGATAGAAATTAACTCTTTTGAGTGTTAACTTATCTGCAGGCTGTGTAGTGCAACCCTTTCTTTGAAAGCTTGATTGAGTAGCTACTCATCGAGTCCGTGTGAGTTCTAGATCCCCCTATTTTAAAGGTTTTGAACTAGATTGTGGCTAAAAATGCATACCAGATATACATTTTAAACGATCAAGATTTTAAGGGGTTTTAATGAGAAAATCGATTTTTCTATAAGAAAATGTGCTATAAAAAAATTTCACGCTGACCTGGTAACGCGACCCCAGCCAGGGGCGTTGCCCCTTGGACCCTACTAGGGGCTGCTGCCCCTAGGACCCCGCTGTTAGGGGCTGCCGCCCCCGAACCCTCGTTGTCCCGCGAAGGAACGGTTATGTTTTATGATAACTTATGCTTGTTTTGCATATGTTTATGTATGTGAATGTATGATGCATGATGTTTATGATGATGTGTGATGGTATATGTTATGAATGATGATGTGTGCTGATGTTATGCTTATGTATGATATGTTTTCTTATGTTCCTTAGTATGTATTGTGATGTGACTCTAGTGGTGTGATTATGTTAATGAACGTAAAGTATTATCTTGACGAAGTGAAAGATTTAAGATAATTAAAGTGGAACATAATGAATGAACGAATGAAAAGTCTTGCAAGCAAATACAAGGAGGTTCACAACTCATTGAGAGTTATTAGCTCAACTGTGTGTTTATAGCGTGCGATTTTGGCTAACTCATAAGGGTTCATACACACAGTAGGAGTTAATCTTAGTGATTGCTCCGATACGTGCGATTTGGTAATTACTATGTGTTATGTAGCGTGCGAGTTCACACACACAGGGGAGTCAGTCTTAGTGACTACTCTATACGTGCGATATGTGTGATATGAGGTGTCACACCCCAACCTTGATGGCGGAAACGTCGAGATGTGAGGGTTAAGATCGTTTACAGCCACATAACGCTATTATTAAACCCAATTATATTAATCAAAAGTTTCAAAAGTAACATTACAAGTATAAGTCTCAAATATGAAAAAAATTGACATAACATCAGATGTAAATAAACCAAGTCATTTCATTAATATGTCTAGGTCCAATCCAAGGTGTGAAAGAACTTCAAGATGACAATCAAACTTGCGCATTTTCTGAAACATGTTAAAACTAAAAGGTCAACATAGTGTTAGTGAGATTTCTATAGTTTTCATACATAAGTATATAAAAGATGGTAGTTCATATTATAAGTTAGAGAACAAAGTATGGGCCAATGCCTTGATTAAGCTTGGTTTTCGACACTTAAAAGCATGTCTCCAATGGACTTCCCCCCAAACCACGAACCCTAGATTCGGGTTAATCTAAATTGAAGATCAAATCGACTAGTTTAGTGCTTGGAACCATAGGGCTTTTGTTCCCTATGATGAAACGAAAGTGTAGGTGGTTTCAGTTACCCTATTGAAGCTTAACACGTCAATAAGTAAAGATGAAGAAGTCGCGGTTTGATGTCAAATCAAAGGATGTGAAAGCGATGAAGGTAATTGAATTAACCTTGTGGGTAGCTTCAGACAATGCTCCTGATGCAATGCCCTTGTCAATTTCGGTTCAATTTGATTGGAAGGTGGGTGTAGATTAAGTTGCAGACTCACGATGAAGATGATGTTTGATTGTGACAATTTTGTGTGTTTCAGATAGAATTACACTTGATAACAGTTTAGAATTGATCAATCCAACGATTAGGTATCATTTAGTTGGATTATTACTGTGCTTTAACGTTTGAACGGTTTAAGGGATTATGGTCGACGGTTACCGAACTAAATCGACACTCATTGTCGTCTTAAACTACAATTAAAGGGTACTTAAGGTTCGAAACGTAATCCCGGTGACATTTGGAACGGTTTGGGGATCGATTTTGTACAACAAATAGTCGTTTGGGGGTTGCCGGAGGGATGGCCGGCGACGGCCGGAATGCCCCGCCGAAAATACGGGGAGAGAAAAGAAATGGGGGGTTGGGTTTTGGAAATTTACAATTTAGTCCCTGTAGTTTTGATTTTATCATTTTATGTAAGAACCTTATGTTTAAAGTTCCTAAATTGACAATAAAACCCCCTTGACTTCTTATCTCCAAATTTTAAACCTTTTTAAGTTTAATAATTTTTTAAAAATTATAATAATAATAATAATAATAATAATAATAATAATAATAATAATAATAATAATATATTATTATTATTATTATTATTAGTTATTATTATTATTTTTATAATTTTACTATTATTAATATTATCATCATTATTATTATTATTATTATTATTATTATTATTATTGTTATTATTATTATGATCATTATTTATTTATTAAGTAATAATTAACATTATTAACTTTCAAATTAAAGAATTAAAATGATTAAGACAATAAGCATAAATGGCCCATAAGTTTCACATATGGCAACAATGGTCCTTACAAGAATGACAATGCTAGTGATGTTACATGGGGTCCTTGTCGCTTAACCCTAGATGATTTTGGCTTTGTGATCAAGAGGGGGTTAAACATACAACAGGACCTAGATAGAAGTGAAAAGATAATAAATGTACGAAAAATGCGATAAGTACGAAATGTGCGAAACGTGCGATATGTATGAAATGAACGATGATGAAGATAATAACTATTACTTTGATGTATGTATGATGTGTGATCACGTGCGATAGTAAAGAAAATGTTTTATCAAATGAAAGATAATACAAGTTTTATAAAACTAGAACTCACTCAGCATTGCTGACTTTTATGCATTTTCCAGTTGGTAGGTGATTGTTGCTGAGGATGGCACGAGGTGGCTACTTGACTCATTTTGGATGACATCCATTTTATGATACGATAACTTTTTTGCATTGTAATGCGAACGAACGATATTTTGTAATGAACGTTGTATTATTTTGCAAAAAAAGTGTTTATTTAAATGAAATGAAATGGTTGTTTAAATTGTTTCCAATGTATGGTTTTTGTAAAGTTAACGTAAATATTATTTAAGTGTGATGATTGACCAACTGTGAGTATCCTGGGAACGGGGGCTTACAAGTTGGTATCAGAGCCAAAGTTTAAGTGAGATGGGTAAAATTCTCAAAAGAAACCCAAACTTAAACTGAAAATAGGACAAAAGGGAAGGGATGCCAGTTCGAGTAGCTGCGTGCCATCAGATATTTTCTTAATGTTAACCGGTATTACGTGTGCATGTTATGTGGTTTATGTGCCTTTGGTAGATTTAGATACTGATGTAGTCAGGATAAGAAATACATGGGGTATGAAGAGTAAAGTAAGTGACTAATCACAACTGGCCACTATAATTAAGGACTTACTATATTTGACATAAACTGAGCTATTATCTTAAATGACCGTGTTGGTGTTTGAATCTTATAGTGTGCTTAGAAAATGGCTGGTGGTAGATCTTCTAAGCCTTCTTGTGGCGGAGGTCATGGTGGACGTGATGCTGAACCACGAGTCACGAGAGGAAGGCCTAGGGCTGAAGAGGTGGCTCATGGAAACCTCGAGACCTCTCATCCTAAGGGCGGAGATGAGAGTGCTAAGTTGAGAGCCTTAGTGAAAGAGGTTGTTGTGGAGGAGGTGCACCAGGTCATGCAGACGATCTTACCGTCTGTGGTGACCGAAGTATTCAAAGCTGTGAGGGAAGGAGAAAGGAAGGAATGTAGTAGGCCTACGGTCAAAGAGGACGACCCAAGACTTTGGTTCCAATATTCATCTCATTCGATTATTCTTCTAATAATTTAGTCGAGTAACTCAACAATTAAACTTTTGATTCTCTTTCAAACTCTATCCACTATTGAAAGAGAGTTAACAAGATATAACAAATAAATTTGGTCAAAAAGAAAAAAAACGACAAAAAGATTTGGTCAAAATGTCAAAAATATGTCCGACGGGTATAGAGCATTGTTCATGAAATTAACGAGTACACCCTCTTATCTGCGGGTATGCCAATACCCGAAAGGTAAATGCTAGATGTATACCTGACATATTTTGGGTGGGGTAATGGACACATTACAATAATTGGATAAAGGGTCGGGATTACCTAAACCTATCCCAAACCTGTCTCATTGTCATTGCTTTTCCATATCCTCATCCTATAATTTATATTAGAAAGGACACTATTTTCTAAATTTATATAGATATTTTTAAACCTCTCACATCCTATTCCCCATATCTTTTCATATCTCAATTAAATATACTAATTTATTCTTCTTTTAATAGTATTTTTTCCACTCACATTTATCAATAGATATATTAAAAAATTATGATTGATGAATAGTGAACCTTTATACTTAATGGATTTGATTATTTCTCGTAAAAATATAAGAATGCTATAGGTATTAGAAATCAAATGAAGTATATACTTAGGCGGCATTTGGTATACAATAATTTAGTGGAATTGGAATCTGAATTTCATTGGTCATTGTGTTTGGTTAGTAGAAATTCGTTAAAATTGGAATTTGAATTCCATTTTGAACATGTTTGGTTGAGAATTGAATTAGAATTGGAATTATAATTGTTTCGGGATAAAATCTGCTAAGAGTCTTGTATCTTGAATTAGTACGTGAGGCGGTGTATCCTTGATCGTGAGTAGTTGAACAAATGAACACAACAAGTAATGAACAACAAGAAAATGTTTGAACAACGGATTTGGTTACGAGGGAAAAAGCCCTTGGAGCGTTAGCACCGCCGGCATAAAAACCCCGGTTGGTGAAAATTATCACCAATTAGTTTATTGATCTTTTGAACAAGTAAATACAACGATTTTTGGAGTGTCAAATCGGTGAGAGCTAAGTGTTACAGTAGTAAATCGAATGTGTGTTGTGTGAGTGTAAAGTAGTAATCGGATGTCAAGTGTGCGACTGAGTGATGTGTCCTATGTTCACTGATGGCACTCAATATTTATAGCTAGGTAGTTACAACTAACTTCCTATAAACTTGGTCGTGGACGTTGTGGTCAATGTGACCATTTGTGGACTTGGTTCATGCGGCTTTTAACGTTTCTCTTCCACAAACCTCAGAATATTTAGTTATCTCGCTTCCCCCACGTTCAAATTAAAGTAGACCAAGTCAATTCAATCAATCGATGGTTATACGTCGCTACTTTTTTAGGATCATGTATCCTTGATTGTCAGGATACAACATCCTTGAAGATACTATACCCTTGAGGATACGATATCATTTGAAAATTCCTTCCCCAACAATTGTCCCCAAAAAATATCTTCTCGAATGCAAGTGGCGGGCTTCAAAGATATTTTTTCTATTTTTAAATTTCAAACGACGTTTTTACTTCTAATTTGATGCGGACCAGGTCTTAAGGTACAGAGCAAATCTCCCCCATCATTCGCTATATCTACTCAAGCGATGGTCTTGATTTAATATCTTGAATTCATAGGTACTGTTCTCATCTTCTCACTCTCTTTCTTCTTTGTTCTTTCTGCAAAAACCTAGCTGTAAGAATGGCAAAGAGATCGAAATCGTCTCCCTCTTCCAGCTCTAGCAAGACCAACCCTTCTTTCATTTTCCAAAACCTTCTGAAGGATCCCGAGCTTGAAACCCCCTCCATCAGTGATCGTGATCTTGAAGCTCTCCGATCAGAAGGGGTTTTCCCCGATTCGGTTGTTTTTCACCCTTTCGACCCCAAACTTCGCTCTGATATGATTTTTGATAAGTGTGTTTGTTTTCCTTGCCTCCCATTCAAGATTGGTTTCACCTACCCTTTTCTCGCATTGACCACTCGATTTTTTGAACTCACCGGCCTCAGCTTTGCCCAAACAATGCCGATGATATGGAGAACCCTTTTCACTCTTGAAACCCTGATCCAAGATCACGGACTCGATCTAAACCTGGGGGACCTTGCTTCAGTATATGAGATCCAAAGCCATGGCTCCTTAAGGTACCTCCTGAAAACGGGCCTGATTGTGAACAACTTGTCTTTCACTCCTCCTAAACCATCGAGCTTTGGAAGAATGAATACTTCTTTGTGCTGAGGTCTTCGATCCGGGAGGAAGTGATCTTCCTTCACGATGGGTCACCAAATGTAGGGTATCTTTTGTTCCTTTTGAGTGACTTATTTAACCATGAACATCTTGTTTGTCTTTTTTGCAGCTCTGATGTTCGAAAAACTTGCTCCTCCTTTGCTCGACAGTGGTTCCAGGATTTGTTATCTGCTTACTCTAGACAAGCTGTCAAGAACCTTCAAGGCAAGAACCACAGAGTCAACAGTTAGTGAAAGCCAAAGCTCCCAGTCAAACATGTCAAGTAAGGAAACTTATTTATTAAGAATAAATGTAAGAAATTATTTTAAATAGCTTCCTTGTCTATTATGTGCGCAGTTCACCATCCAACCACTCGCTCTTTGCTCGAAGAAATTGATAGTATGCCTCTGGACAAGCCCGTAAAGAAAGAAGCCACCACTCCTAATGTTCCCAAACTTGCTGCTCCTACTCAGCGTGTCAAGAGCCTAGCCAGAAAAAGGAAGTCAACCGAGAGCTCCATCTTCACTGATTTGGAGACTTCCGAGACCTCAAACTCCTCATCCAGGTATGATGGCTTTTTAAGGGTTTTAGGGCTTAGGTGTAAGGATCTTGTATCCTTCTAAGAATGCTATATCCATAGATGAAAACTGCTTTCCTCCAAAGATTGTATCCTTATGTAAATGTTCAATTTCTGGTTTTGTAGGGCATTGAGCACTTCCAACAGTGCCAAGATAACTAGTCAAAGAGCTCTCCGAGCTTAATCAATCCTTTGCTGACTACAGGAAGATGGCTGATGCTAGGAAGGATGCTAACGAGGCTGAGCTAAAAAAGACTAGGAAGGATGATGGCGAGGCTATGGCTGCTCTAGAGGGCTTGAGAGCCGAAAAGGATGGCGTGATCCTTGGTATCAAGAAGGATGCAATTATGTCCATCTTTTTTGCCCGGCTAAGGATGGCGAAGGAGGCTCAAGAGGCTGGCTATGACGTGAAGATTTGGGACACAACCAAGTGGGAGCAAATGGTCATCAATCTAGGCGGAGAGTTGGAGGATGCGGCTGAAGCAGCTAGAGGGTCGAAGGGTGAGCCAAACAAGGGCGAGGACGCCAAGAAGGGAGGTCGTTAAGCCGGCAAAGAGAAGGAGGTTCCCATGGGCAATAAAGGTAATGTTGAAAAGGCCTAAGCCCATTTATTAATCTTGCATGTAACTGGTTGGTTGTATCCTTCCATTTATTAATCTTGCATGTAACTGGTTGGTTGTAGCCTTCTCTTGTTTGAACAATTTTACTTTTCTTGCACTTAAGTCCCCTTCGTGGGCAGACAATTAACGGTTTGGGTGGAGGGATCTTGAGTTTCAAAACGAAGCCCAAATCGTGTTTATCTCATTTTGGGAATCTGGGTGGATGAATCCACTTATGTTGGATGAAGCCCAGATTCATTACTGGTATTTCTGCATGGTTAACCCATTAGTAAAAAGATAACGTTTCCACTAGCTGCCATGTGTTGTGAGATTGTTTGAGTTTGTGAATTGCAATTTGATTAAAAACTTATAAATGTTAAGAATCCTTAGAGGATAAATATCCATGGTCAGCTTTAGAAAACGATGTCTTTAAGTAATAAAGATAGAATAGAAAATCATAGTTTGATAGCTTAACCATGATATGTAGATGTGTCTTCAAATAGATCATCCTTAGATAGTTGCTTGATAGCGTAAGCTTGTATCCTTGCTATGTCTTCAAATATATATTTCCAACCACTCATGCCTTAATCAGTTTGGAACTAAAGCCCTTAGTCAAAAGATGCCAAAAGCCTTAGCCAACCTGTTATAAAGCCTAGGTCTTCATGCCGTGTTATTGAAGGATTCTTGTACCGAGACCAACCCTTCTAGTCTCGTAGCTTTTAAGGATATTGGCGTTAAAGCCCTTTAAGGATACTGGTGATAAAGCCTTTTAAGGATACTGGTGATAAAGCCTTTTAAGGATACTGGCGATAAAGCCTTTTAAGGATACTGGCTATAAAGCCTTTCAAGGATACTGGCGATAAAGCCCTTTAAGGATACTGGCGATAAAGCCTTTAAAGGATATTGGCGATAAAGCCCTTAGATGGCACGTGCATGCCAAACTAATTGCTAACCCAAAAGAGTTAAGAACCTTAAGACCCTTACCACTTGGCCAAGAATGAAGGAGTGGTCAGCCATTATTCATGGACTGGCTGCTTCACCCCAACGTATGGGTTTAGGTAACGTGCGATCCAGGCGAGGGTATGTGCTCGAACCGAGTTCATTACCCAAAAACTTAGGAAAGTGAAAACTTTCAAACCTTAGAAGGTGTGTTGGACACCTTAAAAACGTAGGAGAGATGATCAATCTCTTACTGGCGACAAGGTCGAAATGACTGGCGACAAGGTCAAAATGACTGGCGACAAGGTCGAAATGAATGGCGACAAGGTCGAAATGACTGGCGACAAGGCCACTTTTATGCATGCATCTTCCTTTGTCATTGAATCTGCAAAAAAAACTAATCTTGGAAAGAAGTTGATGTTTAGAATACCCATTTCAAATAATTTAGAGTAAAATAGACTAAGACAATAAGGATAATCATAATGAAACATCAAAGTGAGACACATACCATCATCCTTGTGAAAATCAGGATATAACATGTTTCAAGGATACATCATCCTTACGTAAAGTATTTCTTGAGGTGTATCGCATTCCATGCTCTAGGTAGAAGTTCACCCTCCATGGTACTTAGTCTGTAGGCACCCTTTCCTGCCTCCGCATTGATTATGTAGGGGCCTTCCTATTTTGGTGCTAGCTTTCCATCGGATGCCTTGGTTGTATTATAGAATACTTTTCTTAGAACCATTTCTCCTATTTGGAATCTTCGTATCCTTATATTTTTGTTATAAGAAGCTGCTATCTTTTGTTGATAAGCTACCATCCTTATCTTGACTATGTCTCGGATTTCGTTCACTGTCTCGAGGTCTTGCATCAAGGATTCTTTATTCAGCTCAGGATCCTTCATGCTAACTCTTGTTGTAGGAATAACTACTTCTGTAGGAATTACTACTTCAGATCCAAAGACTATCGAAAATGGAGTTTGCCCTGTTGCATTCTTTGTGGTAGTTCTATCTGCCCATAGAACGAAAGGTAGTTCTTCCGCCCAATTTCCTTTCTTGTCCCCAAGTCTTTTCTTAAGATTATTTATAATAATCTTGTTGCTGGACTCTGCTTGCCCATTGGTTGAGGATGTACTGGGGTGGAAGTGATTATTTTGATTCCCCAACTGGCACAAAATTTTGTGGTCCTCTTTCCTATGAACTGAGATCCATTATCATAAATTATCTCCGCTGGAATGCCAAATCTCATAAGGATATTCCTTTTTATAAAAAATATTACTTCCTTTTCACGAACTTGAACGAATGCCTCAGCTTCGATCATTTTGGAAAAGTAATCAGTCATGGCAAGCATGAATACTTTTCCTCCTGGAGCAACTGGTAGTTTTCCAACTATATCCATTAAAAGGCCATGAAGAGGTGATAGGATGTAGTGGTTCTGCTGGTTGGTGAAGGATGTTGGCGTGTCTCTGACATGCATCACATTTTTGAGAGTAGGATATCACATCCTTCTTCATAGTAGGCCAAATGTATCCTGTTCTTAAGACTTTGGAGAAGAGTGCCCTGCCCCAGTGTGATTTCCACAATCTCCTTCATGTATGTCTTTTATACTTCTTGGATTTTAAGCTCTTCCAAGTATCTTAGATAAGGACCTGCAAGAGACTTTTTATATAATACATTGTTTATCAGGGTGTATCTGGATACCTTCATCTTAAACACTTTAGGATTTTGGTCTGGTGGGATCTCTTCCTTTAAAATGTAGTTCTTGATTAGAAGGATCCAGGATTCTTGATTATGCTGAGAATCCAGTATCCTTGATTCTTCATTCTCAGATAATGCGTTGACCTTGTATCCTTCTTCAGATATATGGATAATTGGAATCTTTGTTCCTTCTGGTATTCTTAAGGATGAGGCTACATTTGCTAAAGCAACTGCTTTTGTGTTTTCTTCCTTAGGTACCTGCATTATCTTAAAGTCTACAAACTCTTTTGATAGTTTTTTTGACTATCTCAAGATATTGTAGCAATCTTTCACCTTTCATGGCATAAGATCCGTTAAAGTGATTAGTTATTAATAAAGAATCAACATATACTTGAAGATACCTGACCCTTATATCCTTAGCAAGATGCATTCCTGATATAAGTGATTCGTATTCTGTTTCATTATTAGTGGCCTGAAATTCACATGTAATTGATTGGGGTATAATGTCCCCCTATGGCGATTTTAGTAGGATGCTAACCCTGCCCCCCAAACATTTGTAACTCCATCAGTGTAAAGGATCCAGTATCCTTCTTCTACATTTAACTATGGACTTCAAAGTCAGCATCCTTGACTATATCCTCAGTGAAATCAGCCACAAAGTCTGCGAGTGCTTGGGACTCAGTAGCTGTTCTTGGTTCGTATACTATGTCATAGGCATTTATCTTTACAGCCCACTTGGCCATCCTTCCTGACATTTCTGGTTTTCTAAAAACAGACTTACTTGGATAGTTAGTCAAGACATGGATAGTATGAGTTTCAAAATAATGCCTTAATTTGATCGATGCCATAACCAATGCAAGTATGAGTTCTTCTAAATGAGAATACCTGGTTTCTGTATCTGGTAGGATTTTACTTACATAATAAATAGGATGTTGTTGGCCTTCATAGTCCTTTACCAAGACTACACTTACTGGGTTTCCTGAATCGGCTAAGTATAAAGATAGGGGCTCTCCATCCTTAGGCTTCATCAGCAATGGTGCTGGGGATAAGTATTCCTTTAGATCCTTCAAGGCTTTCTCATGCTTCTCCGTCCATTTGAATTTTTGTTTTTTTCTAAGAGTATCATAGAAATTCTTGCATTTATCTAAGGACCTAGAGATAAACCTATTTAATGCTGCTATCCTTCTTGTCAGTCTCTGGACATCCTTAGTGTTTGCGGGTGACCTTAGGTCCATGATAGCCTTTATTTGCTCCGGACTCTCTTCGATTCCACTCTTCGTCACCATGTATCCTAGGAATTTTCCTGCTTTGACCCCAAAGTGGCATTTGGATGGGTTTAACTTCATATTGAATTCATCAAGGATGTCGAATGCTTCCTTCAAGTGTTCTTTCTTTGATTTGACCACCATATCATCGATGTATACCTCCATGGTGTCCCTTAGTTTCTCTTTAAACATCATATTCACCAGCCTTTGATATGTGGCACCTGTATTTTCTAGTCCAAAAGGCATAGCAATATAACAATATATACCTGAAGGGGTGATAAATGCAGTATCCTCCTGGTCAGATGGTTCCACTTGTATTTGTTGGAAACCAGCTGATGCATCCATGAAGGTAAGGATTTCATGCCTTGCTGTTGCATCCACCATGGAGTCAATGTGTGGCAATGGAAAAGGATCTTTGGGGCACGCTTTGTTTAGGTCTGTCTAATCAACACAAACTCTCCATTTCCCATTCTTCTTTCGTACCACCACCACATTTGCAAACCATCTTAGGAATTTAACTTCTCTGATCATTCCTGCTTTCATTAGTTTATCTACTTCTTCTTGGATGATTGCGTTCCTTTCAGGAGCAAACTTTCTTCTTTTTTGATGTACAGGCCTGCAGTTAGAGTTTACATTTAATTTATGAGTAATGATATCTTTGGATATACCTATCATACCATCATGCTTCCATGTGAAAGAGGATTCCCTATCTTAAGGAATGTTATGAGTTTTGATTCGATATCCTTAAGGATATTGGATCCTATTAGAGCCTTTTTCTCCGTATCCTCTGGATCTAAGGATACTTCCTTTACTTCCTTCTAATCAGCCTCAAAGACTCCACGAGGCTTGTTCTTTAATTGTTATGTTGATTGAGTCTTCGTCGAAGCCTTCATTGAGGAGGTATAATAGTTCTTAGCCTCTTGTTGGTCACTGCTTATCTTAACCACCCCCCATGGAGTAGGAAGCTTCACACATTGATGGTAGGTTGAGGGTACAACCTTCATGTCATGGATCCATAGCCTGCCCAAGATGATGTTACAACAGAAGCAGAATTTCTGCATGGTGTTCATTCCTTCAATATACACAACGAGTTTGATGTCCCCCATTGTATTCTTTGTTTCCGCACTAAAACCTATTAGCACAGAATACCTTGGGATGATTTCTTTCTCATCGATGTTCATCTTCTTCAAAACATCTAGCTGGATGATATTTACAGAGCTTCCTCCATCTACAAGTATCCTGCGCACAAAACAGTTAGCGATGTATAATGTAATTACCAACCTGTCATGGTGACGATCTTGGATGGTGGATAAATCATCCTCGTCGAAGGATATGATCTTATCCTTGGTGAGGCTGGTGCTATGAATAGGCATGTCCCCATATTAAGCTTTAGCTTCCTTGACATGTTGTTTGGCTGAAGAGTACGACGTCCCACAGATGTCTGATCCTCCAGAGATGAAATTGATAGTCTTTGCATTTGGAGGTGGGGATGCCGCTTTGCTTGGGGTCTTCTCAGCATCTTGAGCTTTAGTCTTCTTTCTTGGAAGTAATTCCTTTAGGTGACCTTTGCTCAAGAGATAGCTTATTTTCTTCCTCAAGGCAATGCATTCATCACTAAGATGACCAAAGTCTTCATGGTAAGAGCACCATTTTGACTTATCCTTGTTTCCTAGAATCTTTTCACTCTTCCTTGGCCATCTTGCTTTTTCACCTAAACCCTACGTAGCACAAATTAGTTCAGTTGTGTTAGCAAGGAAACAATATTATGAAACTCGAGGATATTCTTGGTCGTCCTCGTCTTCTTCTACTGCATTTATCCTTGGGCTATCCTGCTTGGAGTAGGGCCTTGCTTGGTATGACTTGTTTGGAGATTCCACCTTCTTGTTATTGGGTTCATACTTGGGAATATCCAGCTTCCTGTGTATTCTTTTATCATCTTCTAGACAAATGAATCGAAGTGCTCTGGTTCTTACTTCGTCTAGATTCCTACAAGGATTCATTACAAGGTCATCGTAGAATTGTGAGCTCTTGCGTAATCCCATTTTGAGAGCTTCTACGGCAATAGCCATATCCAAGTTTGGAATCTCCAATGCTTCTCGGCCACACCTAGTAATGAAGTCTCTCAAGGATTCTGTATCCTTCTGAATCACCCGGTTTAGGTCACTTGTTAGCTTTTAAAAGGTTCGGCTGCAAGAAAATTGGTTATTAAACATGTTAATTAAATGAGCAAAGGAAGTAATCGTATTGTTAGGTATATTGAGTAGCCATTTTAAGGCTGGCCCTGTTAAAGGTGATCCAAATCCTTTGCATGCATGCTTCTTTGATGTAGGGTGGAATGGGATTGATCTCCATCCTTTCCCTGTATTGGGCTACATGTTCTTCTGGATCCGTGGTCCCATCATACAGCTTCATCTTGAGGGTCTGGAACCGATTGGGGATCTCGATTCCAGATATAGGCCATGTGAACCTAGATAGCTTGTGACTTTCGACTGAGACTTCAGGTATAGTTTTGATAACTCTAGGAACACTTGTTATCATGTTCCTTAGATCTTGTAATTCCTTAGCTAATCCTGCATTCATGTCTACCATATTTGGATTAGTCATAAAGGACGCATTATTGAAGTTGTTACCAGTTTGAGGATATATTAGTCCCATAGGTTGTTGGTTCCCCTCCATGGTGTATCCTGGCATATGGATTGGCCAGTTGTAGCCTCTGTCCTCATCAGGATGAAATCTCCCTGATGCATCTCGCTTTGTTGAGCTTTGGAGACTCCTGCATTGTAGTGGGGTGTGAACGTCATCAAGGATCCTTGCTGCATGAAAGTTCCCTGAGATTGCTCCCCCATGTATCCTGACATATGAGGTGTTTGAGGGACCCTTGATCCTAAGGTATTAGTCATCAAGGATCCTGGTTGCTGTAGCACATTGGATCCTGAAGGATACGTCATTTGTGTCGTACCATGTTGAAGGAAACTGGTTCCCATGGGTTAATCGATCAAGGATTCGGGTCGTTGAAAACCATTGGCTCCTGCAGGATTCGTCATCGAGGGTCCGGGTCGCCGAAGGATGATGGATCCTAAAGGATACTCCATCGAAGATTCAGACTGATGAAAGATGCCGGATCCTGAGGGATATGCCGTCGAGGATCCAGACTGCTGAAGGATACTTGATCCCGAAGGATACACCATTTAGGATCTAGATTGTTGGAGGATTGAGAATCCAGAGGGTTGAAACGGAGCGTCCTTGGGATCAGCGGAGTATCCTCTTCCATAGGTTGTTTGGATTTCTTCAGCTGCTCAATTTCTTTGAAGAGATTGACGTTGGTTCTCGTCTGTTGCTCCATTTGCTCCTTTACCTGCTTAATCAGAGAAAAATGTCTTTGTTAGAAACAACAGGGTCTATGGATTGAACCTTATTTCCGGTGAAGACAGATTGTTCTTGTCTTCTTAGTGGCTCGTCCCTTTTTCCTTGATTCCCCACAAAGGTGCTAGTTCTTTGAGATGAACCGGCTGAGGTAACGGGAATGGTTGAGGTAGGAGGTTGAGTCGACATGTTAGGGAGTAAAGGTAAATGAGAAATAGGGCTTTTAATATGGTTTTTTGACGATCAAGGCACCAGTTGTGACACCCCGTATCTTCAGGTTAACGTCATCAATTCAACCTTCGTTACTTCAACGTTCTCCTGTGATTTATTTAATAATTTAATTGTGTTAAGTGATTAAACTATTTAAAGTATTTTGGGTTTAGGTTAACTATATTAACTTGAAGGGCCTTTGGTGACATTCCACTAAAGTTGATTAAAACTAATTAGAGGGACTTAATTGTCATTCAAACTCAAATACTATAACACGGTGCTCACCCCATTCGAAACCCCCCGATAACCCTAACTGTTTCTACCGTCTTTCCCTTCGAAAACCAGCAGCTGTCATCGACCTTTATTTCGCACGTGTACTTCCCCGACGACCGCCAGTGTAGATCGTTGTAGCCCGGTACGGTATGTTCTTCTTTCCTTGTGTTTTTGCATTCGTTTCCATACGGTTTCAAGTTTCGGGTGCGAGATTATCGTGTATGTATAAATGCGATGCGTATGTGTATCTGGTTATATATATGTGTTCGGTTTCGTTTAGATTGATGGTTCGTGTGTATGTATATGGTTTGGTGCATGTGGTCTTTCATGTATGTATATATGTATACAATTAGCGATGTGTGTGTGGATGCTTTCCTGTGTATGTGAGCATATATAGGTGTATATATTTGTGTGTGTGTTTCTGCGATTTTTGTGTCTTGCCGAGTGTGTGTTGCGTTATGAATGTACATATAAGTATTCGGTTATATATATAAGCATGTGTGTGCTGCGTTGTGTGCCTATATATGCATGTAGGCTGTGTATGCATATGTAATCGGTTATGTATGCTTGTTGCTGGAAGATTAAATAGCAGCCGGGGTGTAGTATATATATATTTGTTTTGCAATATATATGCATATAGATTGGTAGTTGGGTCCTCGGCAGTGTGTGATTTTATGTATATATGTGTGTTCATCCATGGGTATTTATGCATGTGTGTTGTATGCGATGTGCATGTATGTAATGTGAATGTTAAGTTTGTGTGGCTTAATTATTATTATAATTGTGTGTGCATTCCTGCGAATGGGTGTAATTATGATCTGCATATGTACGTCTATTGAATGTGTGTATATATATGATATATGGGGTGTATGTATGTGTATGAAATTGGGTTTGGAGTTTGAGTATGGTTGCAACATTAATGACTGACATGAACCCGAACCGAGCCGTGAAACGCGAAACCGTACAATACTTATGATTATAGTTAATAAGTGATATTAATTATATACTAACTGAAATTCAGGTTATTTGGAAACCTAAGCTTTAGTGTTGCGTTACTATTTTCCGTGCATTCAAGGTGAGTTCTCAGCCTCACTTTCGTATTATACTCTCTTTTTGGGGGAGAGAAACATGTTTTCATAAACATACAATACTTAGATTGGTAATACTGCATATACCGGTTTACTATTGTGATACCACTACGTCTCTTCAGACCGTTAATATGGAATTAGCGAGGTGATTGTTAGTAGATCTACTGGGTTTGACAAACCCCACCCGGGCTAGTCGCGCTAGCTTGACTGGAGGTCAAACGGATGAATGGTTAGCCTGTTTTACAATGTTGTGGTCTGGTATCCACAACCGGGGCATTCATTATATTATTACTGTCAGCTCGGTCACGAAATTCATACACATAGTGACTTGTTGTAGGCTAGCTACCTACTCATATGCTTTAATTACTTAATCTGGATTTCATTACTATTACTTACTATTTTCTGATAGACCTGTGAACTCACCAACCTTGTGTTGACACTTTAGCATGTTTCTTTCAGGTTCTTAAGCTGCGCACGAATAGGAGCATCTCGCATTGCATTTATCATCGTAGAGTCAAATGAGCAGTCTACATTTTTCTATAAATTATATTTATTTGGTTGCACGTGTTTGCGCCGTTTAAATTATGGTTTATATGCTTCCGCACTTATTTCATGTTTCGTATTTAATTCTGATTTTAAGAAACTTTATTTAATTTAGAAATTATATTTTGTAAATGTTGCGTCGTTTGGTGTAACTAATGGCTAAGATCCTGGTATGTTACGCGCCTAACGGTATTACCCCGTTTGTGGAAATTGAGGGTGTGACACCAGTTGCCCCACGGTGGGTGCCAAATTGTTTTAGGATAAAATTTTCTAAGAGTCTTGTATCCTGAATTAGTACATGAGCAATGTATCCTTGATCATGAGTAGTTGAACGAATGGACAAAACAAGTAATAAACAACTAGAAAATGTTTGAACAAGGATTGGTTACGAGGGAAAAGCCCTTGGAGCGTTAGCACCGCTGGCATGAAAACCCCGGTTGGTGAAAATTATCACCAACTAGTTTATTGATCTTTTGAACAAGTAAATACAATGATTTTTAGAGTGTCGAATCGGTGAGAGCTAAGTGTTACAGTAGTAAATCGAATGTGTGTTGTGTGAGTGTAAAGTAGTAATCGGATGTCAAGTGTGCGAGCTGAGTGATGTGTCCTATGTTCACCGATGGCACTTAATATTTATAGCTAGGTAGTTACAACTAACTTCCTATAAACTTGGTCGTGGACGTTGTGGTCAATGTGACCGTTGGTGGACTTGGTTCATGCGGCTTCTAACATTTCACTTCCACAAACCTTAGAATATTTAGTTATCTCGCTTCCCCCACGTTCAAATTAAAGTAGACCAAGTCAATTCAATCAATCGCTGGTAATTGCTTTTCGAGGATCCTGTATCCTTGATTGTCAGGATACAACATCCTTGAAGATACTATATCCTTGAGGATACAATATCGTTTGAAATTTCCTTCCCCAACAGTAATTAATCCCTTAAATCCTTTCAATGAAGGATTTTAAAATTCTTTCAAATATTAAAAGATTTAAAATTCCACTGACCCCCGCCTCCACCACCAACCACCACCTACCACCCCAACCGACGTCACCGAAGACCTTGACCGGACCCCCGACCACCGATCGTCGCTTACCCTGACTGTTGACCACTGCCAACCACGACCGCCGCTGCCCACCGCCGACCCCTACCACCTCGCCTACCTCCATCCACCCGCCAACGCCCTTGACCGCCAACGGCACCGCCTGCCCACGACCGTCAACCTGCGATGATCGGTGATCATTGAGGTGGTGACGGTTTGTAACAGGTAATAAATTTCAATTTCTTTATAAGTGTTTTGTTATTAGAAATGCATTTTAAATTTAAATTCCATCTATAGATTCCAATTTCTTTGAATTTCAAATCCTATGGAATATATTAAATCCCAAATACAATTCCTTTGAATTATAATTTAAATTCCAATTTTAACTAATTTTATGAACCAAAAGTCCTTTTAGATGATTTTTATCAAATTTGAGGATGAGGATGAGGATAAGAGTATTTACAATAGGTTTTTTTATTTTTATCCATATAATTACACTAAAAATCATTACAATTTCTCTTTCATTTTCAATGAAATAATATTTTTTATACCCTTATCGTTACTTTTTTCTCTCCCTTCCACTCACAACCACAATAAAAATATTAAAAATTTTGTAAGGATTGAACTGTGATTTTTCAAATATATCAATCGATAATAACATTTTCTCTCACCTTCACTTAAAATCACTTAAAACCATTTTATATGTTATACTAAATACACTCATATAATTTAAAGTACTCCTGTGAATCTCTAAGATGAGAATAAAATTAAAATTTTTGTGCGAGTAGGAATGGATTCATGTGAAGGTTAGGGCCTACTCTTATTAGCCCAAGGAATTTGGATAAGGCCCCATGTCATTTTCTACGAGACCCTATCTTATCTTGTAATAGCCCAATCGGTCTCAATATTATAACTAAAGCCCACAATCACCGGTAAAATAAATTATTTTTTTATAGTTGCAAAAGCTAGGTTGATATGTTGTAGTTTTTGTGATGTTGACGAAAGTTTCTAGTTCTATCACTAACTGCATTGTTAATGTGAAAGAAAATTTGAGATTTCCAACATGAATGGGGTAAACGATTTTATTTGGTGAAAAGAAGATTACATATTTATTATGTTGATTTATCATATACTAAAGTTGTCACTAGCTAGTATTAACGGTTGTAACGACAAAAAGTATTTTTTGTAATGTTTTTTGTTGTATTTTTATTACGTGACCAACTTGATCTTTCTCAAACTAGCTATGAATTTTTGTCATGTTTTATGAAATTGCAACATACAGGAAACAGTTGCTACACGAAAATAAATTCATATATCCGTCCCTGGTTTTCATTACTTTATGTGACATTTGATGATAAAATTATGAAGATGTATCTACTACATGCAATAGTTATATACGTATATGACAACTAAGATCTAATACATTTAAGTGTCAACTTTAAAACTCTTATGATTTGTCAAAAATAAAAAGTTTATTTATTAGAAAGGTAATAATACATTTAAGTGTCAACTTTTAAGTTTGTAACATTAAAATAGTAACTTTCGTTAACTTTTTAATTACATTAAAACAAAATGGAAGTACCCAAATTCATTATTTATGTAAACTTTATATTAAACTAAAGCAAAAAGTTACCCATAAATATCCAAAACTTATTAACTTCAATCTTTTATTTCTTAAACCAGAGAACCCTTTAACTAAATTCTAGTTATCATCATCTTTTACATTTTTGAAGCGCCCACCAACTTAACTCTATAATCTACATATAAAATCCCACAATCCCACAATCCCACACAACAACAAACACAAAGCCAAAACAGTGGATCTTCTTCTTCAATATATTCACATATCCCTTTGAAACCCTGCAAAATCGCCATTGTCATCTAATAACCGACCATGATCACTCTCGTAGATTTGTACCACGTGATGACCGCCATGGTCCCCCTCTACGTGGCCATGATCCTCGCTTACGCCTCGGTGAAATGGTGGAAGATCTTCTCCCCCGATCAATGCTCCGGCATCAACCGCTTCGTGGCCCTCTTCGCCGTCCCCCTCCTCTCATTCCACTTCATCTCCAGCAACAATCCTTACCAAATGAACCTCAAATTCATCGCCGCCGACACCCTCCAGAAGCTCCTCCTCCTCCTCCTCCTCGCCCTCGTGGCCAACCTCACCAAACTCGTTAGCCTCGAGTGGTGCATCACATTCTTTTCACTTTCGACTTTGCCCAACACCCTCGTCATGGGCATCCCTTTGCTTAAAGGGATGTACGGGGCTGACTCTGGGACCTTAATGGTTCAGATTGTTGTCTTGCAGTGTATTATTTGGTACACTTTAATGCTCTTTTTGTTTGAGTTCCGTGGGGCCCGCATGTTCATCTCTGAGCAGTTCCCGGCTCCGCGGGGGCCATCGGGTCGATTCTTGTCGACCCGGACGTCGTGTCCCTGGACGGACGACACGTGCTGGAGACGGAGGCCGAGGTGAAGGAGGACGGGAAGATTCGTGTTACCGTCAGGAAGTCGAACGCCTCGAGGTCCGACGTGGTTTCCAGACGGTCCCATGGGTTTTCGGGCGTCACGCCTCGCCCGTCCGATCTGACGAATGCGGAGATTTACTCTCTGCACTCGTCGAGAAACCCGACCCCGAGAGGGTCGAGTTTTAATCATAATGATGATTTTTATTTGATGGCTGGGGGCGGTGGCGGAGGGAGGAATTCAAACTTTGGGCCTGCAGATGTGTACGGGCCTCCGGTTTCCAGAGGCCCGACACCCAGGTCTTCTAACTATGAAGGGGAAGGGGGAGGGAGTAGAACTCGTTTTCATCATGGGGTGATGGGTGGTAACTATCCAACACCGAATCCCGAGATGTTTTCTCCGTCAACAGGAAAACCGAGTGAGCCGTTGAATAAAAAGGTTAACCGGCAAAAACTAGCGGACGAAGGCTCGAATGATCTACAAATGTTTGTTTGGAGCTCGAATAATTCCCCGGTCTCTGATGTATTCGCGGCTCGTGAATACGGAGCACTCGACCAGCCAACTACAAAAGATCTAAAAGTTCCCATATCACCCGTAAAAGGTTATCTTTTTTTTTATTTCTTAAAAATCATTTCATAATTCCTTTGTTTCAAACTAAAAAAGTTATATTTATTTCAGGTAACGGAGAAGAGTACTTAGAGGGTTACGACGGAAATAACAACATAACATCGAAGGGACTGGCGCATGCATTGTTGGCAACAATGCAATGCCACCAACGAGCGTGATGACCAGACTGATACTGATAATGGTGTGGAGGAAATTGATTAGAAACCCGAATACTTATTCGAGTTTAATCGGTCTCGTCTGGTCTCTAGTATGTTTCAGGTGCAAAACACTAACTTCGTTAATATTTTTTATTCATTATATTTAGATAAAAGATTTATATAAATTTGATAAACTTTTTTATATTATATAATTTTATATATAATTTTACAGATGGAATGTTAATATGCCTGCAATCATAACAAAGTCGATATCAATACTGTCTGATGCAGGGCTTGGCATGGCTATGTTCAGTCTTGGTTCGTACTAAAATTCTCTCTATTCATATTTTTTGTTTTGTTCCACAAATATGAAACACATTATAAACTTATAATACTAATAATAATAATTATTATTATTTTTATTTGAAATCAAATGTATTAAATATAAAGTAAAGTAATGTATTTTTAATAAATAAAATATTATATTTCAAAAGATGTTATCAATATATATATAGTTTTGGAAAAGAATCTTTCTGAGAAAGGAACCTTAATTTGTATTTCATGGGACCAATCAAAATGAAAAGAAAATAATATATTACTTGGATATATAAATATTTCAAAAGGTAAAGCAATTTTTATGTTGTAGTAGGCATTTTTTTAATTGATAATCGAGTTTCATATAAAATTTTCAAATAAAATCATTTCATTGGTGTTGATAATGCATCACTATTTGAGTGGTAATAAGGAAACCGACATAGGAGTCTTATGTTGTCCGGTTCTTTTTGACATTGATTTGAGTTGTCATACTTCTGTTTGTTTAGAAAAAGGAAATATAATAACTTATGAAATATTATTTTAAATTATCACATTATCAGTAAGATTTATATAAGAGTTTAACTAATATCAAGTGTGTAAACAAGCCTAAAGAAACACTTTTATTAAATGAACTTCAATATGCACTTACAGATTAAACTTTTTTAAGCTTAATTTGATTTAAACTTTTAGTAAGTTGATTTCCAGTAGTTTGTGACTATTCTGCTTTGTTAACACCCTCCAAGATATGCTCATTTAACCACTCCTAATTATTGAACTAAAATAAAAAACGAAAACATATAGTAAAATATCTAATTAACATCACAGAATCTTATTAAAGTGTTATAATATATTCAAACACTTAATTTTATATACTTTCCTTAAATCTTCATATTCTTTGCTTACTACTTTATTGTACAGATTTTCACTCAACTTGAAATTATGAGAAAAACACACGAGAATTATTAGTAAGTAAAAGTAACAAAGAAAAAATTCCAGAAGTTATATAAATGTATTTTTTCTAAAGAAAAATACAAAATTGAAGTGGGATATTAGGGAAACAGGCTTAGGGGTGAGAGTTATATATATATAATATATATATATATATATATATATACATATACATATATATATATATATATGTATATGTATATATATATGTATATGTATATATATATATGTATATGTATATATATATATATATATATATATATATATATATATATATATATATATATATATGTATATGTATATTATATGTATATGTATATATCTATATATATATAGCGATGATGAGTCTCGTCTTTTACTTTTGGCCCCGACAATCTAAAACAGCTTTAGCCTTTACATCATCATCCCCACCACCACATCATACTCATAACTCATCATCACCATTCACCACCTGCCTAACTAATTCCAATATCCTCATTCTTTCTTTTTTTCTTTTTATTATAGAGTTTTAATAAATTAAAATAATATGTTTCAAAAGTGTTTTAAAAAATAACATATAGTTCTTTTTGTAAAATTTAATTTGCATTTTTTTGTTAGTTTTTGTTCTATGAAATTGTAGTATTTGATTTGGCCTCCTTTTGCCTTAATATTGTTGTGTTTTGTTGTTTAAAATTGTAGTATTTGATCATAGCTTTATTTTTCAATAATCAAACTAAAAGCTAAAAACCAATATAATGATTAGTAATAAGTAAAAAGTTACAAAATAAAATGATGATGGTGATAACAATAACAATAATAATAACGGTTTATTACAGGTTTGTTTATGGCATTACAACCAAGGATCATAGCATGCGGGAATTCCATGGCAACGATGGCAATGGGTGTGAGATTCTTTGTGGGACCAGCTGTAATGGCGATCGTTTCTTATCCAATTGGCCTACGTGGCGTTCTTTTACGCATTGCAATTGTCCAGGTTATTTTTTTCTCTTTATAACAATACTTTTAATAAAAAAAATTAATATTTATCATAATACTCTGTTCAATTTATACCATTTCTAATATTAAAAAAATGCCTTTTTAGAATATGACAATTTTATAATAATAAAGGAATGATAATGAGGGTCATGTGAAAGTCACGTGGGGGCATATCCTTGCTTTTATCAAAGCAAGCAAAGCAAAAGCAAAGCGTGCATTCATTTTATTTAATTACACACTAAATCCGACACTCGCATTTTGTCTGCCACTCTTACATTTTTTTATTTGTTTATTAAAACGACATTAAAAGTATTAATGTCCAATAAAAATAAATGATTATTTTATGATTAATATCTTTTTCTTTTAACAATAATCCAAATCCATTTTTAAAACAAGCTATTTAGTCAACATTTTTGTACATTTCGAATGTTACTTTATCAAAATTAATCCAGTTCAAGAAACCAAGACGAGTCTTAGGAAGATATTTCGTTGATAAAATGTCTTTCTTTTATTTAAAGGTTGATGATTCAAATTTTGTTATTTTGTAAACATAAAATGATCAATAGAAGTACATTAAAGTTAAGTCGTACAAGAGAATGACATGACATTTTAAAATTTAAGAAATAAGATAGAAAAACTGGTAAATGATATAAAACAAGAATTGAACTTTAGCTTTTAACATTTTGTAATAATAATAATAGAGTTCATATAGAGAAACTCACCCAGATAAATCGACACCTCATATACGCTCTTATACGTCGTATATATGACACTATACAACCCCCCTATATGACATATATAGGGCTATACAACGTGTATAGCAAATTTCGACAGTAACTACGAGGAAAAATTTAAAGGGCTGTCAGATGGTTATACACCCCGTATAGAGCTATACGACCCTCCTATACGACGCGTACGAGGCTATATAACCTGTGTAGAATTTTTGAAGTATTAATATATAATTTTTAGATGTTAAAATAACCAAACCCTAATAATAATAAATTGTTTTAATAAGCAAGTTTGAATGTTGTACAAATTAATATAGTGGGTTAAGTATATTCTTTGATGCTAAAATTGTGAAAAACAAACAAAACAAACAGGCTGCTTTACCACAGGGTATTGTCCCCTTGTCTTTGCAAAGGAGTACAGCGTTCATCCTGATATCCTCAGCACTGGGTATGCATTCTTTCAGCTTTTCTGTTTATTTTCTTTTTATTTTTCACTTTACTTATATTCTTCTCTTTTTCCCACGATATATATATTCCTTTTAACCTTTTTTACATAAAATCCATGGACTATTTTTTGTTAACTTTAAATTGCTTCACTTTTATTATACTCCATCAGTTTTAATTCTGGCAAAGATGATAATAATAAAGTTTTTTTTTCCAAAAAAGGTTTTTCTTCCCATATTATATATCTTTAAACTTTATAATATAAAGTCTAAGGGTCTTGTTTGAATTTATTAAATGGCCTTCGATTCTATAAAAATTTAACTAGATTTGTATTATTTATACCCTTTAAATTACTATTTACACTCATATATGTTGTTTTTAGTTCAAAAACTTTCGATATCGGTTATTTTATGTAAATTAATATACCCCAATACCATGTATTAAGTTTTTATTCGCATCTATATATACAGATATAAAAAAGATTTGAATTATTACAAAAAAAACAAAAAAAAAACTAAATTGTACTCTAAATAAAAGGAAGAAAACAAAAATAAAATTGCCACATCATATGGGTGTAGTATGTAATTTAAGGGTGTAAATAAATTGGATTTTTTATTATTTATAACGTCGTGAAATTTCTTGTGATGTTATTTAAGTCCGAACATTGGTTTGGTGTCAAAATTTCAAGTCTACTAGTCAAAAAAATTATTTATTTGGATTTATTTTCTGATTTTAGAAATACCTAATATTTGCGTCTATCTATTGCAGCGTTATATTTGGAATGCTAATAGCGTTACCTATCACGCTTGTCTACTACATTTTATTAGGGTTAAAATAGACAAATGTTGACATCGACATAATTTGGTGGAAAATACGTCAACACGGATGCTAGAAAGTAGTTCTTGATGTAGTTTTCAGGTGGTTAGTTGCTAGAAATAGAAAAGGATGGTGGTTGCTTAGATGAAATTCGGTTCACATTGTTTAGTCAAGTTAATATTATTCAACAAAATGTTAAACTTGTTGTAGTTAATGTAGTTTATGTACTAATGTTAGAATTAGACAATAATTTTCTCTTTAAGAGGTCAAAAAGATCAACACACTTCAAACATAAATGAGTTTACAACAACTCTAAAAAGTGTAAAAACCACATCAAACTCGTCAGACTATGTTTGATTATGACATTAAACATACAGAAATATTTCTATAAAATCACGATATAATTTTGATCGAAAAACAAAAAAAATATCCCCGAACCTCTAAAACAGCTAGGTTCGGGCTCTTCTACCGGAAAACATGATAGAAAAAAGAAAAAAAAAAACAAAATGACAATTATACTACAAACTTTTGAATCATCTTTAAACCTTTCCTTTCCCCACTGGCTCGCGGTTTTCGTCATCCTCACCAGGAGCGAAACTCGGGAGTGTTAGTAATGTGTTCAACCGCGAAACGCCTTCAAGGGCAGACCAGTCTTTTCCTGTTTCGGTGTTCATGGTGGATGATGACTCTTCTTCATCCATGTTCTTCTCCTGATTCAGTTTGGTGGATGATAATGAACCCAAGCCAAGAAACAGGCACACGACCGCACAATCATCAACTTTAGAAGTCGGGTGTTTGTGCTTCCAAGCATGAACCGCTGACTCCACCACAGCTTGAGCTGCACGCGAATGTGATTCAACTGAAGCTACAATTTCAATCACTTCTTCGTTTGAAAGCACGTCCCATACCTGCAAAAAGAATATATGTAAATTCATTGAGCATTCATAAATAGGTTGATTCGGGCTATGTTTGATCTCAAACAGTTAACACATAAGATTTTAAATGGAGGGATGTTATACCCCGTCGGTTGCAAGGACAACAAACTCGTCTTTTTCTGTAAGGAGTCTATATGAAACTTGAGGGACGGAAATGAGACCAAAATCCTTGAGACAAAAATCCCCAAAAGCACGAGCCATGGCCAACCCAGGTGAGTCGTGGTTTGGTAGCCAAACTCTAGCAACGTCGGGTTCATCCCGTAAGGCAAACACGCGTCCTTTACATTTACGGATCCGCTCAGATTCCTCTGCATGAGTGACATGTAAAACAACAAATCAGTTTTTAAACAACAATTCAGTTAAAACATGCTTTTCAATAATCCATGATATAATATAGGGGGCTATAGAATCAGCATTTCTATAAATAACTTCATATAAATTCACAGAATTTTTACATTAGTTTTCAGGAAAGGACCAAAGGTATTATTTATGAATTATGAGTGAGCAGTAGGGATCCTAGTTATAATTTTGAAAAGAAAGGGCATATCACACGGACCATCCATGTAATATACTCATTTTCAATTTTTATCTTTTACATAATGGAGCATATGAATGTATTTACGTAGGGACACTCGTGCAACACACCCGCCTTTCATTTTTTTTTCTCACAAACAAAACAATAGACAACCTTGTTCGCTATATTATCATATCCATGTATTAGATCTCTTGGATAAAAATGCCCTCATTCTTTCCCATAATTAAAATGAAAGAAACAATCAATCATATTTACAGTCAAGCATGCAAACATCAAGTATTATATACAACCAAGTATATTTTTTTTTTATAAACAGACTTCTCTAAACAAGATCCTAAAGCCAGCGTTTTCGACCCTTTTTACCTATGAATTGTCGATTTCGGTTATGCATTTATGTCTAACAGGTCAAATAAATTCTTTTAGCTGAAAAGGAAACTTATCAAATGGGTCAAAGTTGCCCATTCACTCGTTACACGATCCATATTCACTCGTTACCCGATCCATAACGTTTAAAAGTCTATTGGGCAAAAACAAAGATGACTGTAAACAAATAAAAAAGCAGAAACATCATATGAAATTGAAGTGATGTAAGGATTTCATAGAGAGGAACCTGGAAGATTTGGTTTTAGATCCACTGTCAACTGAACAGGAACAAGAGAGTTATCTTCATCCCTTGTACACAATACAGCTCTCGAGTCTCCAATGTTTCCAATAATAAGATGCTGACCCTATAACCAAAAAAGAAAAAAATACCTTGTTAAATTACATTCTAGAGCTAAAAAATCACTTGCTCCTAGATTAACATATTTTCAACCATCTGACCTGCTTGATCAACGTTACTGCAGTTGTCCCACTACAGAAGCAATCAACATTTGCATACATACTTAACTCCCTATCCATCACTTTAAAAGCCTTAAAAAAAGATTCCTTCAACGTTTGAAAGATTTCAGGGTTCTTTTCAGATTCTTCAAAGTTCATGGAGGCCTCAACAGGTGAATTAATGGATGCTCCTTTAGAGTTTAAGCTACTGCCAATATCCCGAAGGACATCATTGGTGTCTTTTAGGTTAACATCCCAGTGTGAACTTAGCTTCAATGGGAGTGAATCTCTCACCCTCTTAGCAACCATGTGACCAAATGGACCATGACCATCAAAAACACCACACAATACCGTGTCTGTTCTTGACCCAAAATTCTGAAGAGTTAAGAGTGTTAGAACATATATAAATTGCATTATTTTCAATGAAGCAAATTTAAATCAAGTTGAAGTTCAATTATTAGTAAATCAAATTCATTCCATCCACACAATAACATAGAGGGGGCACACGTCGGATTGTTGATTTTATGTGATTATGATTTACATGAGACCAAAAGTTCCTTTGGTTAAGCTCTAATACGGATTAGGAGGTACAAAGAGCACACTCATATAAGCTAATTTAAATTGCGTGATGCGATCCGATGCTTTTTGGTCCCAAATCCCCGATGTGTGGTATGCGATGAGTTATTTATTAAAAAATACCAAAAAATAATTATACAAAAGAATATTTTGTATTATTAATACTTCAACATAAAAACTACTTATTAACACACTCATAAAACACACTTTAACATAAAAACCCAAATTCAAAACTATTACACTATGCACAGACTATTGAAACAACAGTTAAACACATGTAAATATATAGCCAGTGTTGTAAAAATCGCTGGGCACTAGTCGGGCGGTGGGGTAAGGACGAGGGATTAATCGGGATTAGTAGGGATTAATCGGTTTTGGAAATTTTATATATAATTTTCAATTTTACATATATAGATACACATTTTTATATGTAATCTTTATAAAAATGTTTAGTTTTATATACATATAAACAAATCTGGTCGGAATTTACAAAATTTTCACCGGAATTTCAAGAGTTGCCGGAATCTGGCCGGAATCCGGCTAGAAGTCATCGGAATCTCGCCGGAAAAGTCGCCGGAATATGCAATTTTCGGCCGATTTGGACCGCCTAGGGCTGAATTTTACCACCTTTTACCGCCTAGCGATTAATTGGCCGATTAGGTAAAATCTCCTAGGTGGTCGGCCGCCTAGTGATTAATAGCCGATTAGGCGGCCACCTAGGCCGATTTTTGCAACATTGTATATAGCATGAACACATATATGAAACAACTTTCCTTAATGTTGAGAGGTTAGACCAATGACCATATTTATGTTGAAAAGATTCGACCTAGGTTCAAAATTGAAGAAAAAACATAACTGTGCATAATGCATGCATCAAGGCGCGTCTTGCGCATTGGCACATCAAGGGTGCATCGTCGCATCAAGGGCGCATCATGATTACACAATGCATTAGGTGTTGTGATGCGCTCGCAGCAGCGCATCATGCATTATGTGCGCAATTTGAAACCAAGAGCTAATATAACCCCGGACTTAGCGAATAGTAGGGATCAAGGGGGTTAATGATGAAGTTTGTAATCTATACTTAGAAAATTATTGGATCCCTGACCGGTGTTGGTCGCTATAAACACTTAGTGAACACCCACTTTATAAAAGCTGACCGTGTGTCCATGTGTTGGCTAGCTTAGGCAGTTTAAATATGGCAGCTTTGGAAGTGTAAACACTTGGTTACATACCAGCTATATTTTGAACAGCTGATGATATTATAAAATGATACCTGACCAGCAAGGAACTAGCCAGACAAAAAAACAATTCCACATACAACACGGGTTTCACATCCAGCTTTCACAAAAGATGATCATGTGTTGGTCAACTTACGCATTTGCACTAAGGTTGCTTACAGAGTTGGCCAATTTAAAAACTTAGTGGACTGACAGCTTTTGTATACCATGTGTTGGTCAACTTGGGTGTTTTTCACTAAGGCAACTTGTGGAGTTGATCGGTGTAGACAAAACAGAGTTGACCTTCCAAGCTAATGATAAAAAAACTGATAACACTTCCAAGATGATGATAGAACGGTTTGCATGACTTGGTAAGATTGACCCAACTAATTCTTTCCAAAAAAATTGAAAAGCTGCCAATATTTCATTAAAAGGACATGAATGAATGTATTACCAATTTTTTTTATGAAACACGTATTAATGTTTCATGAAAAGGCACTTTGATTATTTTATATACCTTGGTTTTAAAAAGCGCACTTGAGGCGAGAAGTGACGAAGGCTCTCCAGAAAACACTTCAAGGGTATGAAGCGGATTGAGGCGGTTGCCTTTTCCTGAGGCACTGCTTCAGTTCAGGCTGCCACTCTCATGCTTGTTTTTTCCTTCTTGTATTCCTTTTTTGGTTGGTTGTTGCAAATGATGGGAGTCCTGCTTTCACCCACGCTGAAGTTTAGAACTAAGAACAAAGAAACTAAGAAAAGATATAGAGAGAGGGGAGGAGAAGAGACAGGTTTGAGTGTGATGAGAAAAGAGAAACTTAAAAGCATAGAAGGTATGGGCGGTTGTGTAGTACTGTAGACTCTGTAGTATGTGCACGGGCTTCTTAGGCACTGATGTGTTAACTTAAAAGAAAATGAAATTTACTTACTCTAGAATTCTTTTTTTGTAGAATATGGTACTCAAACTATAGAATTTAGTTTCCTTGAGCTTCTTTGGCTGTACATAGAGCTTGTTTGGTTGTACATAGAGACAAATAAGGTAGTTTATGCTTTTTATATTATTAATTGTTGGTATTTCGTTTATAATCTTATTTTTGGGTGTTTAAGGGTTAACAACATGGAGAACGTTATATAGAAATAGGCTTAATAAGTATTTTATGAATACTGAGGGCCTCGCGTACGTGAGGCTAGTGCTTTCACTTAGCTTCTAGGAGCCTCAGAGCACCTCACGCCTTCTAATACCAAGATACATACATATGCATAATATCGGTACCAATATTAGAAAAAAATGACAAAAATGCTTGCAATTTTCTTATGTTTTGCTCAAAGTTTATGCCTAAAATTAGAATGTTTTCTTGGATTATCCCAAGGTAGAATTCCATGTAACTTGAGGCAATCACTGAGCCATAGACATGATCCAAGCTTTATCCAAGCTACATTCGGCTATCAACAACCATGAATAATTTTTTTAAGAAGTTACATGCATTAAAAATTGAGTTTGGGTGACTTTCATACATTTGATCCATTCTCCTTTTAGCCAACTTTTTATTGATCCATTTGAGAAAGAACACAAACCCTATCGACCCGTTCATAAGCTTGGTATTAGAAAATGACGCTAAGTTGCACTTAAGGTGGGAGGCTCTAGAGGCAATCAGGAAAATGCCTTAGGGCCTGAAGGCGCTGCCTCATGCACGTCTTGTTCAAATTTCATGCACATCTTGGTCAAGTTTGGTTAACATTGGTCAATTTGGGGTCTGTAAAAGGATGATACATAGAAACAACCAAAGGGATGATGAGATTACGAATAATATACATGATAATAAAGCCAATATGCATGCAACCTTGGTTTTACATAGGTGCTGTTTGTTTTTTATGCAGAAAAACATCTGCAGTCTGCGGACCACATCTGCAGACATCTGCAGCAGAAGTGGACCAAATGTCTGCAGTCTGCAAGAAAAAGACTGTTTGTTTTTAACATTTGCAGAATGACAAAAAATATTCTGTAATTAGATTAAACCTATTTTTAACACTTGTTTTCTTGGACTTGTACCACACACCACATCCGTACGTACATACAACATATATACACATCCATGGTCCGGCCGATGGGGGAGGTGGGGCGTAGGTAGGGGAGGTGGAGGCGTTCGACAGACGAGGTTGGAGGGGGGGGAGCAGGTGGGGGGAGGGGGAGGCGAGGGCAGGTGGAGGCGAGGGCAAGTGGGGGGAGGGGGAGGCGAGGGCAGGTGGGGGGAGGGGGAGGCGAGGGCAGGTGGGGGGAGGGGGAGGCGAGGGCAGGTGGGGGGAGGGGGAGGCGAGGGCAGGGGGGGGAGGGGGAGGCGAGGGCAGGTGGGGGGAGGGGGAGGCGGAGAGGGCAGGTGGGGGGAGGGGGAGGCGAGGGCAGGTGGGGGGAGGGGGAGGCGAGGGCAGGTGGGGGGAGGGGGAGGCGAGGGCAGGTGGGGGGAGGGGGGGAGGCGAGGGCAGGTGGGGGGAGGGGGAGGCGAGGGCAGGTGGGGGGAGGGGGAGGCGGAGGGCAGGTGGGGGGGGGGGAGGGGGAGGCGAGGGCAGGTGGGGGGAGGGGGAGGCGAGGGCAGGTGGGGGGAGGGGGGGGGGAGGCGAGGGCAGGTGGGGGGAGGGGGAGGCGAGGGGCAGGTGGGGGGAGGGGGAGGCGAGGGCAGGTGGAGGGAGGGGGACATCGATGGTCCGGCTGGTGGGGGTGGTGGGGCGGCAGTGGTCCGGCCGGTGGGGGTGGTGGGGCGGCGGTGGTTCGGCCAGTGGGGGTGGTGGGGCGGCGGTGGTCCGACGGTGGGGGGTGGGGCGGCCGATGGGGGAGGTGGGGGAGGTGATGGAGGTGAGAAGAGGTTAGAAGATCTTAGAAGACATAGGTCCACATCTTCTCCATGCAAACCTCCTGCAGACGTTTTTTAATGAAACGTCTTCCAAAAAACAACACTCTGCGCAATCAAAACCTCTTCCCGCGTATGCGTGCGTGCAGATGAAGAGGTGGGGAAGATGTTTTGGTAAAAAACAAACAGCACCATAGTGTAAAATGGTAAAATGCTTGATTGGTTATTATTGATAAGTTAGGTAACATACATAGAGTTTATAATGAAACCCCAAAAACCTAAACGGGCCCGTGGGCTTAACCCTAATAATAATCATTACCAAACCCTAATAATAATATAGTCTAATACTCCCCCGCAGTCGTAGCGAAAGTAACCTTACGCTATGACCACTGTTGCAAAAATCGGAATTAATCGCCGATTAATCAACGATTAATCGGTAATCGGCACATCACATAGGAAATTTGGGCTAATCGGCCATTAATCGCTAGGCGGTCAATGGAGGTCAAAATCGGACCTAGGCGGAGCTAGGCGGCCTTAATCGGCCAAAAAAATTGTAATTCCAGCGAAATTTCCGGTAGGGTTAAGGCGAGGTTCCGCGAGACGACGACCTTCGCTGGAAGGTCAAAATCGGCCAAAAATTGAATATTCCAGCTAAAATCTGGTAATTCCGACCAAATATGTTAATTTATATATAAAACTTAACTTCTTTTATTAACTTTACATATGAAAATATGTGTATTTATATACAAAATCCCAATCCGATTAATCCCGATTACTCTCGATTAATCGTTAGTCCCTACCTCGCCGCCCGACTAGCGCCTAGCAATTTTTACAACATTGGCTATGACTGGGAAAACAAAAAAAACATAAAACAATAATAATAAGATAAACATACTTCAATCGACTTGATTATCCAAACTATTGGCAACAAACAATATTATGCTTGATGTTGTCATCTATATTTTGGTTGATTGTGCTATCCATAGTTTGCACGATACTTCATGGTTCTTGATTCTTGGAATGATATGTTGAGACCTGACGACCGTAGTCGTTGGCGATGTCTCAAAGCTAGCAAGCGACACTCTCTTGGATCCGTAGATCAAGATATGACATAAGTAGATATGAATAAAAAGAAAAAAAAAACAAGACCGGTGACCGTAGTTAGGTGGCGGTCTCTTGGATCCGTAGATCAAGAGATAAGATCCGTAGATCTAAAAAGAAAAGAAATATTAATCAAAACGTAGTTTGAGATCGGTGGCCATGGACCGTGGTCCTTTATGCGGCTAAAACATCGATAAATGAAAAAAATAAAAAGAATAAAGAAAACATAGTGATCGCTTCAAATTAGGAGCCATAATCCAGAAACAAACCAAGAGAATGGATGTGAAAGAACCAAGAGAATGGATGTGGGTAATAGATTGAATCCTCAAACGATAACAAAGCTTATTCAACATAAACTAGAAAATAGATAAGAAACGAAACAAAAGATAAAGGTGGGACAAAACGGCGGCGGTGGTGAAACACCGCCCTGTCTAGGGTTTGAACCCGGTGACGACGGCTAGGGTTATATGTTTTTGTGGTGGTGCAGCGGAGGAGAAGGTAACTAGAACCCTAAGGCTCTGATACCATGTAAGATGGTAAATTGCTTGATTGATTATTATTGATAAGTTAGGTTACATTATATAAAGTTTATAGTGAAACCCCAAAAATCTAAACAGGCCTGTGGGCTTAACCCTAATAATAATCATTACCAAACCTAATAATAATATAGTCTAATACATAGAACAACATATCGCATAAGTGAAGCTCTCGCCTAATGCCTTACACCTAGCGCCTCGGCTTTCGGACCTAAATGCTTTGGAGCGCCTCACACTTTTTAAAACCAAGTTCATAAGTAAGTGGATTGTACTTCGCACCTCTAGTGGAAAAGAACCTTGTTACGCGTCAAACATAAACGTTGAAGACACACATATGTGCTTTGAAAGAGATCATCGTATTAATGGCCTAAGGTCCTAATAATCAACTTTTAGTATTGAAGTAACTTACTTGTGGTTATGATTATCTAGTTCTTTAAAAGGTCATGTATTATCAAAGGGTGTAGTACAATTACTAGTCTACCCTTGTTTATCAATTACTTTCTTACATTAATCAAAACATGTGGTTAGTGGCCTGACGTCCTAATAATCAACTTTTAGTATTTAAGTAACTTACTTGTGTTTATGATTATCGAGTTCTTTAAAAGGTCAGGTATTATCAAAGGGTATAGTACAATTACTAGTCTACCCTTGTTTATCAATTACTTCCTTACATAATCAAAACATGTGGTTAGTGGCTTGACATCATAATAATCAACTTTCAACATTTAAGGTAACTTACTTATGGTTATGATTATCAAGTTAGTTAAAAGGTCATGTATTATCAAAGGGTAGAGTACAATTACTAGTCTACCCTTGTTTATCAATTACTTTCTTACATAATCAAAACATGTCAAACACTCAACACCATCTAAAATGGTTATTGCCTCTTCTAGTATCAAAAACACATCCAAACATTATCTCATGCACCACATAATTATCTAACTTCTATTACTCAGGCACTCAACATCGTATAATCACCTTTAAAACACACATCCAAGCATCTCCTTTAAGTTTATACAACCAACTTTGATATATAATGTACATATACACTATATATCCACAAGAGATACTATTTGTATGAATACACTAATATGCATATGGTTATTATTTTTTGAGAAATCAAGGTTCTATGCACTCATAATTTAACTTTTTGATTGAAATTAGTCCCTAGGCTTGAAGTCTTAAGGAAAAAAATTCTACGATAGCTCAAATGTCAATCGTATATAAACAGAAAAACATGGATTTACATTAGCATCAAATTGATTATACATTATGGTTAGCATGCTCTCTATTTTAATTCAAATATAAGAGAGTTCTTATACAACACATACCTAGAGTTGAAAATACAAGAATGATTAAAACCAAGGAGGTGTTTGGAAGTGACCTTGAACCATTTATTGTGATGTGAAGTCGTAATAGTTAGTTTTAATGTTTTATCTGATAGGTCGAATAATTACGATTAGGATAATTAGTAAGAGACTAAGAGGTGTCAAATAAAGATGATTACTAGCATAATTGTAAGATTATCTAACCCTCCATATTTAAGCAACTAATTATCTATTGTTTACATCTAATTACCAAAGTTGCATTAGTGAATTTGAAAATGCTCATACAAAACATCCACTACAACTAGTGGGTGCTTGGCTTTGTATTTTAAATTTGAATAATAGTTTTGATGTTTGGATAATTTAAAAAAACATGTTTCTCAGTTCTAACTGACACACCGTTTTAAGGGAATTATAATCGGTATTGTTTTTCTAAATGATATAATAACATTTACTAATCACCCTTTTCTTTAACCTAGTCCAAGATACTTTTACACCTCATCTCACAACACGTCTCCTATTCTCCACAAGAAATGACAATTTTGGTCATTCAAATATATTAATTTCTAAGACAACCATAATTTGTCAAACACTTATCATTTACAAACTGTTATTTATCCTATTGTAGTTATTCAATATCCATATAATCACTTTCATAATGCACTTCCAAACACCTTCTAAATCCATCAGTTTAAGCAAACAGTTTAGAAACTGTTCAGTCAAGATCAAAAGAATAAGCTTTTAATCAAAAATCAAAGGGACAAACCTCCCAGACGATCATGGCATCTTGATTGGTTCCTTTCTTCCCTTGTTGAGTAAAAAGTGAAGCAACTTCACTAGACCCATTCAAGAACATTCGGCCTGCAATTCTATGAACTCTTTCTTCCCTACGGTGGTCAATCAAAGGTGGTCTTTTTCTGGAATTGTTTCTCTTTTTAATCCCTAAAGTTGGTGTTGGAGAAGTCGGGACAGGGTTCCTGCTTTCTGCAGAGAAGCAGGACCCCATCCTCAGGGCCCTGATAATGCTTAATATGCACTCCAGACCACCCTCTGAAACAAACACTCGATTCTCTATTGAAGAATCCGTTGTAGATCCCTTTGCAAACACCAAGTTCTTACGTTCTTGGTCTGATCCTTCAATTATACAACCAGTAGAGTCAGAAATATGAATATTATCATTATTATGGTACAGTTTATGATTTAAACTAATATATTTCAGCAACTCTCATGCTTACAACAATTGTAAGAGCATGATTCCAAGAATTAAACTAAGTATATAACTTCAAGTTTTGAACATATCCAATAGCAAGTAAGCCACACAGACAAAGTCCTCCAAAATTTGGAATCAACAAGTTATCAATATCCCCAAAACACAATTCTCATGAGCTAAACCAATAATGTTCTTCAATTTCGAATATACCCAATTGCAACTAAGCTACAGAATTCCTTCAAATCAACAAACCAAAACCCTACAAACACAACTCCTATAAGCTTAATCACAACACTTTGTTTAATTTTGAACATAACCCAATTGCAATCAAGAGACAAAGTGCATGAAATCAACAAATTAAACACTGAACAACAACTTTTCTTCCTTTTGAGCATACCCGATTGCATTTAAGCCTCAAAGTACTTAAAATCAACAACTCAAGACCCAACAAACGCAATCCTTATGATCTAAAGCAAATATATCCCGTCAATTATTATGAACCCAATTGCAATTACGATGAGAAAAAATGTATGTACCTGATTAAAGCTACCACAAGGGAAACAGATGCAAGTTGCAAAAAGGGAGCTTATAGTTGAAAAGAATTTAGGAATCAGCGGATCTAACTTTTTCACCGGTGACCCACCAACCAATCTCCTTCAAAGATTCCAAATTGAACTCGAAATTTCAATGAAACATTATTCGATTTGCGGTTAGTAACTCCATGAAATCAACTGGAGCTCAAAGCTGTTGGTGATCAATCCCTTCCCAGATCGAAGAAGAATTGTGATTCCCCTTTTATATGTTCAACATCAGGCCTGAATTATTCTTTATAAGTAAGTAATCATCTTTGGGTTTTAATTATTATAGTCGTTTAATTAGTAGTAGAAATAGATAAGGATGGGCAAATGGCTAGAATCCAGAAAATCTTGCGGTGGAACACAACAAATTTGAGATGGTATTTTGGTTGAGCAAAGGGTCAAATGATAACCCAAAACGAATCCGAAATATTTAAAAATTCGAAATTTCAAGAAATTTAGATATTCGAAATTTGAATTCGGATTTAGTTAATGATTTGAGAATTTTCGGATGTTTCGGATATCCGGTATATCCAAAATATTTTTATAAAATTTAAAAATATTAAATATTTCGGATATTTTAATAAAAACTTTAGATATCCGAAAAAAAATTCAATAATATTATATATTTATAAAATTTATCAAATAATAAAATTTTTGGAATTCAGATATCCCAATGGATATTCAAATCCAAATTCAAAATTTCGGATATTCAAAATTTCAAATTCGGATTTAGATAGTGAAATACACTATCTGAAATTGAACACCCCTAGCACTGAGAGCATTCACGCTCATTATCTTTGAGAGTGGTTGTGAGCGGTTGTGAGTGGGTTATACATATTATATAATATATTATTGTTCATCTTTATATTTAGTAAAATATTTTTATCTTTATTAATTTTTTAATATTTTTTTAAAGTAGTTGTGTAGAGCAGATTAAAAATATTATAATAAAGGCATGAAAAAATATTATTTGATTAGAAAATAAAGAAAAAATAGGTATTTTTATTGTAATTATAGAGATGGAGAAAAAAAGTATGATATGAATGCTATGAGATCTTTAGATAAAAGAATATACATTTCTAAATTTTTTAGTCAATTATATCTTTTTATGGATGACTTCGAGAAAAATGCCTAACTAGTGTATTTCTTAATCATTTGGTTGTGGGTTTAAATTATTTGGTATGTAGATTTGATGATTATTTTTATGTTAGTATAAATTGTTGTTAAAATATACATTTAACGATAGATGTATACGAGGAAGTATACAAAATTGAAAAACTCTTAACCCTTAAGGGTTTTTGTAAACAAGCGTTTAATAATGAAGTTGTACATAAAAATTAACATAAAAACGTTTTGTTACACGTACATATTATAAGAGTTTAGCAATGAAAAACTGAAAACACATGTCAAACTGTTTCTTGTTACACATACATATTTCTGAAACTCAAATTGGTTAAGTTTTCAAATGAAACAATTTTATCAAATACAAACATTCGCATTTACACCTGCGTAATATGATTGATATTTTTAAATACTTAATGTAATGTTGTAAGGAATAGCATATAGAAATAACTTTAGAGCCAACTTTGGGTTTGATACTCTTTAGTCTCATCTTATAATAAACATCACGTTATATTTTTAAGAAAACTTTACTAAATTAGATTACCTTTTACTATACCGGAGACGTATGTAAATTTTAAGTTGAACTAGTCTTAAGCCTCTTGTATTGCAGCGGGGTCGTAAAACGATGTCAAGTAGCACCATTGACACACCACCGCCAGTGAATACTAACATTAAAAAAGCTCATTGTAAATTAAAAATAAAAACGAATGCAAAATAGGTATAAAAATATTAAACCACGTAATCGGAACGTAAAACATATAAAACAATAAGTTGATCTAAAACTAGCGTGTTGCGACGGGTTTGTTAAACTAAAAAAATATAAGGATAAAAACATTGAACTACACACGCACACTACAGTGATTTAACTTGCAAAATATAAACCGAACCGTAAAACAAAAAAATTTTAAAATATGAAAAGTATAAGTAACCAAAGTTGTAAGTAAAAAAACTATTGAGGCCAAATTGTAAAAGTTCAAAAGTATTGGATTAAAATAAGAAAAAAGTTAATGATTAAAAAAAGAGACAAAAGTGACAACAACTTATTAAACATATTGTACGACTAAAAAAATATAACAAAGTTAATAATTAGTAATTATATAAATTAGAATATACAAGAAACTATTCAACTTATACAAGTTTACTAATGTTTTTTTCCTTTGAATTTTTATTTTTTGAACGACCAACGAATACTTTTTAAGTCCGGTCACCCGGGTAAACCCATTGGTGAAAGGTCATTCACGCCCGCAAACACAGACAGCGCTGATGACCGGCTCGCCTACCATTTCAAAAAAACCCATCACCTAAAGACCTACTATGATAAAATTTTTGATACATTTACACCTCGTAAGACTTCATCCCATGATTTTCACATATAAGTTACTTTTCTTGATCTAAAATTTACATACGAGTGTGTCACGTGTGATAGCTTTGGCGTTTACTTATGATCCTATGTCATCACTCATGCCTCGTTTTTAATTACTAACAAGTTGTGATGTTGACAAAGATACATAGATTCCTGGTTTTCCATATTTAACTTATTATATTAAAACCAAACTTTCTTTTGATTAAATACATGTTTTAACTCATAACAAAAAAAGGATTTTCAACAAATATTATTGCATCACAGTAACGAAACTAGGACATTTCGAGTTGAGGGTTCGTATGAAGTTTGTGGTTATGTTCACAAACATAAGTTAGCTATTTCTATTTATGTTTTCTGAACATAAAAACAACACTACTATAATTGGTATTTAAAATTTGTCAAGTGCCTTTTAGTTGTTCATAGACGTAATTAAAAAAGATCACTCCAAAAAAAACGTCATTAGAAAAACAAAAATCTTATTAGAAAAGCAATAAACAATAAACTAAATAATAGGATAACAGATAAGTTTTAAAAATTAAACAAGAAAAAAAAAGCTTACTTACTATATAAGTTAAATAGATCTATAAATGTAAATAAAGAAAAAATTAAAATTACTTCTTGAACTTTTACTTTATAATGTTGATTTATTTAGTCAATAGCCATTGTTCGTGACAATTAGTGTTCATTCTACTCTTGTATGCATAAAACTAGTCCTACGATTTTATTGAATATAGGGCCATGACGTAATCTTAAGAAGGCCTAGCACATATTATAATATATGTATTAATCTATTTGCTCGGTGGGTATAGTTTTGAATCTTTTTATTTTGGCTACAATAGTTTGTGATCTTTAAGGTTGGTTGGCCTATTTAATCATATGTTTTTTCATTTTTTGCACACATAGTGTTAATGGAGAGAGAAAGTAGAGAGAGGGGGGATGAAGAGGCTTTTCCGGCGGTGTTCTCAGCAACTAGCCATCATCCGGTCTTTTGATCGTGACATTCGATGCCTCCCCATCTTCATCTTTGTTATGATCTCCATTTTTAGAGAGAGAAGTTTGTCTAGAGAGGGGAAGTAGAGAGAGGCGGAGGACCTACCACTTTAAGCGGTGTTTCCGGCCGGTGAACCAATGTCCTTCCTTGCGGTTGTGACGTCTCGTGCCTCCCTGTCTTCATCTCTTCGATTTTCTCTATTTATCGATTTTCAAAATTAAGATCCAATAATATCTTATCATATTACATATATTTTAATTTACATTTACAGTGATTATTAGCTTTGAGATAAACTGGCTAGGCCCAAATTAAAATTGATCACCTGCAGGGTTAAAATGATTTTTTTTTTTTAACTTTTTGGCGTTTTCCTCAATATATAGATATAATTATTCCGACTAGGTAAATAAGGTTGGAGTTTGAGAAAAGCGAGTTTGCAAGTTCGAACCTTCCCTCTTTTTTTGTCTCTTTAGGTTGGGAGCATTTACGTATACCTTATTCCCGCGGCGAAACGTGGGTTAGATTTACTAGTTTTTATTATTATGTCATCTTCTTTGCTAGTTCTTTAGTTCTTACCTTCTTAGTAGAGCGTTTGCCTCATGTTATAGATCATCGGTTTAGATTCCGGTTGTCTTGGACATACCTTCTCTTTTCATCTCAACTACTCTCCTTTACCAACAATAATAAGGGAGAGTCAAAGTAAAAAAATGGACATCGATGATATATACACATATGGAAGAAATTTGACTCGTTAGAGGGTTAAGGGACCCACTAGACCTTCTATAATTCAAGCATTCAGCTGATGTTACATCACATTACTTGTATATATATGAATAAAGTTATATCTATACTATTTATAAAGCATATGAGATGGGTATTTTAAGATATCATAAAATTAAAAACAAGTATTTAACTTAATCATAAGATTACAATCAATTTGAGGGTAAAATAGTATTTATAACATTATTTACATATTACCCTTACAATTAGTTACATAATAATCTTACACTTACTAACACTTACATAAAAATTTTCATTATCAAATACAAAAATTAATTTATTTAAGATTTCAGTTATATCTTTTAATATATCATATTTATAAACTATTTGAGACTATAATTGTAACCTGTGTTTTATTTAAAACGTTTTGGTGTAAATTTTATGCTGAACCGATATGTATTTTGTTAGGTACAATAAGTTAATGCGTAAATGTACAAGTAGTCATACGTAATCTATTTATTTGGTCTTTTAAGTTTTAGCTTATAAAAAAACATAATAGACTTTTATAAAATACTTTAAAAATAACAAGATATTATAAACATATGCCATATGTAAAATGTCACCCACCGCATTGCGCGGGCACCCTTCTAGTTAAAAATAATATTTAATCTAAAAATAATAAGAATACTTTTGCAATTGACACAGTCCTTCAGCAGTGGCTGAAAAGATGCTTCGTATGTGAGATCCATCTATAATAGATCTTCACATCTTGTTGTTGTGAGACTTGATAAACCTTTCCATACGTTGGCACCACGGATCAAAATCATGAGGAGTGATCAGCGAAAATTTAGTCATGGTATAGTTTTCATATCAGCCTTTGAGATAGCTGTTGTTTGAGTTTATAAGTGTTTTGTGAAACTGAAAAGATCTAAGATGGTGAGATCTTACAATCAAGAGCCTGAAATGCTCTAATGAAGCGAGTCAATAAAACGGTTTCACAAGGTGAAGAGACTTAGAACACTTAGCAGATTATATAGGGAAGCGGACATGATGAAACTACAAACACAAGTAAAAAGTAACAGTGTGATTAATATTAGGCAGTAGAGTAACCACTACAGAGAGGATAACATAACAGTTAAATAAGTTAATAAAAATGAAATAATATAACTTAGATAACCTATTGATATGATATGTTTAATTTGATAATGCAGTGTTGAGTTGTTTGTTGAGAAATGTTTACTGGTTTAACGATATATACATTTTTCTCATGCACATGCATCATATTATATTACATTATATACATTATAGTTGAATTATATATAGGTTTATAAGGTATAACAACATAGGATTTTCCACCTGTAATAAAGAGAAAAAATAAAACTGAAAAATAACAAAACCATCCAAAAAAATATAATTAAAATACATCTAACATATAAGTAAACAAATATATAAAAATTAATTCAAAGTTATTATGAACAAGAACACTCAAATATGGTTTTCAAAAATAATGTATATTGCTCTCAAGTTCTTACAAGTGTTACAAAGCTTACATAGAGAATACAAGTACTTGAGATACTTTATACTACATCCTACAACCTACAACCGGCAATACTTTGAAGACGAGCTGAAACACTAATCTAGACAACTAAATCAATGTAGAGTCAAAAGGTACATTACCTTTTGACTAGTGACTATAACATGTCATAGCTCACATCCTTATTTATTACAAAAATAATAAAAGTACATAGTTCGAAAGTTACAACACACCTTAATCTACAGTTGACAAAAGCATGGACTTTTCACCAACTCACGCTAGTTGTGAGTCTTCAGAGATGGCGGTGGAAATGTGATTCAGCTTTTGTTAAAAGTATGTTAGGAAAGACATGCTTTCTTTGTCTTCTGAAAAAATCAATCTTTGGTTTCGAAAAACTTTGTCTTTGAAGCTTCGGAATACTTCATCTTTGGCTTTGAAAGAAATGGTCTTTTGGCTTCAGAAGATTTGATATTTAGCATAATTCATTGAATAATATCAATTCTTTGAAAATACTTTCCTAGTACTTCACATGTGCATGCTTAGAGATTTTTGAGTTGTTTTTTGGTTGCATCAACATCTAGTTGTAATCCTTACAGTTAAGAATGTTCACATTTAAACAAGTTATGATTGATTTCATTTAAATTAAGGTGGTTTGCTATTAAATGCTTTGCATGACTTAGTTATAGGAAGTGATGTTGGAAAGACAAACTTGAATGAAGGAATCGAAGATATGAACTCCCAAGTAGAAAATATGGAGAAAATTATAAAGTTTTAAGAATGAAGGTGATGTGCCCTCCATCGCCCTTTAGATGCAAGTTGCATCAATGATGCGTAAGCTGATATCAACCTTGCCTACGCATAAATGATTACATCACCTCTTGGCGATGCGCTCAACATCGCATGTATGATGCGGGCCGCTTCGAATGTCTGCCATGAACCCTAACTTTCATTATTAGAAATCTTTTGTGTTTTAAGAGGGTTTATAGCTTATTGCTTACTAGAGTGACCGAGGATGAAAAAATGAAGCTTTTGGAGAGAGTTTAAAGCGAAGGATGGAAGTTATTGAAGGGCTTTGGGTGTGTAATCTTTTGCTTAACATCTTATACATAGCTATTCATTGATATCAAGGCTTATTTCAGTCATGTTTAGTATTGTTTTTGGATTTGATATGTTTTTCATGATTATGAGTAGCTAAGCATATAAACTATTTGGACATGTGATGAATATTGGTTATTTTTTTAATGTTTTTTTGGGTATTGATTAGTTTAATTTCATAAGAGTTAATTAATCCTAATAATCTGATAGTTATTACTAGGCTAAAAGATATTAATAACCCTAAGTTGTTCTTTACATTCCCTTACACCCCTTGGATGCATAGTGAAATATGAGGTCGAGAGACAATTAATTTTTAGAACACGTGAGCATTTAATTGTGTTAGTGCGACCGATAAGTGAATTATCCTATAATCTAGTGAGCTTCGCACATTAATTTAAACCTTGTTAGATTTTGTTAGTAAGACAGAGAAGTGATCTAGCATATCCTATTAGTGTTTTAGGTTGATGAAATTTTAGATCTGGACCTTAACTCGAGAACATTAGAATCGTCAATAGTATTCATTAGCTAGGTAGTTGTCTGTCCAAATTTGAAAGTTTGTCTTAAGTTAAATCGCTCGTATTTAAAATTAATGTTTAAGTAATTCTATGTTTCAAGTGTTAATTATAAATTCACTTCGATAAAACTGATAGAAGTCGATAGAGGTTTAGTGACAAAGGCCACCAAACATGTCTCTAGGGTTCGATATCCAGACTTACGAAGCTATACTAAATACGACTGGTATTTGCCGATTGTGTGAAGTTCAGTTAGTGATCTCATTGATTAAACATGAATATGTGAAATTATTTTCATAATAGATATATAGTGATTTTCACTATTATATGAATTTGTTGTTATTTTTATCATTGTGTTTACATATTAAAAGCACACAACGATGTGATGCAACCAGCTTTAGGTTTACTCCATAAGAAGAACCTGATCTAGCAGTTCCAATAGTTTCTTAGTTTTTCAAAACTGATTACTTGTAAAAAAGTATGTTTTTTTTTGTAATTTTTCATTCTAGATTTTTTGTTTGATTGTTGCTTTAAGACATTACCAATCTCTAATAGGGTAGATCTTGTTGCTGTTTGTTTTTCCAAACTCGCATCCTACTTTTTTAGTTCTTAACATCGTTCATCATTATGGCATCATAGCTCACCCTTTAATCACTCTTACCAAGAAAGGTGTCTTTATTTGGAATGAGGATGTTCTTCGAGCTTTTAATGTGTTCAAGAAAGTTTTGATAACAACCCCATGTTCTTCGGCTGCCCAGCTTCACAACACCTTTTACAATTGAATTTGATGCTTCTTTGGAAAGAATGGCGATATTCTGATCTAAGATGACCACCCTGTGGATTATTTTAGTAATGGTTTTTCTCCATATCTATGTTTCAAGTCAGCCTATGACTGATAGCTCTTAGCTCTAGTTGTGGTTATTAAAAAATGGAGCCATGATATTTTAGGGAGGCATTTCTATATATAGACATACCATTACACCTTCAAGTCCCGTCTTGAAAAAAGAGTCACTTCCACTAAACAATAGAGGTTATTATTGAAGCTTATACCTTACGACCAGGGAAGGAGAATAAAGGAGCTGATGCTTTGTCAAGACTTCCCATTCTACTGATTTTCTAACCCTAGTGGTTCCATATTATGTAGATCTTACCAAGATCAAGGAAGCCTGCAATTGGCCCTTATACAAAGAAATTTATGTACCAACTTGTTACTAACTCTTCCTTTTTCACAAGTTCTTTAATGGTAGGCCAATAGTTGTTTTACAAGAGCCAACTTGTGATACCTGATAATTCATCTTTTTGGAATGAGATTCTACATGAAGCACATGCAACACCCATGGGAGGTCATGATGGGTTCCTTAAAACATACAAGCACTACCTATTTTTAGCCATAATTAAAGCAAGATGTCCATCAATTTGTTTAGAAGTACCTTGCGTGTCAGCAAAACAAGTATGAAACATAGTCCCCGGCCGATTTACTCTAGCTCCTACCCATTTTAGAATGAATTTGGGGAGATGTTTCTATAGATATTGTTGTCGAATTGCCACCGTCTAATAGCTTCGATACCATACTAATCGATGTTGATCGATTGAGAAAGTATGCTCATTTCCTCCCACTAGCTTGTACATTCACTCCCAAAGGTGTCGCAACTTTGTTTGGCAAAGAGGTGGTCTGATTACATGGTTTTTCCTATTCAATTATATATGATTGAGATGTTGTCTTATTGACTAACTTATGTATAAGGCTCTGGTTTCATACATAAAAACCATAATTCTTAGACTAAAAAGTTCATTTAGTAATGCAATATGATCATAATAATTAATCACCCAATAACTCAAGCATATGCTAATCAATTACATGAAGTAGTTTATAAGAGTTATCTTAGAAGCCGATACTAACCAAAGAGCTCTCAACATGCATTCTGAATTACAAGGAAGTTACTTCAAAAGATTTGACAAATGCATAAAGAAATTCACTAAGTGTCAAATCTTTTGACGCAAAAGACCCAATTCTTTCGAAGCTTCAAGACAAAGCCTTTTAAAGCCTGAAGATTAATTTCTTCTGAAGACAGAGAAGACATGCTTTCTCTGACATGCTTTTGACGAAAGCTGAACTACTTTCCGTTGCCATATCTGAAGACTCGCCAACTTATATAAGTTGGTGATTTTGCAGGATCGATATTGGTCAGTTAACACTATGTTTTTCTCTCAAACTCACTTAGAACAACACTCGGATAAAGATAGAGTCAATAAAAGTTGATCACAATATAGCAAGTAATAAGGAACACAAGAAGTAATTTTCAAGGTACTTTTATATATTGCTTCTCAACTCAATAATACAAGACTATTACAAGCAGTGTGGAATGAGTTACAATGAGAACCTATATATAATACTACCTACAGTCGGATATATTTGATACCAGCTGGGATCCTATAACTAAAGCCTATACTACAAGACTATAGTTTAAGGTATCTCGGATAAAGTCTTATCTAAGATTTGGTAGTCAGGACATGTCCCTGACTTACCTTTTGTCACCAACTAAAGTTGGTAATATGTACTATCATAGAAAGGTAACAGTGGAATAAAGTATGGTCAACTGCATGACTCTTTGAGGAAACGCCATACAGTATCAGAGGTTTGCAGTGGAGTGTCAGAGACCATACTTGTGTCCACTGGTTCATAGCAGTGTCTTCCGAAGGTTAAATGGCTTCGAAAGAACAAGTACTTCCGAAGCCACTTATACTTCGGAAGAGGCTGCTTCTTCCAAGGCTTGGAGACTTCTTTTTTTTCATCATACTTTGGAAGTAGTCTTCAGGTTCTTCTTCTAATACTTAATCTTCGGAAGCATGCTCTTGACTTCGGAAGTAGAGTTCTGTCTTCGGAAGTTGATCTTTCACTTTGTCTTCGGAAGAACTCTACAACCTTCGGAAGTTCCATGCTATGCTTCGGAAGCCCTTGCATGTAGTACCAAAATTGTCTAAGTGAATTGGTTTTGGTTGCACCAGCCTTCTTCTTGATCCAACAAACTCCCCCTAGGCTGATGCTACCAAAACTTCACTTGTTTCTGCTTCTCAAAACTTTCAGCACCAAGGAGAGTAGATATTTCTCTGTTTCCTTGTTCTTCCTTAATGTGGTGCTGAGAAGTTTGTACAAATCCTTGATGGACAGGAAGTCCAGTCTGTCACCTTGGATGATATGTACCCTCTGTTGTTGTTGACATCCTCCTGATTGGCTGCAGCTGCTTTTGTGCTTGCAGCTAGCAACTTTTCAGTTGGAAGTCTTCCTTTCTTCTTGAGTTTCTCATCTTCTCCTCTTCCTGAAGCTCTTCCGCAGTCATCTTTCTTTTCCATTTATCTTTTGAAGATCCTGACTGTGGTGGTTCTTGGAGAGTGGATACTGGTTGTGAGAGAGGTAGAGATGGTGTCTGGGATGGAGGTAGATTCAGAAAGTCCTCGCTGTTCACCTCAGATGCCATTTCAAGGATTGCATCTGTGATGATCAGTTCCTCGGATATTTTGAACGGTCCTTCCAAAGCTTCCATTTCAGCTTCGGAAGATTCAGCTTGTTCTTCCGAGGCTTTAACTTCAGCTTCGGAAATTGGAGGAGATGCAGATTTTGTCCCAACTGTTTCAGTTGCTTGGCCATCAGTCCCCATTTCCCCTTCGAATTGAATCTTAGGTTCTATGTGGACCTTAGGTTGACCAACTTCTTCCACAGTGGTAGAAGGTGCAGTAAGCCTTTGAAGCTCTTCAGCTCCGAAGTAAATCATTGCAGCATCAGGGCTTGGCTGACCAATGGAGGATCTCAACAGAAACTTGGTGAAGAGTCTGTAGAGATCGCTGAGCATCTTTGAGTCAATCTGAAGAATAACTTGAGATGGCTCAGACACAGTGATGATAGGAGTAGAAGATGTTGAAGTTGAAAGTTGGGTCTTTTGTTCCTCAGATGTTTGTCTCTGAACATTCTCCCCCTTTTTGGTAGCATCATCTTGAGAGCTAGATGAGCTGGAGGAAGAAGTCAATGAGACCTGAACAGGTACATGCCTAACAGACCTCTCTGTCTGTTTCTCAGCTAGTTGAGCCTTGAGATTGTCAATCTCAAGTTGCTGAGTGGCGGACCTTTCTTCTAAAGTCTTAACCAAGAATTCAAGGTTGAGACTTTAGATAGAAGGTCTTGTATAAGGAGTTGCATGCTTCCTTCATCTTCTTTTGAAGAATCACGGAGAGATGAGGTAACATACCTAGTATGTTCAACCTCACCACCAGATGTGGTTTCTTGGCACCTTGGTTTCCCGTCCTCAATGATGTCTCTTTCAGAGTCATCAAAAGGCTCGGTTGCCGCAGATTCAGTCTGAGATATGTTACCGCTGTTCATAAGGTCCATTGAGGCACCTTTTGTAGTGGCAGCTGAATCCGCATGAGTCCCCTCCATATTAGTAGGACTCACCTCAGTTATGGGTAGCTGATGGGGGCTAGAGATAAGGGATTTCTTTGGGCTCTGTTGATCTTGGAGAGGATGTTATTATCAACGTCATTGCCATGGAGAGATGTTATCTCTTCATCAGTTTTGAAGAGAAGGTCAGTAAAAGATAGGGAATTTAAGCCTACTGACCCGGGACCTTGGTCAATGTCTACAGGCATTGAGCCTTTGGTGGGACTGTCCCTAGTTGGCTGCTCAGAAAAGTGTAAATGCTCATCCTGAGGGCTGTTGGTTTGGGTGTCGGGCTCCTAGGTTTGAGACTGAGGAGACTCAAAACCCATATTAAGGTCGAAGGAGAAGGATGGAGAGACCTCATACTGAGTGGGAGCCCATGTTTCCACTCTAGTTTTTTTGGATTGAACAGAAAGGGCTTGTTCAATCAGAGTAGATTGAAAAAGGGTTCGTTTGGGGCGTCTTTGGTATGTGATGGTGATGGGTGGAGAAGGCAGTGTTGGCATTGTGGTGGAGGTTGCTGGTGTGGGTTCATCACCTGTAGGGTGAACAAGGATGTCACCAGAAGCTATGCGCTCAATCATACCTGGAAATAGAGAAGTGTACCTTCCAGTGAAGTTGGTGGACACCTTCTTTAAGGTCTTGAAGATGGTTGGCCTCATGTGAGGGACAGTCAGAGCAACTGCACAGACAAGCGTACTCTGGTTCAACTCACAGTTTATTATGTGTTGAATGAATCAAGGATACATAAAGAATGTCTCCCTTTGAAGATTCCCAATCAGATTGGTGAACACAAATCTTGAGTAATTGAATCGCAGGCCTCTCACCAGTCCATGAACTAAGCATCTGAGTTCATATGGGATTTGATCCCATCCCCCAGACTTGTTTGTTAGGCAGTGGAGAACAACGTCCAGGAGGAACTTCCAGTTGTAGGAGAAGTTGAACTTGTAGACTGTTGACCTGCTTATGTCTCCACCATATCCCATTAGGATGTAAGTGTTGTCTAAATCTTCTTTGGGGAATTCAGTAGGAGCTCCTTCATCATGAAGCTCTAGATGCTCCCTGATGAGTTGTTCAGTGATGATCAACTCCTGTCCATAAATGATGGACCTTAGTACACGAATGTTGGAGCATATATAGTCATATATAGTGTGTCCGTCGCTTGTCGAATAGTCTAGGCTTAATGTTATACACCTGATATGTTGTAAACACATGAAACTGGGTCATTCGCAGGAGCATATGCGAATGAGACTCAGTCGTACGACTGAGCCATGCTAATGGACTAGCCGTGCGACTGAGAGATGCGATTGGGACATTCGTAAGACTGAACCATAAGAATGGTCCAGTCGTACGATTGAACCATACGCATGGTCCAGTCGTACGATTGAACCATACGCATGGTCCACTCGCACGAATGGGCCCAGTCGCATCTAATATGGGCCGAGGCCTATATATACCAGTTTTAATGTGCAGAGGATGGGAATGGAAGTCTGCCCGGAGCCTAGGGCTGCCGGATGAGAGGGGAGATCATGCTCGATCTTCCCCTTGCCAAGAGTCTTGATTCTTATGTTGTAAAGAGCTTGTAATCGTTAGGTTTTATCAATGAAACCATTCAATTATAGTTCGTGTTATTGTTTGACTTTTGGTTTGTGCTGTTGTTTATCCTTCCGTCAAGAACATGCTCGGATGTTTATCGATCCGGCGAAAAACCGACTTCACAATTGGTATCAGAGCCGGTTACTGCTGGAATGATCTAACAATCATTCTAGCAACCCGAGCTCTTGATTTCTGGATTGAATTTCAGATCTTGACGTTAAACCCACTTCGTGTTCTTCGTGTTTTGCTCAGATCTTGTTACGTGTGTTGCTTCTATGTTGAAATCGAATTCGAAACCACGTTCCTGTCACCCTTTCGAATCTAATGATGTCTACTTTGTTTTGGTTCATGTTGAATTCGTCAGATTAGGGTTTTGGGCAGCCCTGGCGGCTGCAGATCTGAAAATCTGCGTGCAGACCCGTTCATGCGACGGGGCCATGCGAATGGACCATTCGTACGACTGGGCCATGCGAATGGACCATTCGTACGACTGGGCCATGCGAATGGACCATTCGTACGACTGGACCATGCGAATTAGCCATTCGTACGACTGGACCAGTTGTATGTTCAGTCGTGCGACTGGACTAGTCGAATGTTCAATCGCACGAATGAGCCATCCGCATTGACTCATTCGCATTTGTTCCAGACTAAAAAAAAAATTGGAACAGCTTCTTGCACGGATTTGAAGATGAGCAAAGCATATTCACCCAGAGGTTCGTTTGTCAAATAAGTTCGATGTGTACCCCATTATTCGTCGGATTTCCAGAATAGGTGAATGTAATTGGAACACGAAAGAGAGAAGAGAAGATGTCAGCAGTTGTTGCTGATTTTGTGGGGTAGTCAAGAGCATCTGACTACTTATGGGCCAATCAAGTTATATTTATCTGCACAGAATGGATTCTGCTTCTTAGGGGGAATCCTTGTATATAGAAAGTGAAGACGCAATCAGAAAGTGATGATGTGAACCGGTTTCCGATAATGAATCTTCGTGCGTGCTGATTTGGTTGATATTGTCAGCTGTGGATTGGAACCTTCAACCTTTTGCCCAATACACTGTGTCAAGACGCAAGGAGAGCACAATGTCTATATATTGGGATATGCTTAATGTGAGGGGGAATTTCTGCAGGTGGTGATGTTAATCAGGTTAGCCTGTGTGAAGATTGAAGCAATGGAATCGTATCATTATCTGGAAAAATCAGTCATATGGGGAATCTTGCTGCTGTGATGGTGTTCTGCAAAGTAAACGAAAGCTATTGTGCCTAAATTCATTTTCAGGGATGTGGTAGTAACCTGACGGATCGGCAATGTTGGCTAAAATGGTTTTCGTTTGATTCTATTGGCAACCAGAGCAAAGATTGACTGAAGATTGTAAGAGGTGTTATCTACTATTCGCAAGCAACGTACAAGGGGGAATTTGTTGGAGCATATATAGTCATATATAGTGTGTCCGTCGCTTGTCTAATAGTCTAGGCTTAATGTTATACACCTGATATGTTGTAACACATGAAACTGGGTCATTCGCAGGAGCATATGCGAATGAGACTCAGTCGTACGACTGAGCCATGCTAATGGACCAACCGTGCGACTGAGAGATGCGATTGGGACATTCGTAAGACTGAACCATAAGAATGGTCCAGTCGTACGATTGAACCATACGCATGGTCCAGTCGTACGATTGAACCATACGCACGGTCCAATCGCACGAATGGGCCTAGTCGCATCTAATATGGGCCGAGGCCTATATATACCAGTTTTAATGTGTAGAGGATGGGAATGGAAGTCTGCCCGGAGCCTAGGGCTGCCGGATGAGAGGGGAGATCATGCTCGATCTTCCCCTTGCCAAGAGTCTTGATTCTTAGGTTCAGTATTTAAGGGCCTCAGTCGATCGCATGTTCCTCATCACACCAAAATCGCACCCAAATCGCATTCTTCCCGTTACTCTGCCAAAAATTGCTACAGATCCTGATTTACATTGCTGTTGAGTTTCTTACATTCGAGTGACATTTTACAGGTACATTACTCTTGAATCTTACCAAAATCAGAAGATTAAGAACCTACATAAGAGACACTCGATTGAATCAAGAACCGAACTGTGAAATGACCTAATCACCTCCGTAAACTAAGCAAAATGTTAAAATTAAGTTTAATAGGTTATTAGTGACAAGTAGGCGAGTCTAATGGACCATTAAACACTGTTAAATGACTTAAATTGGTCAAGATTCGACCCACAGGCGATCGAACAGTGGGGCAAGCGACTGGTCGTTCGAATGAACTCCAATCGCACGATTGAACCTTGCAATTGGTCATTCGGCCAAATGAACCACCCGAATGAGTTCAGTCGGCCGACTGAACCAATCGAAGACTCAGTCGGCAGATTGAACTCAATCGCATGTCTCATTCAACCGAATGAACTCAGTCGTACTTAAGAACAACCGAATGACTCCAGTCACATGATTCATTCGCATGAATGAATCAGAATGGAAGTGAAACACTACACTTAGAACTGAATTCTGACGTATTATGTACTAATGATCATGTGTTTTGTGTTTCAGGAAAAATGGCTGACAGATGGTCTCTTAATTCAAAGCACAACATATGTGCCTATTTGGACCACACAACTCGGAACGGGGCCAAGTTCTCCGAGATTATAGCCTTCCTCAAACGCTCACGGATACATAAGGCTATATCTACACCGTGCACGCCTTACAAATCACTACACCAGGCATTCTGGGAGAATGCCTCAGTGGATCGCTCTCGTGAGCCATACAGCATCCGAAGCACCATTATGGGTCAAGCTATCGACATTACCGCTACTGACATCCAGAGAATCCTTGAGTTTGGGGATGACTCCACTCACCCCACTAAGTTACATCCTTTGACAGTGAGAGGGTGTTTCCTCCGAATCAAGTATGCAGGGGACATTAACTCGGGGGTGCTAAATAAGAGCAACCTGTGCCCACAATACAAATATCTGGCACATGTGATTCTTAAGTGCATTGCTTCGAGAAGGGGTGGTTTCGATGACCTATCAGATCAGATACAAAATGCCTTCGTGGCTCTGGTGCTGAACCACCCTTTCAGCTTCTCGAATATGATCTTTGCTTATTTGGTAGAGAACATTGAAGCAAAAGAGAAAGAAGGTTTTTGTATGTATCCAAGGTTTCTTCAGATGATATTCAATGAGAAGCTGCCTCTGCTCCCCAAGGAAAGTCACGATGCAGTGACTTTGGAACTTATGGATGACACTACTTTGGGTAGGATGGTGGTGTACCGGGGCAAGCAAGTGAAGCCCCAGGCAAAGAGGCTGATTGGCCATTTAGCAGATGAAAGTTATGTGGCACCGGGGAGACGCCAATGGCGTCACGAGGATAGTGACTCCGACGTGGAGCCAATTGTCCTACCCACTGATGATTCAGATGATGATGATAGTGGGGGTGCCGGAGACAATATGCCTGTTCCACAGAGAGGCACTATGTCTGATGTCGTGCCTCCAGCATCCGCCCCGGCTACAGAAGTTACCGAATCAGCTGGGTTTCATCATGATTTTGTCCTGGAGACAGAAGTAGAAGAAGAAGAGTCTGATGAGGAGCCCCTCACCAGGACTGTGGGAAGAAAAGTGGTTCCCACAGTACATGGGCTTCGGGTGGTTGGTGAGCACCCAAGAGACTCTGGAGAGACAGAGACCGACCCGACCTATGCTCCAGGGTCAATCGGCAGGGTAGGAGGGGGAGCATCCACCTCGAAGGGAACGAGGAGAAAACGGATGGCTCAACCCCATGGGCAGAAACCAAAGAAGAAGCGTCGTTTGACCTTCATCACTACTACCTCAGCCACTACAGCCACCACCACCACCACTACCACCTCTTCAGACACACCATCCACCACCATAGCCAGCACAGCCCCCACAGCCCCCACAGCAACCACAGACACCACCAGACCGACCACCACAATACAGATCCCAGCCACCACTACATCATTCACCCCTCACTCACCACCACTATCATCCCGACCTGACCCGATATTCACCACAGCCACCACCACTAGCCACCAAACCGAGCCCTCAGCCTATCCCTCATTCACTTACAGATCACCTCTACCTACCGTTGCGGTAGAAGAACAGTTGTCGGCACTAAACAGAATGGTAATGCGTTTGCTGGCTACCGATGAGGAAAAGGCCTCCCAAATCCGCCAGCTTACTGACCCGACTGCTGCACAAACTCACCAAATTGTAGAGCAGGCTCAAGTGATAGAAAGGCAGGCCCGACAGATGACTGCCCAGAGCAACGAGATAGCCCTTCTCCAAGCTCAAAGCGTCACCTCTGGGAAGAAAATAGAGGAGTTGGAAAAGGCTAAAAAGACCATTTTGCTATAGCTGAAAGGATCGAAGGAGGAGCCATTAAAGATAAGGGATGGGGACAGAAATGATGATGATGATGAAGACAATGATGATGATGATGAGAGTGAAACTGACGAAGAGAAAACTGAAGAATGGCACGAAGATGATGACACTGACGGAGGAGAAGCAGCTGAATCTGTCTCAGCTCCAGGGCAAGAGAAAAGATCAAAGAACAGACAAGATCTGCCAGCTTCTGCTTCTGCACCTCCATGTGATGAGCCGAGTATTTAGGATAAAAGTAAATAGTAGATGTTTATGTATTTATTTACTTTTGTATTCTTTATTGAAAAACCATGTATTAAATGTTTATCTTAAGTTAATGCATTTCGTTTGATAAATTACTAATGATTTGAGTGTGAAATGTGTAAATCAAACAGATCCAAATTACAAAAGAGATGAGTTTGATATTGCTCCCCTTCAGCAGGTCAAGTCTCAACTCACAATGGTTCTTGATCTGCAAGGGATTGTCAGAAGGTCAGTGAGTTATACCCCTGAAGAAGGGAAAATAATTCACGATCTATCAAACGAGCAACTAGCAGAAATTTTCAAGCTCAATCATGATGAAATAGTGAAAGATGCTCCGACATGTAATTCTACCTGTGATGACGAGCTAAATGACGTTGATGAAATAGAGATAGAAGATGTCACTGCAGAGCACTATCCTCAGTATGCTGACAATGAGGGCAATGTGGTTCCCAATCTGGGTGAATCCCTTGTCGGTGATACATTTGAGGTGTTAGACAAAATGGAGCAAGAGTCAGAGAAGACAGAGGGAATGGCCCAAGCCTCAAAGGATGATGTTGATATACGTAAGGCTGAATGGGCTGCATGTTTTAAAGAAGTTAGAGCCCAACGTGCTGCACCGAAGAAGGATGCCTACACCAAGATCTACAGAGTCAAGCAACATCTTAAGGTGTCAGGCAGGATTATAGCATGGGCATATTTTGATGATCTTAACGTTTATGCCGTTAAGAGGGAGAAGGGCATAGAGTACTTTAGATTTCCACATGATCTAAAGACTCTACCAGGTTTTGAGCTCAACCAGCTAGCCAAATTGAAGCTGTTGTATGCTGACCCGAGAAAGATGTCAGGCTGGTTTGAGGCTGCCCTAAAGAAAGAGTACCACACCAGGTGAATTAATTTCAGACCTCAACAACCTACAAGGTATGTTAGAAGGTCTGAGATAGATGCCATTACTGGAAAACCGAAGATAGTGTTGAAGTGGAATCCTCCGCGCACAATGTCAAGAATCCCACTCCGGGAAATGACAAAGGATTTCACACCACACTTTAAGTGGTGGTACTACGATTGGAGAACAGCGGAAGCGGTCATAGTCCTAAATAAAGAGGGCCAAATGGATACAATCAGAGTATTCGACCCGATGTGGCTTACCAACCTGTCGGAAAATGATGTCTATACACTTTACAAGTGGCCACTGTTCTATGATACGCAAGATATTGTACAGACCCTCCAGTTCCAAAATGTCATAAGACTTTGCTTCGCGTTTGATATTCACGCGGGAGTCACAAAAAAAAAGAACAAGTACAAGAAATATGAGGAGGTAATGAAGAAAACAAGACATTAGAGAGATCTAGGTCCAAGGGGGAGTTTGTTGATACATGTATGTCCCTAGATCATGATATGTGATGTAATAGATCTTGTTTGGTATGATTAATGAAATGATATTGATTGTTTGTTAGTTAAAATGTTTAATGTTTCATTAATGAGTCGACATTGAATTGGTTAATTAGGTTAGTGATTGCTTGAATGATTACACATAATGTTTATTAAATAATACATTCAAACTTAACATAATGAAGTTCTCATGCAAATGGCTCATGCGAATGAACCATACGCATGAATAACTTCACACGATTGATTCAGTCGCACGACTGAACCATGAGACTGGATCAGTCGTACGATTGTAACATAAGATTGGCTCAGTCGCACGACTGAACGCTCAGTCGTACGAATGAATCAACCGCATGGTTCAATCGCACGACTGAACCATACTAATGGTTCAGTCGCACGATTGAATAGTACCAACCTATAAATACAACTCAATTCGTGAAAAACGGGGAGACTCTCGATCAATTACGATTCCAGACGTACCCTAGCCGTCCAGAAACCTCCAAATCGTTCTCCAAGTTCATAGAACACATTAGATCGATTCCCAATCGATTTCTAATGTTAGTTTCAATTCTTGATTGATTCTTCGTGTGTTCTCACTGATTGGATCGCCAATCAAATAGGATTCCGCACTATTTGATCTGGTTTACACGTTAATCTCTAGGTATTTCGGTCAAATACCAGGTCCTAACAACGAATCCCATTTCGGGTTTCGGCTTGACCATTTCCCCAAAATTTGGTCATTTGGTTTGAGTAAACAGTGGGGTTAACGGTAAGGGCTATGTAGTAAGATGATTGGGTGAGAAAGGAGATGATTTCAGAGAAGTCAGCATCTCTTGATGAATCAAGAAGTGCGACTTGGTTATGCTGAGGGTTAAGTGCCATTGGAGAAAGGTGAATGCAGATGAAATTTGAGTTTGGGTAAAGTTTGAGTGAAGAGAAATTTCTAGGGCAGTAAAAATCGCAAGTAAGAAGATGAAATTAAATAGTCGAGATTATTTAAAAGAGGGTGAGAAGGCGGTAATGGGGGTTAGGATAAGGTGATGTGGTGGTTTAGTGGATGAATTGACAATGGCGGTAAGGTTAAAACCAGTTAAATAATCCGACATCATTAACAAAATCTTTGTTTTTTACAGTGTGGGGCCCAAGAGATTTATGTTACACAGTAGAATCTCTCTTTCGAGTGTAAAACATTTCCGAAGGTAATTTGTCTTCCGAAGCAAAGACTTTGCTTCCAAAGGTTAGGATTGCTTTCCGAATGGAGAGTGTGTAACTCTTGGAAGTAGATCTGATATGTAATCAATCGCTTCTTCCGAGCCCAAAAACTCTTCCGAGAAGAAAATTGTCCTTTGAGAAATCTTGCTTCGGAAGATATGGAAATAACTTCCGAGGGTTAATTTCTCTTCGGAAGAAATTTACACTTAGAAAATTTCAGAAAGACATTTTATAACAGGGCTTAAATTCTATTGACATAAGACATTACATCTTAAAAAGGTTTTCAAATGAGGTGATCTAGTCAATGTTTATCATCCCAATAGCTGTTATGAGATACTTAAATCTTTATTCATCAAAAGCTTTGGTGAACAAATCAGCATATTGTTTATTTGAGTCAACTTTGATTAGTTTAATCAGATTTTTCTCATGAATATCTCTAATGAAATGGTACTTGATGTCAATATGCTTTGTCTTGGAGTGCTTCACTGGATTTTCAGTAATGGAGATAGCACTTTTGTTGTCAATATGGATAGGAGTACTCATAAAGTTGAATCCATAGTCTAACATCTAATTCTGAATCCATAGCAGTTGAGCACAACAACTAGCAGCAACAATGTATTCAGCTTCAATAGTTGGTGTAGAGACACAGGATTGTTTCTTGCATTGCCATGAGATGATCCTTCCACCAAAAAATTGACATCCTCCTTATGTGAATTTTTTGTCAATGTTGCAGCCGCCATAGTCACTGTTAGAGTATCCATAGAGATTGAAATCCTTGTTGGGATACCTGAGACTTAGTTTGGTGCTCCTTTGAGGTATTTGAGGATTCTCTTAACAACAGCTAGATGAGACACCTTTGGAGCAGCCTAATATCTTGCACATATGTAGGTAGCAAACATGATATCAGGTCTACTAGTCGTGAGATACATCAAAGTACCAATAATTGCCCTATACTGATGTTGATCAGTATCCTCCCCCTCAAGGCCAGGACAAAGACTATGGTTTCTGGGTATGGGTGTCTTGGCAGGCTTACAATCTTTCATTTCAAATCTTTCTAAGATGTCAGAGACATACTTAGATTGATTAATGAAAAACCCTTCCTTCATTTGCTTCACCTGCATTCCAAGGAAAAAGTCCATTTTTCCCATGGAACTCATCTCAAAATTTTTCTTCATAATGCTCTTAAAGTCCTTACACATTTGGTCATTTGAAGAACCAAATATAATGTCATCAACATAAACTTGAACAAGCAAAATGTCCTTTCCAAACTTTCTGATGAAGAGAGTCTTATCAATGATACCTCTAGTGTAGCCATTCTTTAGAAGAAACTAAGACAGAGTTTCCTACCACAGCCTAGGTGCTTGGTGCAGCTCATATAGAGCTTTATCCAATTTACACACATAGTTGGGGTGTTGTGGGTCTTCAAATCCTGGAGGTTGGCACACATAGACTTCCCTATCTATATCACCATATTGAAAGGCACACTTGATATCAAGCTGGTAAACAGTGAAGTCCTTGGATGAAACATAAGCAAGGAAGATCCTAACTGCCTCAAGTCTTGCAACAGGTGCAAAGACATCAGTATAACCGATTCCTTCCTCTTGGGTGTATCCTTGAACTACAAGTCTAGCTTTGTTCTTGATGATCAAGCCTCTATCATCTCTCTTGTTTCTGAAAACTCATTTAGTGCCTATTGGTACTTGACCAGATGGTAGCAGATATAGGTTCCATACCTTCTGTCTCTTGAATTGAAGCAGCTCCTCTTGCATCAATTCAAGCCAGCTACTATCTTTCAAGGCATGTTCTACCTTCTTGGGTTCCATCTAAGATAGAAAACATGAGTACAAGCAGACATTCCCATGATAAGTCTGTCCTCTTATTCTCACACCCTCAGTGACATCCCCTATGATGTTCTCAGCAGGATGAGTGTTGTGAATCCTAAGGTGAGGAATCACTTCCAGTTGCAGAGATAGATCCAGGTTGGACATATTCTGCTCAGGAACTAGAACACTCTGTCCAGCTGTTGTTTCAAAATCATTCAATGAGGACTAATTGAATGAATGAGAAACATCATCAATGGTTAGCTATTAAGAAGTATTAACAGTGTCCTGTTCCTTCAAAACACTACTTCCTTCTGCCTGGTGTTGTGGTGGATCACCTGATGAGTTTTGAGGCTCAGCAAGTGATTCACTTGTTGAAGCTTCATATTCCTTGATATGGTCAAACTATCAGAACTGTGAATGGTGGAAACTTCATTTATTGCAGCTCTTGGAGAATTTGGACTAGGTCTGGGTAGCTCAAATAATTGATTATCAGCAGCAGCATCAACATCATTTTGAGCACCTGTTCCAACTGAAACATTCTCACAAGATGGTTTAGAATAGTTGGAAACAATTCTAAATCAAAGATACGATCAGGGCCATTCCCCCTAACACAAGGAGTGTGCTCATTAACAACTATATTTGATGACTCCTCAAATTGTAGATTCTTAATGTTGTATACTCTATAAGCTTTGGAGCTAGAAGAGTACCCAACAAAGATAGCATCATCCAACTTTTCAACAAATTTTGCTAAATTGTCTTTTGTGTTAAGTATGGTACACCTGCTGCCAAAGGACCTTAGAAAGCCAATGAACGGTGGTCTCTTGTTCCATAGCAAGGGGTTTTTCCATGGGGCTTAACTACAAGAACTCTGTTTTGCACATAACATGTAGTGCTGACTGCCTTTGCCCAGAATGTTAGAGGTAGTTTTGAATCAGCTAACATAGTTCGAGCATCCTTAATAAGTGTCTTGTTCCTCCTCTCAGCAACACCGTTTTGTTGAGGAGTTTTGGGAGCATTATATTGTCTGGCAATCCCTTTTGAGTTACAGAATGAGTCAAGAACAAGTTCTTAAACTCAGTCCCTTGATCACTTCTAATGATTTTAACCTTGTGATCAATTTGATTTTTCTATAATAAGAATAAAAGATTTTAATGTTTCAGCAGTTTCATCTTTAGTTCTTAAAAAGAATACCCATGTAAATCTTGTAAAATCATCAACTATCACAAGACAGTATGATTTCCTTCCAATGCTCATTATATTTGTGGGACCAAAAAGATCCATGCGCAATAAGTGTAATGGAGTAGTGATGGAGTTAACACTTTTGGATTTATGAGAGGTCCTGTGTTGCTTCCCTTTCAGGCATGCAACATAGTTATCTTTGCAGAAAAACTCCTTTTTTAGGCAAACCATGTACCAAGTTATTTTTAGCAAATTTATTCATTGTCTTAAAATTTACATGACACATACGTTTATGCCATAGTGTTGACTCATCACTATCAGCTTTGAAAAGAAAGCATGATACTTCACCCATTGGGGAAGCATTGTTCATATCCAGCTTGTACATATCCCCTTTCCTGGGAGATCTAGGAAGCACCAATTCAGGAGGAATTGTCATCCCTGGTTTGAGGATAATGCACTCATGTTCTGTGAAAAGCATTTGGTGCTTTTGATCACAGAATTAAGAAACACTTAAGAGATTGTGTTCAAGCTGTTTGACAAATTAAACTTTGTCAACCTTTAATTTACCATTGGATATACTCCCTCTACCAGAAATTATCCTCTGACCTCACCTCCAAATTGGACAGGACCTCCATCATAGATCTGAAACTATTGAAGGAGAGATCTGTTCCCAGTCATGTGCCTGGAGCATCCACTCTCTACAATCCAGACATTGTTGTTCTTGTCATATGGATGTTCCCGCACATAAGATGAGATTGTTAGTTTTGATTGGAAACCCAAGCCTTGTTGGTCTTGGGTTCTTCCAAAGATAATGATATAATTGAACCAAATGATATGCATGGGGGTTCAATAGAGGTCTTTGAAGAAGAGGTTTGGGCTGCAGCATCTTCCTTGATCTTCCAGTCCACCCTTTGGTTGATCTTGGAGGATGAGCTTGTTGAAGCTTTTGTAGCATGGCCTTCTTCCGGAGCTTCTTTTTTTTTTCCGAAGAAGTCTTCTTCTGGGATGGTTTCAAGGGAGCTTTCTTGTTCTTCCGAACCTTAGTAGATTTTGCTTCCGAAGCCATTTTCCCTTCGGAAGAAAGAGTTTCTTCCGAAAGCAACCTAGCTTCTGAAACTAACTTTCCCTTCTTTAACACTTGAACTGTTTGATAAGGTCCAAATGTGAAACCTTCCCTGACTCCTTCTTTTCTAACATTATTTGCATAGTGTGTGCTTGCAGGATTGTAATAACAATCTTTTGCCATGTGGTTTTGCAGATCACACATTATGCATGTAATATTAATCTTTTGGGAATGTGAGGGTTGCTGTTTCTTGGGCTTCTTCTCTTCATTAGTAACTTTTCCCTTTAACTTCTGATCCTTTGGCTGGACAAAAGTGCTGGTATTACACTCCTTTCCTGAATCAGAAGTACCTAACACTTGGAATCCAACTGAGATAAAGACACCTTTCCTTCTTGGCATCCTGCTTTGGGTCAATCTTCAGCTTGGACTCAGCCACCTTCTTGGCAGTTCTTCTAGCAGCTTTAGCTCTGCTTCTTCTGGCCTTAGTGGTTAGGATTTGATCTTCACAGGAGGAGATGGGTACATCTACCTGTTCCTTCCCTGTGGTGGCCACTATTGTTGTTTCTTCCTTCAACTCTAGTGAGGAAGGGTCAGTAGTTGGAATCTCTTGCTCCTCAGTACCATATCTAGGCTGTCTAATAGACTCATAGGAGCGTGGTAGAGCAATTTCATTGGTTCCCAACCCTCCTTTGTTCTGATAACAAAGTTTGGAATGGGAGGATGATGCAAGAATAGCTTGGAAGTTCTGCTCAAAAATAGCATGCTTCCTGGCCTGAGCCTCAGTAGTGACAAGCTGCGCTTGAGCCTCAGACAATTTGGATATCAGATCCTTGATTGAGTCTTGTAGTTGGTGTGTTCATGTTTTAAAAGAGACACAGTTTTCTCTAACTCCTCAATTTTCTTTTGGTAGTCAGATTCAGCTCTCTTAAAATCAGATTTTAAAATATTTAAAGACACAATATCAGATCTGATTTCCATATTGTAATCCTGATAAAGTTTAACTTTAGCTATACAGCTGGAGTGCAGAGATGTTCTGACAGGATCAGTGATCTCAAGTTTGATGGATTAGAGTGTAACGCAGCGGAATAAGATCAAGAATTAGACAAATTATAGCAAGAATTTGATATTCGTATGCATTAAGAACAAATACGGTTGTTACGAGAGAATATATTTCTGTAAAAAGGAATGTTTCAATTAGATCAAATGTTTCTGCTCAATCATCCACATTACAATTAGGTTGACACTCCTTATATAGAGTGCAATCACTGTTGATATCACGGGATTGTGACATCTGGCAGATTTATTACAAAAATAACTAACACTTAACAAACTACTGAAATGTTCACAACTACTGAGAACATATCAGAGTGCTAAGCACAAAATATAAAACTACTAATGCTAAACTACTGAAACTAAACTACTGATTACAAAACTACTGAAAAGAAAAACATAAAACTACTGATAAACACAACTACTGAAGAAGTACTCTTCAGCTGTTGTGACAAACTACTGAAACTTCAGCACTTGGTCTTCAGACTTGAACTTCAGACGTTTCATCAGCTGATGACTTCAGTAGATGTCATCAGCTGATGTCTTCAGTTTTTGTCTTCAGACTTTGTACATCAGTTGTTGATCTTCAGCACTTGTGGACTCTTCAGCTGTTGAACTTCAGCACTTTAGTTTTCAGCTTCAGCACTTGTGTTCTTCAACTGTTGAACTTTAGCACTTTAGTCTTCAGCTTCAGCACTTGTGTTCTTCAGCTGTTGAACTTCAGCACTTTAGTCTTCAGCTTCAGCACTTGTGTTCTTCAGCTGTTAAGCTTCAGCACTTAGTCTTCAGCTTTAGCATTTGTGTTCTTCAGCTGTTGAACTTCAGCACTTTTGTTCTTCAGCTGTTGAGCTTCAGCACTTTAGTCTTCAGCTTCAGCACTTGTGTTCTTCAGTTGTTGAGCTTCAGCACTTTTGTTCTTCAGCTGTTGAGCTTCAGCACTTTAGTCTTCAGCACTTGTCGAACTGCTGATGAAGCCTTCAGCAGTTGTTGTGATATCATGTGGGACTTAGAGGTTTTCTGATCTTGGCTCATTGGTACTTTTGGTCCAACAAACTCCCCCTGAACCAATGTAGCCAAAACCTCTAATTGATTTATTTTCCCACTTATTGTTGGCAGAATGGTTGGTCTTTTTCCTTCTTGATCAGTTGAGAAGATGACCCATATAAGCACTGGCCTGGGAATGAGTCTCTGATGATTTGGTTGGCAATGTATGGATGGGAGCTCTGTATTGGGGAATTGGACACTGAGTTGTTCCCCCATCCATGAGACTCACTTCCCAACTATGAGCCTGTAGGATTCCCTGGTGTAGGCCTCCAAAAATACAATTTGTTCCTCCATGGTGAGTTCCTCTGCCTCACCATCGAAGAATCCTTCTGGCCCATAGTACTCAGACAGGAATTTGACCTGTTTTCCATTTTTGAGTACCACTGTTGTAATGTGTCTGTAAGCAAATTCATCAGGATGATGCCCTAACAGCAGTGGTAACTCATCCTTTCTGATCTCATTCAGCCTCTTATACACCAGCCCCTTTTTGATCATTCTGTTCTCCAACATTTTTTGTGGGGGCATGTTTGAGGTGTAGGCCTTTTTGAAATCTTCCAGGATTTCTCAAGGTGAGACTACAAGGGCTAAGAAGATCACTTCATCTACAATCTTTTTCACTTGCCCATTGTATCTCTGAGGGATATTCTTTTTTTGTATTCTGTGAGCCACCCTGGGATCAGGCCAAATTCTTACTCTTTCTTTCACATACTGAAAAGTATGTCTAAGAGTATAAATCCTCTGAGCTTGTTTTTTCATATTAATGATGGAGGAAGTGGCTGCATATGCTTTATCTACTCTCCTCAATAACTCTTCATCGTGCAATCTGTGTTGTTCTTCTTCCAATTTCACTTTGATTGCATCTCTTATTGCTCAGGAGTTATTGCAAGAGAGAGATCTTTGGCCTTAGGCAACTGCAGAACAGCTGAGATCGGCAGCCAGTCTTCATCATCATCATCTTCTTCTTCCAGCCTCAACACCTTTCTCTTCTTCTGCTTAGGTGCATCATCGGCTGTTGGTTTTGAGGGTAAGGGAGTTGGTTTTGTGGGTTGTGGTTGTGGTTGTTTTGGAGAGGGAATGTTGACAGGCTGAGTTAGCATTTTGGAGGTGAGTGTGGCTTTTGAGTGTTTGGCTAGCTCAGTCCTGCTCCCTGCTCCTGCTTCATTCAAAGCTTCTATTACTAATCCCTTAGTATATGCCTCAGACGAATAGATCTTGGAGGTTATGGCCAAGATACTGTCCCTGGTCCATGATTTTATTTCGATCAATGATCTCCCAAGGTATTTACTGATAAATCTGATCATGATCTCAAGTCTTTCTCTATCCATTGTCCTGTAGCTGGCCCATCTTTGTTGAATCTCTTCGATCTCTAATCTTCTTATTTCAGAGTCCAGCTTTTCAGTATTGAAACCTTGTCTAAACAGCTGATCAATGATATTGTCCATTGATCTGCTGTGTTCAGCATCAGCCTCTTTAACCATTTCATTCAAGTTTTTCTCTTTTTCAGCACTTTTCTTTTTCTTATATGTGACATGAAAGTCCTTTTGTACAATCTCCTTTTCAGCTCCCTTCTCATTCTCATTCTCCTTCTCTTTCTCGGTCTCATACACACCATCCTTCTCTATTTCCACTTCTTTGTCCTTCTCTTTCTCTTTCTCCTTCTCCATCCTCTTTCTTTTAGCTTTCACTGCTGGAATCTCCCCCTTTTTGGTGCATTGGTTTTAAGGGTTTGATCAGCAGAAAGCTTTTGGCTCAGTACATCCTCCACCATAGGTTGTAAGACAGAAGAAAGTTTCTCATCAACAGTTTGAATGACAAGTTCAGTTAGCTGCGGTGTGATGAGAGATAGGGGATTTTGAGAGATAGCATCCATTTGCTCAGGGGGGTTTTGGTCCTGAGAAATGGTGCCAGAAACAGAGGCAGGTGGCTGAGATTCTTTGAGTGGCTGTGTGTTTAAGTGACCTTCAGAGGAAGGTGCCATCTGTTGGGTTGATGTGGTGGCAGATGGTCTTTCTCCCTGAGAGAGTTGGTCAAGTAGTTTTTGCAGCCTACTGACGACCTCCTCTAGGATTATGTTCTGGGCAAGAACATCATAAAAGAAGCCCAGGTCATCATCAGCAGATGCTGAATCACCTGACCTCCTGCTTGTAGCAGGATGTACATGCACTGGGTGTAGACCAGATGTAGCATGTGCCCCTTTGTCTTGGAACTGGGGACTTCCAGCCTCAGGACTTTGTCCTTTATCAGCTGTTGCCTCTGGTGAGGTCTTAGTTATGTTACCAACCTCAGTCTGATCATATGCTGATTCAGAAGAGGTGGCAGCCTCACCAGATGTTCTGATCGCCATATCCACACCAGGAGATAGAACATTTAAACCCCAGTGCTGTGGGTTGTCAGAAGCATGTGTATCCTCTTCCTCAGTTGTTGTTGTTCTCCCCTTTTTTGGTGGTTGTAGGGGAGGAGGAGAGGCATGCAGCTGAGTCAGCACATTAGCAATTATAATGGTTGGACTTTGGGGGGCATTTGCATGGGGAGAGGGGATAGAAGCTCATTGCATCCGGGGAGAGGGATGCTCTTCAATGATAACCTCCTCAAGTGAGAGAGGTCTCAGCAATGTGGTTTCCCCTGAAGTGGTTGCAACAGGATCTTTTGAGAGGATACCTGTGCGACTGTTGCTGGTTGAGTCTTTAACACTACTGGAGGGTTTGAACCAGTAGGTTTATCCTGTTTGGGTGGTACAGGAGCATCATCAGGGACTCATCTCCCTGATTAGTTTGTTTGGGTTTGGATTTTGGCTTGGTGGGGACTTTGGATCTGGCAGTTGAAGCTGTGGGTTCCCTTTGCTTGGGTTTGAGCAAACGGGCAGCTTCTTTGAGAGATTGGTCGGAGTTATGCCTGGAGTATACCTCAGCTAGAACAGCTGGTGTAGGGACTCCAAGGCCAACAAGGCCATCAGTTTGTAATTCATTTAAAATTATGGCCATCAGAAACCTGGGATATAATAGCCATCGGTTTCCCACAGGTTTCTGTGCCAGACGTTTGATTTCTAGAAACACAATTTGTGAAAAATTTAAAGGTTGGTGTTCTAGAATTGAATATAATACCTGTTGCCACCGGAAAGACATTTGATCCCATGAAGATGTCTTCGAGGCTAAGCAAACATTCACCGTATGAAATATCAGTCTTTCAGCATCAGGGAAGTTCTTCTTCAGTATGGTAGCAGCTCGAAGATTCCTGTCGTACCCATTTTTGATGAAGGACAATCAGTTGTGCCCTTCGGGTACTCAGTCACAGCAGTAGCATCTTGTAAATTTAGCACTCGACGAATGCTATCAGGTGTAACCTCTACTTGTTTTTGGTTGACCAATGACCGAACAGAAATTTGGCCAGAAGGCACATCAGTGTGAACGTAGGCATTGGACCAAAACTAACTTAGTGACTCTGGGTAGATGGTCGGATTTAAGAGCAGAGCAGTACTATACTGAGAATCAGCCATTAGGTCTATGGCGTGATCAAACTTTGTCCAGAAGACCAATTTCGTGAGGTAGGCGACGCAATTATGTCTGGGTTTTAGACTCATGGTTGCCATTTTTGAAAGTATGAAGGTCAGAAGAACGGCTAATGGAACGTTTGAGAAGAAGACAGGTATTTATAGGGTGGGGATAGGAAAAGGCTGAAAGAAAACTACTGAAGGTTTTGGTGTGGTCATCAGCTGCTTGAAACTACTGATGACGTGGTATTAACCTTCAGAGGTTTAAACGACTGACAGTGGTGGTGATGTCATCAGTTGTTATAAAACAACTGAAGACTTGGTTTTGACCATCAGACGTTGAAACAGCTGAAGTCTTGGTGTTAACCATCAATATTTATGAAACTACTGAAGGTCGTGGTTTTGACTTCATATGATGTGAACAACTGAGGACTTGGTGTTTGTCATCAGTAGTTGTGAAACTACTGAAGACAGTGGTTTTGCCATCAGTTGTTGTAAAAAGCTGAAGACTTGGTGTTAGTCTTCAGTAGTTGTAAACTACTGAAGACATAGTTTTGGCTTTAGTTGTTTTATGAAACAGTAGTTGTATAAACGACTGAAGAGAATTTCTCATCAGCTGTTTTCGTCAATTCATAGCTTTTCAGTTGTTTCAGTCTGACCTCCACACTTACTCATCAGACTTAGATATGAGTTTCAGACGTTCATTGGTCATCAGTACTTATTTGCATTTCTGACATCAGTAGTTGTAGCTACATCAGCTGTTGTGACTACATCAGCTGTTGTAACTACATCAGCTGTTTTAACAAATAAAGTACTTGAGTACTGAGAAGTTACTTAAGCTCCAATAGTTTTAAAAACTTCTGAAGGGAGGATAACTTCAGTACTTATATATGACAATAATAAACTAATGATCATCAGTACTTGTGAGCTGAGATCATCAGTAGTTGTCACTTATTCTAGCTGCAGCATACCAAGCCTTAGCACTAGGTTTTGGAAAGTTGTGAAGGGCTTAGTGAAAATGTCTGCAAGCTCATCAGCACTAGGAACAAAATTTGGATCAATCAGACCTTTTTCAAAACAATCTCTAATAAAATGGTGTCTGATTTCAATATTTTAGTCCTAGAGTGCTGGACAGGATTCTTGACAATACAAAGAGCTGAAGAGCTGTCCATTAACAATGGGGTCTTAGTCTCTGTTATGCCATAATCCAATAATTGGTTTTGAAGCCAGAGTACCTGAGATGTACAACTTGCAACAGCAATGTACTCTGCTTCAGCAGTTGATGTAGCAACTGAGGTCTGCTTCTTACTCTGCCAAGAAATCAAGCAGTTGCCTAAGAATTGGCATCCTCCAGAAGTGGACTTTCTTGTCAACTTACATCCTGCATAGTCACTGTCAGAAAAAGCAACTAATTTACCAGAATGTCTAGTAGAATACCATAAACCAAGAGATGGAGTGCCTTGCAGATATCTAAAGATCCTCTTGACTGCAATCAAATGAGACTCCTTAGGTGCAGCCTGAAATCTAGCACAAACACATGTAGCAAACATAATATCTGGTCTAGAAGCTGTTAAGTACATCAAGGACCCAATCATACATCTGTAAAGTGTTTCATCAACCACTTTACCTTTCTGATCTGTATCCAGTTGTGTGGTGTTGCACATGGGAGTAGAACAGGGCTTACAGTTTTGTAAATCAAACTTTTCCAAAAGATCTTTTGTATATTTGGACTGATGAATGAAAATTCCATCTGCCTTTTGTTTGATTTGCAAACCCAGAAAGAACTGTAATTCTCCCATGGCACTCATTTCAAACTTCTGTTGCATCAACTTTGTAAAGGCATCACACAACTGTGGATCAGAGGATGCAAAAATAATATCATCTACATAAATTTGAACAAGTAGCTTATGCTGATCCACCTTCTTAATAAATAAAGTTTTATCTATGGAGCCTCTAGTGAAATTATTTTGCAGAAGAAAGTTAGATAATGTCTCATACCAGGCTCTAGGAGCTTGTTTCAACCCATAAAGAGCCCTATCAAGCTTGTATACCCATTCTGGGTGTTTATTATCCTCAAAACCTAGTGGTTGACACACATAAACTTCTTCTTTTATTTTACCATATAAAAATGCACTTTTAACATCCATTTGAAAATTTTAAGATTGTGGAGTGCAGCATAGGCTAAGAACAATCTAATTGCCTCCAGGCTGGCTACAGGGGCAAAGGTTTCATCATAATCAATACCTTCTTCTTGTGCAAACCCCTGAACAACCAGTATGGCCTTGTTCTTAACAATAAGCCCATTTTCATCTGTTTTATTCCTAAACACCCATTTAGTGCCTATTGCACACTTACCTGGGGAAGAGGAACAAGCTCCCACACTTGCTGCTTTTTGAACTGAAGAAGCTCAAGCTGCATTGCTTCAACCCAGCTATTGTCTCTAAGTGCAACATGATAATTATTTGGCTCTAGCTGACTGATGAAGAGAGCATAGAAGCAGAAATTGGACAATTGACTTCTGGTTGAAACGCCAGCATTGATATCACCAATGATTTGAGACATAGGGTGATTCTTCAGATCTTGGTACACAATAAGATCTGTGCAAGTGTTTGTAGCAGGCTCAGCAGCAACAGATGGTGATGGTGAAGCATTTCCTGAAACCAATCAGTAGATGGTAATTCAAAGGAAGTTGAAGTTGTAGAAATCTCATCAGCATTTGTTGTGGATTGTGCTACTGGAGCTACAGGAACATCAGGTCTAGCTGAATCAGGCAGTTGATCACCAAACTTGAAAAGGTGAGTACGGCTATCATCATCATCATCATCATCAGCACCAGCAGTACCACCAGGTGGTGAACTGTTGACAGGAGCAACAGCAGGAGTTTGATAAGGAACATATTGCAGTATGTCCAAATCAAATAGCTCCACAGGGCTTTGTGGAATCTTGTCCTTTGGAGATTCATTAAACTTAACATGTAGAGTCTCTTCAACCATCTTTGTTCTACAGTTGAAGACTCTGTATGCTTTGCAAGTTGATGAATAACCAACAAGTACCCTGCATCCACCTTAGGATCAAATTTTTGGAGTTGATCCCGTGTGTTGAGAATGAAACAAGGACACCCAAAAGCTCTGAAGAATGAAATTAGAGGGGCCAAATGATGAAGAACTTCATATGGAGTCTTCATCAACCTCTGATTTACTAGAACTCTATTCTGTACATAGCAAGCTGTATTGACAGCTTCAGCCCAAAAAGTCATTGGTAGTCCAGAATCAGCCAACATGGACCTTGCAGCTTCAATAAGGGTCCTATTCTTTCTCTCCACTACTCCATTTTGCTCTGGAGTCCTTGGGATGCTATACTGCCTCTTGATTCCCTTTGACAAGTAAAACTCATCAAGAGTGTGGTTTCTGAATTCAGTACCATTGTCACTCCTCACACACTTAACTGGTAGGGAATACTGCTTCTCAACGTGTAACACAAAGTTCATAATGGACATAGCAGCCTCATCCTTTGAATGCAAGAAGAAAGTCCATACATATCTAGAGTAATCATCCACAATTACCAGACAATATTTCTTCTTTTCCATACTCATTACCTTCATAGGACCAAAAAGATCCATGTGCAGTAGTTGTAAGTAGGCATTAGACTTGGATTCTTCTATGGGTGGGAATGAAACTTTATGTTGTTTCCCTTTTAAGCATGTAGTGCAGATTTCATCACAATTGAACTCCTTTATTGGAAGACCTCTCACTAAACTCTTGTGGATCAGCTGATTCATGTTTTTGAGATTAACATGACCCAGCCTTCTATGCCACAGTTTAGATTCTTGGAGAGAGGCCTTGGAGAACAAGCATGGATGGCCTTTTAACTCAATTTTCTTTGACAAATCCAAGACATATACTCTTCCTATCCTGTTGGCCTTCAGAAGAGTATTATCATCCAGTACTTTGTCAATCAGGCTCAGAACCTTGGAAGACAGAATCCTACAGTTCTGGCTTGTGAAAAGAGCAACATGTCCTTTGTCATACATCTGACTGACACTCAACAGATTGTATTTGAGATTCTCCACATGGTTGACATCATCAAATCTAATATCTCCATTAGACACAAATCCCTTTCCAATGATGTAACCTTTAGCATCATTTCCAAATGAGACAAATCCCTTCTTTCCTTGAGAGTAATCATGAAGAAGAGAGCTGCTCCCAGTCATGTGCATGGATCCTCCACTGTCCACATACCAGATGCTTCTTTGGCATGCTGAAGAACCCTGCAAAATCATAAGAAACTAGTTAGCTTGGAGACCCAAACCTTTTTGGTTTTGGGCCTGTTCTCATCAACAGATGGTAAACTAACAGGTTTGTTGGAAACAACAGCCTGAGAGGAAGAAGATGATGAAGAAGAGGAATCCTTTGGCTTGGACCTCCTTTTCTGTGGTTTCAACATAGGAACATCTAATTGGTTAACTCTTCCAATAGATGTTGAACCATCATAACCAGCTGTGTCTGATTTTGTGATAAAGCTTTCAGCTCTCCAGACACATTGGCATTGGAGTTTGATAAGTTCCTATGTTGCACCTTCTTCTTTTGAGCAATCTCAGCTGTTACCTGTTTAACCCCTTCCTTTTTGGATTCTTTTTGGACTTAAGGGTTACAGGATTTGATGTTGCTGGTACAAATGTGGCTTCAAACTCAGTTTTCATTTTAACCATTTTCTCTTTAATTTCCTCTTTATGTTTGAGTTTGGATCCTCTTTTGTACAAACAATCATCTGTAAGATGATTGAACAAACCACATATTTCACATGGTTTCTTCTTCATCTTGGACATCTCTACTGCTGAAGTGGAAACTACGGAAGGTGTGATCTTCAGTACTTTCCTCCTATCAGTACTAGGTACTAAAGGATTTGTAACAGCTGAAGACTGGTAATTCAACTATTTTCCATCAGTCCTGATAGACCGTTTGATGGATTCCTCAACAGTTGTTAGTCCTTGTATTTCAACTGATTTGAAATGCTTTTCAGATGTTGGGTCTCTTTCAGTACTTGGGGTACATTGAGGAACAACATCTGAAGTACTCAGCTTCATGTGAGTCTTAGTAGTTAGACCATCAGTCAATTTATTTGCTGAGATCTTAACACTGGTTTCATTCTCTGATCTTAGATTATCATTTGAGAATGATTCACACGATAATGTGGTTTGGAGATTGCTTTCACTTTCAGACTTAACTATGGAGTTAGGAGTAAAGTCTGTTGGTGGAGCAGTATGGTTGTAACCAATACCAAACTTCACATTTGAAGCAGTTTGCTTGCTAAGAAGCATTTCAAATCCCTTGCATGATGAGACCCAGCGGTCACACTCAACTTGGGTCACTGCAAGTTTTTCTTTGAGACTCCTGTGGTCTTCCAGAATAACCTCTAGCTTGGCCTTTTCATCATTTAATTGGCATTTAAGCTTATAAATCTCATCACTTTTACTGTTAAGAGCAGACTCATACTCAGCTTTTCTTTTGGAAATGGTTTTCTCAAACTTAAGTTTTTGATTTATTAATGCTACATTTGCCTCTCTAATAGAGACAAAGGCAGCTATGCATGATTCAGAACATAACTTGGCTTTAGCCTCTGAAGATACCCGAGTTACCTGTGAAGATGATGCATTTGAGCAGGAACCCTCAATAGACTCCAAGGCCATGAGAGCAAGATTTCCAAAAGGGTACTGCTCAGTGTGACCAGACATGTTATCAGGTAAGCTGCTCCAGTCAACAACTCCAGGTGTGAAGAAGCTGTGATGAGGTTGTGATTGAGATGGAGATGGTTGAGGTTCTGGTAGTGCATGAGGTTGTGGAACTATAGGAGCTTGAACTTGATTTGACTGTGGCATATAATGGCGGGGATAAGGATATGGCATTTGACCCTGAGGAACAAAATATGCAGGAGATTGAGGGTGTGATGAATGACTAGAACCAGCAGAATATTGCCCTTTGAATTGTGAATTGTTATTTTGAAAAGTCAAAAAGGGTGCAGAGGTGTTAGATCCAGTTGATCTACACTCTCTTGCAAAGTGTCCAAGCCTGTGGCATTTGTGACACTTCAACTTGCTCTTGTCAAAACCGACTTTGGTTTTGTCAGAGAGTCCAGGAAATTTCCTGCCAGTTCTCTTGTAGAATTTCTGAGATCTGATATTGATCAAGGCCATTTGGCTCAAAATATCCATCTCTTATAAATCATCATCAGCAATGCCCTTCAAATCATCCATGATAAAGCATAGATTGTCACTATTATTACCAGAATGACAATCAACACTCACAAAAGCATGATTAGAATTGTTTGAGGTGAAATCAATATGCTCATCATAGTGGCATTCTGACCCTGCATACTCTGACTCATGACTTACCAAGGCAGTGTTTCCTGGTACAAAGTCATCAGTGAGCTTTCCAGATGATGACAGTTTTCGTTTTTGTTCTATCTCTCTCTCAAATTTGAGCAATTTCCCATGGAGTTGGGTGAGAGATAGTTTGTCCAAATTTGCACTGGAGCGTAGGACAATAGTATATGTGTCCCATCTCTCAGGCAGCGATCTGAGAAATCTGTTATTCATCTGGCTATTGGTGTACTCATGTTTGACCATTTTTAATTCAGAGATCAAACAAGAGAACCGCTCAAACTGTTGAGTCAGTGTCTCACCCTTCCTATGAGAGAATGTCTCATATTGTTGGGCAAGGATTTCTCTATTATTTGCCAAGACCTCATTTGTTCCTCCAAATTGTTCTTTCAAGGAATTCTAGAGGTCATGGGCAATTTCATAATGCATTAGCCCAGAATAGATTTCATTGGGCAGTGCCATGGCCAGAATTCCATGGGCTTTTGCATCAATCTCAAACAATTTCTTATCCTCATCTGAGTATTGCTCCCTCCTCTTCGGAACCATTTGATTGGTTTCCGGGTTATTCACCATAGGCTTGTGTGGACCATGTACCACTGATGTCCAACAACCTGAGCTGTTAACAGACAGGTGATGGAGCATTCGTCGTTGCCATAGTTATACTCACTCCTAACCAGCATTGGAGGCTTGGTTGAGGAACCAGTATTGTGAGGATCATTGGAGGGAGTAGTCATTTCAGGTCCAAATGCAATTTAATTCAAGCTTTTAAAAGATTTTACACAGACCACAACAGACTCAATGAAAACCAAGAATAAATCTCAGGATGAATGGCCAAAAACACAGAAAATTCAATCTCTATAACCGTTTCTTGCAAAAATGCTAATTCAATCAAACTTGGATCTTGGATAACAGTTTCAATGATCAATTATTAGATCGATCAATGATTAACCTGCTCTGATACCATTTGACAGGATCAGTGATCTCAAGTTTGATGGATTAGAGTGTAACGCAGCGGAATAAGATCAAGAATTAGACAAATTATAGCAAGAATTTGATATTCGTATGCATTAAGAACAAATACGGTTGTAACGAGAGAATATATTTCTGTAAAAAGGAATGTTTCAATTAGATCAAATGTTTCTGCTCAATCATCCACATTACAATTAGGTTGACACTCCTTATATAGAGTGCAATCACTGCTGATATCACGAGATTGTGACATCTGGCAGATTTATTACAAAAATAACTAACACTTAACAAACTACTGAAATGTTCACAACTACTGAGAACATATCAGAGTGCTAAGCACAAAATATAAAACTACTAATGCTAAACTACTGAAACTAAACTACTGATTACAAAACTACTGAAAAGAAAAACATAAAACTACTGATAAACACAACTACTGAAGAAGTACTCTTCAGCTGTTGTGACAACTACTGAAACTTCAGCACTGGTCTTCAGACTTGAACTTCAGACGTTTCATCAGCTGATGACTTCAGTAGATGTCATTAGCTGATGTCTTCAGTTTTTGTCTTCAGACTTTGTACATCAGTTGTTGATCTTCAGCACTTGTGGACTCTTCAGCTGTTGAACTTCAGCACTTTAGTCTTCAGCTTCAGCACTTGTGTTCTCAGCTGTTGAACTTCAACACTTTAGTCTTCAGCTTCAGCACTTGTGTTCTTCAGCTGTTGAACTTCAGCACTTTAGTCTTCAGCTTCAGCACTTGTGTTCTTCAGCTGTTGAGCTTCAGCACTTTAGTCTTCAGCTTCAGCACTTGTGTTCTTCAGCTGTTGAGCTTCAACACTTTTGTTCTTTAGCTGTTGAGCTTCAGCACTTTAGTCTTCAGCTTCAGCACTTTAGTCTTCAGCTTCAGCACTGTGTTCTTCAGCTGTTGAGCTTCAGCACTTTAGTCTTCAGCACTTGTCGAACTGCTGATGAAGCCTTCAGCAGTTGTTGTGATATCATGTGGGACTTAGAGGTTTTCTGATCTTGGCTCATTGGTTCTTTTGGTCCAACATGTTCATATACCCGGGCATCGTCTGTTCCGGCCATGAGAGCTTGAGCAGGAGTCACATCTTGTACCATGAAGCTCCAGTCAACTTCTTGAGCCATTGCAGCTATTTCAGTTGACTTCTCAGCAGGCTTTGAGGTTGAGGGATGTGTGGAGGCCTGTGGGGGTTCCCGGATTGGTCTTGAGAGCCTTGCATTCCCTTGCAAAGTGACCCGGTTGGTTACAGTTGTAACACTTTGCCTTGGTCTTGTCAAACCCAAACTTGCTGGTAGTTGGGTTTTGAGGGAAATGCTTTCCAGTTCTCTTAAAAAACTTCTTCGCTCTATAAGTTAAAAGAGCCATCTGTTGGAAAATGTCCACGTACTCTACATCGTCTGGACTGAAACACTCAAGATCATCAAAGCAGTATTGAAAATCTCCAGAGTGTCCATTTCTGAGACAAAGACACAACTTTCCTGAAAGGAATTGTGTTGAGCCTGTTGAGACCTTGGAGTCTCAGGGAAAGTGATGTAAGGTCTAGAAGAGCAGGATGGCTGCTGGTAGGTCAGGTAATGCTGAGGTTGTGGGGGTAATGAGCCTTCAGCAACCATTAAAGCGTTGCGAGCAGGAAGACTCATGGGTCTGCTTGTTTGGTGGCCCTTCTTACTCTCTATCTCTAGGCGATATCCATCAAGGATGCTATAGAGTTTAGTCATGGTGAGAGTGTATAAGTTCTCTGTCCTCTTGATAGAGACACAGTAGAATGTCCACTCGTTTGGAAGAACACTCATGAACTTTCTAGTAAGATCTGTAACTTCGGGAGTGATCTTCACAGACTGAAGATAAGAGATAAGATCCATATATCTGAAGTACTGCTGGCTGAGGGTCTCTCCAGCAATGTGAGTGAAGTTCTCAAACTGCTGCTTAAGCGAGTCCTTCTTCGAGTCGTTGGAGCTTGAGTAAATCTGAGCAAGTGCATCAGACAATTCTTTGGCAGTCTTGCAATGCTCGAATCCCACCATGATGGAGTTCGGTATTGCAGTCATAAGAATGGTCATAGCATTGCTGTCGATGTCCATCTTCTTTCGATCTTCGTCAGAATAGTCCTCAACAGCCTTTTCTATCATGGCACCGTTTCCACCAAGTGAAGCCACCTTTGGCTTATATGGGCCATTGACAATGGAGTTCCACATCTTGCTGTCTTGGTATCTAATGAAGCCTTTCATTCTCCTGCTCCAAGATCTGAAATTTTCAGGAGTAATAATGGGAGCCTTTGTCATGGTTCCCATCTCTACCTCTGACTTGTTAAAGGCCATTTTGAGTGAGTGAGTTGTAGGTAATAGTGAAAAACAAGTTGATTTGGATGGTTAGATCACGCAATCAAGAGCCTGAGAAGCTCTGATACCAATTGCAGGATCGTTATTGGTCACTTAACACTATGTTTTTCTCTCAAACTCACCTAGAACAACACTCGGATAAAGATAGAGTCAATAAGAGTTGATCATAATATTGCAAGTAATAAGAAACACAAGAAGTAATTTTCAAGGTACTTTTATATATTGCTTCTCAACTCAATAATACAAGACTCTTACAAGTAGTGTGGAATGAGTTACAATGAGAACCTATATATAATACTACTTACAGCCGGATATAGTTTGATACCAGCTGGGATCCTATAACTAAAGCCTATACTACAAAACTATAGTTTAAGGTATCTCGGATAAAGTCTTATCTGAGATTTGGTAGTCAGGACATGTCACTGACTTACCTTTTGTACCAACTAAAGTTGGTAATATGCACTATCATAGAAAGGTAAACAGTGGAATAAAGTATGGTCAACTTCATGGCTCTTTGAGGAAACGCCATACAGTATCAGAGGTCTGCAACGGAGTGTCAGAGACCATACTTGTGTCCACTAGTTCATAGCAGTGTCTTCGAAGGTTAATGGCTTTGGAAGAACAAGTACTTCCGAAGCCACTTATACTTCGGAAGAGGCTGCTTCTTCCAGGCTTGGAGACTTCTTTTTTTTTCATCATACTTCGGAAGTAGTCTTCAGGTTCTTCTTCTAATACTTAATCTTCGGAAGCATGCTCTTGACTTCGGAAGTAGAGTTTTGTCTTCGGAAGAACTCTACAACCTTCGGAAGTTCCATGCTAAGCTTCGGAAGCCCTTGCATGTAGTACCAAAATTGTCTAAGTGAATTGGTTTTGGTTGCACCAGCCTTCTTCTTGATCCAACAGATTTCTTCATACTTTTGTCAACTGCAGTCTATGGCCTTTGGGTCTGTAACTTTCTACCATTGTACTTTTATCCTTTTTGTAATAGGATGTGTGTTATGACATGTCATGTCACTAGTAAAAAACAATCTATCTTTTAACTTTACATTGATCTTGTTGTCTAGATTAGTGTTCCAGCTATCCTTCAAAGTATGGCTAGTGGTAGGATGTAGTATAAAGTGTATCATGTAACTAGTCCTTAGAACTAAGCCTTGTAACAATTGTAAACACTTGAGAGCAATATACATCATCCTTGAAAACCAATCTCTTTGTTCTTGTGTGTTCTTTACTTTTGTTCTTTGTTTCACTTGTCTGGTTCCCTATTTGATTTGTTAAGTGTTATAGTCTTCATCCTCTGAAACTATTGTAGTAACCTTCATCGATCCCGCAGAGTTCTTTGAAACGGGCTGCCAGCTTTGGTTTGGGTGCCTCTTCATGACAGTCCATCTCATGCTCATTTATATTTGGATTTAGCTAACATACGTATTAAAAGTCAACATTGTTGAATGAGTTCTAACTTTTACTTAGAAATATACTATTCAACACTTAAATCCTTGAAACCTTAATCAATGACCATAATGAAATATAGTAGACAACTAGTATTAAGCCCTTTACGTTGCAATGAGGGGCGTAAAATCATGCTGAGTAACACCAATGTCATACCACTATCAGCGACCACAAACACCGAAAGAGCTCATATTAAAAAGAAATAAAAAAATCAAATCAAACAAAAATCATCTATAAAAATGTTGAACCAAACACGTAAAATATAAAATATTGAAAACAATAAGTCGATCTAGGACTCGCACGTTACGACGTGGCCGTTAAATGAAAAAAATAGCATAACATCAATGAACCACACACGCATGTTACGGCGTGTTAACTCTTAAAATTTAAATTGAAATGTCATCCGAAAAAACTATAAAAGATAGAAAAGTATATAAGAGCAAAGTTGAAAATTAAAATTTGTAGTGGTTAAATAGTAAACGGTGTAAAGTATTAGGTTTAAAATATTAAAACAAACAAAAAAAGGCATGTACAACCTTCAACGCTTATTATACAACAACTAATGCAACTTTAGGTTGATAATTAGTAATATTTAAATATATATTAGCGAAAAAGCCTTAACTCTAAATACTCATCTTGTTCATTTAATGAAATCATCATTAGAGTAACATGCTTGTATCTAAGTACAATACATGATCATGTTGTGCATTAAGCAAGGCGATCAATTGCTAGCGTAAAGCAAGATACCCTTACCATGAAATGCACTAAGAAAGGTAATCAAATGCTAACATAAATCAAGCTACCGTCCAATGCATGCACTAAAAAAGGTAATCAAATGCTAGCACAAATCAAGCTAGCGTCCAATGCAATGCACTAAGTGGCACAATCAAATGCTAGTACAAAGCAAGCTACCATGACCATGCAATGTGTCACACCCCCAACCACGGCGGTTTCCGCGGGGCGCGAACGTCATGGTTTCATAGTCACTGATCGACCACTACATGGTTTTGTAAAACATACGTCTCAAAATAAGTTTAAGGTACATCATTGTTCAGAGTTAAATTTGCGGAAGCAATAGTAATAAGGTACATTGTTTTCAAAACATGACATATATGAAAATGAACGTCCCAAAACAGCATGAAGGGTCCTAAACATGAAATGACCCATGCTAGCTTAACTGGTTGCATCTTTCAATTACCTGAGAAAACATGCATGAAAAATGTCAACATAATGTTGGTGAGTTCACAGGTTTTAAGTGATAGTAAATAGCGTAAAGGACCACAATACTTTCCATGATTTGATTGTTGTACATACAATGCTACAAATTATATAAGCACCGCAACCGAAGCTAGACTGTAATTGAAATAAATTGCCCCTACCCATGCCTACCATGAGCGTGGGTGTGTACAGGCTAATAATGCACCCGTTTAGACCTCCAGTCAAGGTTAGGGTAATTAACCCGGTGGGGGTAGTCAAACCCAATAGTACTATCCATGATTACCTCGCTTTGGGAAATAAACTGACGGTTCGATAACAGGGGACTTCATATGGTAAGTAACAACTTATATAACATGTGAAATCATTGACAAGTAAATGTGTCCAAGTAAATTAGTAATTTGCATGTAATCTCCCCCAATGGAAAATAAGTGAAAACGGGGCAGTGAAACTCACCTCAATTGCACGCGTGAATACTAGCAATAGTCTGTATGTACGATTGGTCTAGGAATCTCCTAAACAAAATCACAATATATTCATGAGGTCATGTTACTAACCCTAGATGGTCATGCATAACTCATCCACAAAGGTAGCTTTGAAAATACCAATTGACTAATTAGTCACGTCGGGTCGTAAATGTTTTATTTAGATTCTCGTCTTCATCTTTATTTTCCTAAAGATACATAATGTATTTAGGGTGTTTTATATTAAGTATAATGGTATTATACTTTCCATGTTTATGGGTTTCCCCTTTTTTTTACCAAATATTTCTAAAAGTTTACCTTTATCAAATATAGGTATTGACAGCATCAAGGGAATTTTTTGGGTCTGGTTGTCATCCTCTTTTCATGGTACAAAGAATTTTTATAAAATCTGATACTTTTATCATATCTAGGTCTATGTCTTAGGATTCCAAAAAGGTATAGCTTGTATCCTACAACTGAGTTTAAGTGCCTTTAAATGGTTCATGAAGCAACAGATGTCAGTGCAGCACTTTCCTGTATATGTCTATGGAATTTACCTTTTTGAGAGGTCAAAACTTACATTCACAAATAGAGCCTATATTACTTTTAACCTAACACCTTAAGCTAAGTTACCATAGAAGGAAAATCTTCAATTTATTACCTTAAGCATAACTTATGCCTCATTCTTTCTGCCCTATTTATTCTGTCAAAAATTCAGGTTCAGCACTTTAATTTGTTTGTACGTTTTGGAAGGGTTATACTCATCTATAAATTTCAATGTTGGATGGGTTAGAAACTAGACATCCTAAAGTTAATGGTAGGCTCAAGAATCGGTTCATTTGACCATGTTTAGGTCGAGTTATGGTCTTGAAAACACAGAACATGAATCTGCTAGAAAGTGTTTTACATGTTTTGTTACTTTTTAAACTTTGTTAGAGCACTTTTGGGATGAGGTAGTGAACATGAACACATCATGGTGATGTATGGAAGATTAAAAACAAGGTGCTAACCTTAAACAAGCAAGGAGAAGAGATGGTAGTCTTGAAATGCAAGGAAAAGAAGGTTTGATCCTTTGAACTAAGAAAACCCAACAAGAAAAGGTGAAGAAGATGTTGTAGGATGTTTGGGAGCTCCAAAACTCACTTGATCTTCAATAATGGCACTTGACTCACCCAAGATTTGTGGAAAATGAGTTGAAAATAAATGAAATGGTGGAGGTGGTGTCTTGGCCGAATTTGGAGAGAAAGAAAGAAGGAGAAGAGTGTGTTGGTGATTTGTGTGGATGAAGTGTGTGAATGTTGCTTATATTGTAAGCTCTACAACTCCTAACTTTGTCTCTTGGTCAACCATGGGGAAAGGAGCTTCACACATATGGAAAGGAATCATGTAGCTTTGTTCATAACCTTTTCCTTAACACTAAAATGGCAAATCTTGAGCTTCACAAAAGACAACTTGTCTTGTAAGGATTTGACAAGGGAAGAAGACTAAAATAAAAGTGAGGGGAGGGGGGTAAGGGGACGGTTATGGGGGGTGGGAAATGGGTTGATTTTTCAATTTTATGTAGTATTGGGTATTTGGGTGGTATTTGTTGCATTATAGTAATTTATATATATATATTCAATATTTTTACTCCTTACTTTTTAAAATACATTAGAATTGTATAAGTACTTGTATAATATCATATATATATAAATATATATAAATATTGATGGTATGCTAATGATGCATCATGTAGTTAGTAGATCCGTTAAAAGGATTCGTTCCGGGTAAAATATTAATTTACGCGATTAGGTGTATTTATAAAGTCAAGCTTTTCCAATGCATTTGGTTTGGAATCTAAAATACTTTGAACCATCTAAATGAATTTATTAGTACATGTATATGAATTATGACCAATGTTCATGTATGCCGGTTGTATCGCGTGTAAAAATGGTAATTACGTCGAATCACCGATGCATGAAATGTAATGCGTGAAATTTTGCAATGCATAAAACGGTTTCAATAATTGGAATTCAATTGAAAATCAAGTATTATAGGGGTAATTATAACCAAGTCAAGGTCGGGTATTGACCTGAAATTGCCGGTTGTCACACAATGCACTAAGCAAGCAATCAAATGCTTGCATGAAGTGAAAATTGGGTAATGGGGTAAAAAATGAAATCTATATAATACATTGACTTTGGCCGGTACCGGTCATAACTAAGCATGAGTTCCTTAGATACAAACTTTAGTCAAACGTAGGGAAAATATTCCAGGGTAGTTGATACGAATGAGCATCGGGTCAATGCAGATGAATATTGGTTCATTGTGGTTAAGTGTTGGTCCAATGCGAATGGTTAGTTCGATGTGGATGAGTGTTGGCCTAATGTGGATGGACTTGCTCATTGTAGGTGAGTGGAGATCCAAATACGGATAAAACTTTGAATATTTGGCTAAGTTATAGGTTTATTGTTGATGAACATACTTAACGTGGGCAATAGTAAGTAATGCGGATGAGTAAACATCCAATGTGGATGGACTCCGGCTAATCCACTAATTGTTGGATGCGGAAGAACATTCTCATTACGGGTAATAGTAACTGATGCGGGTGAGTAAACAACCGATGCAGATGAACTCCTACTAATTGGATAAGTCTTAGATGCTGATAGGCATACTTTGATGCAGATGAAATAAGGTGAATGCGGGTAACAGTTCATCTTTAGTGATCAGTGACTAATGCGGCTGAGTAAAGTTTAGCTAGGCGTAGAAAATTTGAATTCTCATGTAAAGTTATACCATTAATTTTCTTTGAAATCATTGAACATTTATAGTTATTACAGGGTTCTTACAAACTTTAAATACAACCATTTAATGGTATAAACCTGAAGCATAGAAATAAAGGTCGCAACTTTATGTTTTAAAATAGTATATATATGATGTACAACATTTTTGAGCATGCATATCATCTCCAAAAGAAAAACATAAACAAAATGGATTTAGAACTCACCTTGTTGGCCAAGATGAGCAAACCGTAAAAATAAGCAACAAAACCCAAGATCTACATTTTTTTACGTAAAGATGTAAACTTTATCATATAAGATCCTCATAGAATCTTACCCATGAACGTAGATCTAAGCTCATTGTTGATGATAAAGGCATAAAGCCTTATATTTCACATAAAATCCAAGCTTTTTCTCTCTCTAAAAATGACGTCTTCTATCTCTAAATCCAATAGCTTTCCATCCAAGGTTTCGTAAATAGGTAAGTGGTGGTTGAAGTCCCTTTAAATACCGAAATGTTATAAGGTTAAATTTACATTAACCTCCCATGAACTTTTTTAATTTGCCCTTTTTAAATTAGAACTCGAATCTTCGTCTTTATTCATATTTGGGATGATGCATTCTGACATGAGCTTTTTTTGCTTATCTCACCAAATGGAGCTTTTTTCATGGGCTAAATATCCGTATGACATCAGATACCATACCACGACACGCACCACTCCGTTTGTTGTTTATGGTCGAGATTCACCCCCATTTCATCCTTATGTTGTTGGAGAGACTAAGAATGTCAAACTTGATATTCAGCCAGCTCACTGGTCACGATGACATGATTAAGCATTAGAAGACCAATCTATAGAAAGCTGATCTCTTGGCTAATCAACCATTAGAGTAAAGCCACTTGAGAGAAATACGACCTTCTTGGTGCCTGATTTCCCACATTTTGACTTGAGCCCAAGTCGTCTTAGCGGGGCGCTCCCGTTGTACTCCTATCACAAGAAGAATCTAACAAAAGAATCCAATTAACTACTCTAGTTTTGGGCGATGACACTTTTTGAACCTTACAAACCCATTATCAGCTCAGTGGGGGATGCGTGTTCTAAAGAAATCACATCCTACAACAAAGTTATTTCACCATTTTGTTTTTCAGAACTCATCATTTTAGGGAAAAACACAATATTATCCAAGAAAAAAATACAATAGCAAAAAAATAGACAGAATAACAAGCATGAATCACAATAAGTTGAAAAACATAACCTTTTTTATTTTTTCATTTTTGTATATAATGATATTGTTTCAGCGTTCAACACACCGTTGTAAAACTAGAAAAGGCAAACATACCAACAAAAGCTCTAGGAAGAGACAAATTCATCACAACGACCTACAACAATATGATTATGATTATGAAGGTGATTGAAGGATTAATCCCGATCAACTGGACAGGTCGTTTGTGTAAACTGTTAATAGTTAGGTTTATTTATATATAAGTTTAGTATGGTTAATCTTGTTAGAGTTGTAAACTTAGTTAAGGGTTGCGATGGTTTAGAGAAACACATCGCTTCCATACATGTATATACATGCATATACAGCAAACAAGACATGGATCAGTCTAATCGATCCTTGCATTCTTATGAATTCAAACTTTGCTTATCAATTTAACTCAGGCCAACAGTAAAAAAGTAAAAATAATAAGAATAGATATCACACAGTTTTGCAATGCCACAGGCCCACAATAAGTGCAAGGGATAATACATCAAGGCTTACTCTTGAACTTGAGAACAGGCTGATTAAAGGCATCAACAAGAACCATCTTTGCAAAAGTTGAGGGTAGTGACTGCCATTTTCACTTACATTTGGCATAAAGAATCTACCCATGACTCAGACGTCCTATGTTTTGATCCCAAACAATCAAAAAGTGAAATATTCTTGTTAACCAAGACTCTCCTAATCCATACGTCAAGCAACTCCTTTGGACGTCATGTGTCAGATTCCTAAAGACAATGCAACAAGTTCACATAAGTTATCTAAAAGAAAGATTGTCCTGAGTTGGATCCAACCCGACCATTTTGCCACCTCATCATTGTTTGCTAGACTTGAGCACTGATGGCTATTTAAAAGTCTAGGTTGTGATATCAACTGATCTTTAATATTCTATTATTGTAGTATGTGTTACATTAGACTGGCCACATTTATCTTGTGATATGATCCCATCTTTTTGAAAATTTAAAAACTAACATGAACACCTTTATTTCTAGCACCAACTTTCTGTATAAAAGATTCAATTTTGCAGGTTTTTGGAGTTCTAAAATAAAGTACTAAACAAGTTAAATTACCTCCAATACAGCCTTAGCTTCACCGTCAAATGTTTTACAAAGAATTTCATAGCTCTTCTCTTGTCCAATTACTCCCATCTGCAAGATAAGGGTGTAAAGGCCAGGTGGTATGAACTATGTAATAGGAACATATATGAGCTTATAAAGAAAGTAAAACAGAGAAACAAGTATGCACACATGCACGTGCATTCATACATAAACAACTTTAAGTAGAGAACCGAGAACCGTTTAAGCACATAGTGCTAACCATATATATATGGTTACGTTTTAGGTATCACAATTAAAACAATAGGTATATGTGTTTACATGGTCCTCGAAGTTCTCCACATAAATTGATTATGCATTGAACCCCCCTCTCTCTATAATAAATAGTGTATTCACTGGTGAATAAAATGGTTCCTCATTATTTATTGGTTATCATTTAAAACACCCCTATGGCCTATACACACACAAATACTACTTTATGACATCTTTGTAATCACTCAAGCCTTTTCATACCAGCCGATAAACTTTTGAAGGAGAAGTGCTTGATATTTCGTATCTGCACATCAAAATATTAGGAATAGAGTTGGCAACATTATTGTGCAGTCACGACAATATTTATAGTTGCTACAATAATATAACTATAATATGACTTTTTGATTTAATATTAAAGCGCAGGACATATTTTAATCTAGTAATGAGGCAAATAATTTTCTTAACAATTAAAAATGAATTTTATGATTAATGTTATTGCATACTTGTCTATATCTCATAATATTAAGCAACATGTATTTGCATACGTTACTCAAATCCAATCCAGATCGATTAAAAAAATCAATGTGTATTTACATCTGGTATAAGTGGATGCAGGGTACAAATATGTTACCTTAGCTTATTCAAGTAAAAATTGATTGCTGAAGTGTTTCGTTTTTGCACAGTAAGCACCACAGCACCCATTCCATTCTGAAAAGTAAAAACAAGATAATTAAATATCAATCAATAGAAAATATTACACTAAATAATTTTGCAGTGTCAATTAAGCACTTTGGATGGATACAGAACAGCTATATGATAAAAAATTTGCTGTTCAAGAAAGCCTATAATCTAGAATAAATGCTTAAAAGAATACAGTGGCGATTTCAACACATACTTTTAAATGTGTCAATTTGGGTTTTTTTTCTCGAAGGGTCAAAAGAGTAAAATTAATTAAAAAAGCCAGCTTAAAAGGAAACATGTTGACAGTCACCCATAGTGTATATATAATCCATAAAACCTATTAAGCATTTTATTTTATTTTTAAAAAATGAGTATTAAAATGAAATAATTCTTGTAATATTTGACACATTAACTATTTATAACATATTTACAAATTCTGTAAAAATAAGTGTTTCAGGCAACGCAAACCAACCAGGCCCGTACAAAATAATATCCAATTAGCCATATAACCAACCTACGTGCCCCAGTCCAATCTGCCACGTCTACAGATCATATCATCCAAACTTTTTTATACACAAGACATAATCAAATAGATGTAAATTGATTACATTGCATGCAATTAGCTCAACTAGTTGCATCAGGAACTTTCCAAGTCCCTTCCCTTGATAAGCAGGTTCAAGCTGCAATTCATAGACATAAAGTACAGGTATTTCCTCCTCAATGGTGAATCTATATTGTACAAATCCAATTATGGATTCCTTATTGTATACAAAAATATATAGTGCTTCAGGAGATGACATTTCTCTACGCTTCACTTTCTCCTCTGTGGGCCACTCTTCTCCATATGGTCCCTCCATATTCACCTGCTCAAAAGAAAAGACATAATCAATCTATTTTTGGTAATATATGATACAATCATACAAATAACATATTTCTTAAGGATAGCAATTTTAATATGTTTATGTGAAAAAAGGTTGATCTGTGTTTTATTTAATGCTAACGGGTCAAATGGGTAGAACTTAAAATTTTATTTACAAGATAGAGAGTCAAGCGAGTTGAGTGGATTAAAATTAGCCACGATAACAATGTTTTCATGGCCTCCTTTATTGTTTTATTAGAAAAATTAGATTGTTGTTGTAAAAAAAGTTGCACACATAGATAATCTATTCGTTATTTACAAAAATATAGCAAAGACAAAATGATAGCGGGTCAACCCAAACCAACCAACCTGTTTAGGCCAGCTCTTATAACTTTACCTGTTTAGATCCTTTATCCAACCCCCACCAGCCATTTTACCTAGGGGCTGACAAAGAAATATAATTCAAGCAGGGGCTAACTAAGGGTGCTCATCGGTCGGGGGTCAGGTTCTCCAACCTGGTTACAGTTTAAACCAAATTGAATTTGAATTTGTTTGGGTTTTGATCAAATGGATTTTGATCTGTGCTTAATTTTAATGCTAATGGGTCAAATGGGTAAAACTTTAAATTAGATTGTTATTTTACCACAAAATATTTCATAAGTGACCGAAGAATTATATCAGCTATACCTTAAGGAGCTTTTGAATGCAGTTCTTCAAATCAGATGGAAGTTTATTCCCACGTCCAGACTCAAGGGATAAAGATAGACCTAGTAAATAAAAGTACATAAACATTACAACAAAGAAATATAACTTAGAAGGGTTAACTACACCAAAATGTATGAAACTTGACACAATTTATTATTGTACATAGTGAACTTCAAAACATCACTTCTGATATACCAAACATTTTAAAAATACCTTTAATGCATCTGACCTGCTAAAACAGTAAGTAAGCATAGTGTTACATACAATAGCAATATGTCGTGTTCCATACGAGTTGGTGCAATTTACCCTCAAATGAAATGAAAGAAATTACCAAACACTATTACATGTTATAACCTATAAACGTAGTTGGATAAATTAAAAGGTAAGTTTACATCAGAAAAGAACTTTTGAAGTTTGCTACATGCAACAACAATCTGTCAAGTTTTGACAAATATTGGTGCGGCTAATTTAGCTTGATTATCAAGCTTTTCTAAAGAAGATTGGTCAAATGAAGAACTTGTCCCCAGGCAAAGTATCTTAAAGTTTCTTCTATCTAAATTAATAGCATTCCACCTGATATTTGTCAAAAGGACACAATAAAACTACAGCAGAATTACATACAGGCTTATTATATTTGAAATCATTAAAGGGTTTGCCTTTAATGAGTGATTATGTGACAATGAATAAACAATAAAACAACCAGCTGTAACAAAAAGTAATGCAAGATACAGTGTTTCAATGTGTTTTTCCTGCTGAAGTTCTAATAATCAATTTTATCGAGTGTTGGGCAAATTCAATTAATCAAAGAACTAACAAATACACAAGGATACATATATGATTTTACTCATCAGCATTTTCAGCTATTATCATGAAAAATGACAGATTTGATGAGCAGAAATAGGTTAACAGAACAATAAAGTGATCAAAATAAGCAATCACTTTCAAAATGCATATCAGTCACCCTTAAAAAATGTTGTTAATTCTACTAATGCAACATAGTAGCAATTTATATCTCATAAATTACAGTTAATAAATAAAGTAATTTGACAATTGGCACTCATACTAAAGAAAGAGATGATGTAAGAAACCATTTGAGTTGTAATGGCGGAAGTTGGGAAAGTGAGAAAGATGATCTTTTTCGGAAGAATAAGCCGATCGGAGAAGCTCTTCAATCTGTTTCTTCCTTTGCATAATCTGTATACAAGTGCAATTGTATCGCTTTTTGTAACATTTCAACAGATTATTTCAATTGATTTCTATGGAATGTGATGATACCTGTGTTCTTGATCGCTTCTTTGATCTGCTATCCGCCATTACTTTCACATCCATGATCCATCATTCTGCTTCAAGTTTGAAGCAAAGGGGGCTGTTTTGTTTGCCCTCGTGGACCCATAAGTTAAACAATTTAGGAAATATTTATTTGAATTCTTTCTTTTTAAAAATTGTTTTCACATAATAAAGTATACGAAACTAAAGATATTAACATTTCAGACAATGACTAAATTTTATGATTGGTTCATGTGATTCGGGGCTGGTCTTGGATTTTAATATTATGGACGAAACAGAAAAAAAAGACCTCTAAGCTCTAATAATTTAAATTATATAAACTAAAATTTTTAAATGAAAACAAATGTTTTAGCAACAAACATAACAATATCATAGTATTATAATGACATACCGTAATAGATAACCAATACCTCATAAAGTTCTCCTAGCATTCTCGAAAGCAAATTGGTTTATAACATCTTCCGTAGTTTATAGTCTATGATATTTCACTTTCGATAGCTATCGTCGCCTAATCTACTAAATTTTTCTTGGGACATCATAAATCGTAGGTAAGATTTCAATAACTTCAACTTTGAAAAACTTCTTCTACAGATGTCATCGTCACTGGAATGGTCAACAATATTCTATATACAATGCTTGCAACGGGGAAATAATCAAGTTTTTAAATGCTTCAAAACATCAGAAGGGTTGCTAAATTCACCGGTTTGTAACATGTTAAATAACTTCAACTCCATATAAAGTTCATCAGTATCAATATCCGATCTATCTTCAAACTTGAGTGCATTTAAGAAGGCAACAAGACAAAATAAGATTTTTATCTTCAATCCCCCTCAACTTATGTGGAAACAAAAACCCAAATAGTTTTTTATACTCTTTGAATAGTTCAAATCTTGTCTCAAGAGAAGTACAAGTCTGATCAACAATATATAAGAAATAATTGACTGTAAAATTTTCTTTAGTTGTAAAAAAAGCTTCTTGGGTACTTGAACTCTCATCAAATCCTTTTTCCTTTGAATCAAACGCTTTTGTGTAAACATAGGATCGATACCCATTTCACTAGCAATCTCCTTAGCTTCATCAATTGCTTTTGAAAAGCAGGATCTCTATAATCCTTGAAGTATTCATTTAGTCAGTTTATTGCTTCAATCCTTGAAACAAACATATATATAAACTGAATCTATTTTGTTTAAGGTTACACCTTGTGTGGACATCATCCTTGCCTTTGAATTTATTCAATATAAGGATGTTCTTGCTCTTTAACAACATGTTCTAGTTCAACTTTCCAATGCTCTTGTTGATCTTCAACATCTTCTGGTTCAACTTCCACATGCTCTTGTTGATCTTCAACATGTTCTTGCTCTTCAACACAATGATCTAACTGGTGCACAAACTTATGCATAGCACTAGTTTGAGACTTTATGAATTCTTTAACCTGAGCTTGTCTTTTACGTTTTTGAGAACCAGATTTTTGTTTAGGAGCCATGAATTCTAAAAATCAAATCCATTCAAAACCATTAACATATTAACAACTAATAATTAGCAAATAGCAATAAGTTTTTACTCAAATTTTAAGTTCTAACATCTAAATTCTAAATTTCTAACAATTACCCAATTCTAAGTTCTAATATATAAATTCTAACGAAACACATAAACAACATTATTACATAATTATACAAACCTTAAATACCCTAGTATAGAAATCAAACTAAATTAAAAAAACACTAAAAAGTCACGATGATTCAATAAAACAATAACCTTGAATTAAATAATATATTGGAATAGCGATTCGGTAGACGGTAGACTTTATGGCTCTTATTCTTTGTCAGTTCATCGACAGCCAAGCAAATAGGCAATAAGTCAATAACCTTGATGTTCGATTGTTCGTAAGTGGTATCTTCACAGGCAGCATCAATAGCATTTGTAGAATTAATGAATTATGGGTTGTGGCTATCTACGGTACATTTATTCAATAAATAAGTTTTTGGGGTTTCAAATACAATCTATTCAAATATTTTAATGGGTTATTAGTTGAGTAATTGGGTTAATAAAATAGGCTCAAATATTATATTTGTTTTAAAACATAACTGGGTTATGTTTTTAATTGTATTATACCTTATAATTATTTTTTATAATTATATATGTAATATATATATAACTTTTTTTAATAAATATGTGCCCCTTGACGAGTGGGCCCTAGACAGGAACCCATCCCCGCCCCTCCTTAGGACCGGCAGTGAGGTGATTTAGTTTCAATCTAGGATTTGGTTTATAATCTTTAAAAATATTACAAGAATGATTCTTGTGATTTAACGGTTTTACATGTTTGCTCATGTTCAATTTAACATCATCAAACTTATCACCATCATCAATTCATCATCGTAGTAATCTTTATAGGATCGTTTATGTCACTAACACTTTGTTTTTCTCTCAAACTCACTTGAACAACACTCGGATGAAGATAGAGTCAGTAAGAGTTGATCACAATATAATAAGTAATAAAAAACAAGAAGTAATTTTCAAGGTACTTGCATATATTGCTTCTCAACTCAAATATTACAAGACTCCTTACAAGCATACTTTTCGAGTTACAATGAGAAACTATATATAATACTAACCTACAGCTGGATATACTTTGATATCAGCTGGGATCCTATAACTAAAGCCTATACTACATGACTATAGTTTAAGGTATCTCGGATAAAGTCTTATCTGACATCTGAGTCAGGACCGTCCCTGACTTACCTTTTATTACGAAGTAAAGTTGGTAACTTATACAAACATAAAAATATGGAACAATGGAATAAAGTATGGTCAATTACATGGCTCTTTGAGAAAATGCCATGCAATATCAGAGGTCTGTAACGGAGTGTCAGAGCCCATACTTATGTCCCCTGGTTCATAGCAGTGTCTTCCGAAGGTTAAATGGCTTCGGAAGAACAAGTACTTCCAAAGCCACTTATACTTCGGAGGAGGCTGCAACTTCTGAGGCTTGTAGACTTGTTCTTCCTTCATCCTTCGAAAGTAGTGTCTGATTTCTTCTTTTAAGACTTGATCTTCGGAAGCAAGCTCTTGACTTCGGAAGTAGAGTTCTGTCTTCGGAAGTAGAGTTCTGTCTTTGAAAGTTGATCTTACACTTGTCTTCGGAAGAACTCTACAACCTTCGGAAGTTCCATACTAAGCTTCGGAAGCCTTTACATGTAGCACCAAAATTATCTAAGTGATTTGGTTTTGGTTGCACCAGCCTTCTTCTTGATCCAACAAACTCCCCTAGGCTGATGCTACCAAAACGTCATTTGTTCTCTGCTTCTCAAAACCTTCAGCATCAGGTGAGTAGATATTTATTTGTTTCCTGTTCTTCCCTGATGTGGTGCTGAGAAGTTTGTACAAATCCTTGGTAGACAGGATGTCCAGTCTGTCACCTTGGATGATGTGTACCCTCTGATGTTGCCCTCTGAAAAGATTTAGTTGATGGAACTATAATCATATTCCTATCTAACTATAGGTTCCAATTCAGGACCCTCCACCATCTGTAGAAAAACACGCCCTTGGTAGGAGGTCTTTTTCCTTGTCTTCTTGTCTTCTCAACTTCAACTCTTCTTCAATCTTGGCTTTTGCAGTTAGCTCGGCTAGATGAAGACCGCTGAGATGATTCATGATGAGAGCAGCAATTTCTGAGTTGGAGGGGTTGGAGGGGTTGGAGATGGTTTCTCTCTCTGCTAACGGCATATCAAATCTACTAAGTGTAGCAGAGAGGTTGCATTAAGTCTGTTGACTTCACCATTCTCTCTTTCCATAACAAAGTTATGAGAAGTTTCATCGAACCTCCATGGATTATTCTCTTTCTAGGCACAAGAGACTGACTAGAATCTTGTCCTCTTTCTTTGTATCCAGCAGAGTCATTAGTTCCTTCTAAGTTTCTGCTCATCATCATTTAATGAATCTGAGTTGAGGCCTAGAAGTCTGGCTGCCTTGTCCAATGTTCCTCTAGGCAAATCAAGAATTAGTCTCTGTAGTAAGGGAACGTGAAGATCCATCACATAGTGATATTGACAGAGTCAGAGACTTCGGTCAAGGTTATGTAGTTGGTGAGCTTTGTCTTTATTGCTTGAACTCCTCAAGAGAGATGTTAAGAAGGCTGAAGGGATGGTTTGGATGGTTGTTGGGAAGGTTGAGTTTCAAAGGTTCTAGGAAGTGTTTTAGGTTAAAGGATGGGAAGTTTAGGTGGTTGAGGTGATAAAGTGGGTGAGGGTAAGGATGTGGGTTCAGGGGTGAAAGGCTTGGTTTTGATGGTGAAAGGTAAGGATGAGGGTTCAGGTTGTGGTTGAGTGGTTGCAGTGAAGGTCATCCCTTTTACCCTTCTGTACATCTCTTTTCTCTTTCCTAAGCAGAGTCAGCCTTGATTTCACTGACAATCCGTTGGAGTGTCCTTTCTGACATGGGACCCACCTGCCTTCCAGAGAAGCCATGAGCCCAGAGATAGTCTTTCATCCAAACTTCTCACTGAGTTTCCTGGTTGTAGTGACCCTTGCTTCTTCCTCCTTCTTCTTCCTTTCCTTTAACTTTTCTCTTGCGCCTTTCTTCTTTCTTTCTTTCTCTATTTGATCCTGCTCTTTGTTGTAAAGCCAAAGGATCGTTTCATTGTTGTGTGGAGAGAGCTCTTGAAGATTGAAGCCTCTAGAGATTAGGAACTCCATCCTATCCCTCCTAAGCTGCAAGTTAGCCTTTTTTTTTTCTGTTCCTTTACTTCTCTTTCTCTAAGGCCAACCTGGCTGCTTCTTGTTGTTTTTCATGTTACAGCCTGGTTGCCTTTTCCAGTTTCACCAACTCCTCTAGTGGTAGTAGGAGTGTTTCTTCATTGACAGCTCCCAGTTGGATGAGCTGATCAATTATCTCTTCTCTCCTTTTGTTGTTTACACCTCCTGGTTGCTGCAACTGCTTTTGTACTTGCAGCTAGCAGCTTCCCAGTTTGGAAGTCTTCATTTTCTCTTTAATTTCTCAATCTTTTCTTCTTCCTGAAGCTCTTACGCAGTCATCTTCTTCTTCCTTTTGTTATCCTTTGAAGAACTTGACTGTGGTGGTTCTTGGAGAGTGGATTCTGATTATGAGAGAGGCAGAGAGGTATCTAGGCTAGAGGAAGATCCAGAAAGCCTCACTGATCACCTCGATGCCATTTCTAGGATTGCATCTGTGATGATTAGTTCCTCGACATCTTGAACAGTCCTTCCGCAGCTTCCATTTCTGCTTCGGAAGATTCAGCTTGTTCTTCCGATGCTTTAACTTCAGCTTCGGAAGTTTGAGGAAATGCAGGTTCTATCCTAACTGTTTCAGTTGCTGGGCCATCAGTCCCTATTTCCCCTTCGAAATGAATCTTAGGTTCCATATGGACCTTAGGTTGACCAACTTCTTCCATAGTGGTAGAAGGTGTATAAGCCTCTGAAGTTTTTCAGCTCCAAAGTAAATCATTGCAGCATCTGGGCTTGGCTGATCAGTAGAGGATCTCAACAGAAACTCGGTGAAGAGTCTATAGAGATCTCTGTGCATCCTTGGGTCGATTTGAAGTACAACTTGGGATGGCTCAACAAAGTTGTGATGGAGTAGAAAATGTTGAAGTTGAAGTTGAAGTTTGACTCTGTGGGTCCTTAAGTGTTTGTCCTGAACACTCTCCCCCTTCTTGGTAGCATCATCTTGAGAGCTTGATGAGCTTGAGGAAGAGGTCAAGGAGAACTGAACAGGTACATGCCTAACAGATCTCTCAGTCTGTTTCTCAGCTAGTTTAGCCTTGAGATTGTCAATCTCAAGTTGCTGAGTGGCAGACCTTTCCTCTAAAGTGCTAACCAAGGATTCAAGGTTTGAGACTTTAGAAAGTAGGTCTTGTATGAGGAGTTACATGCTTCTCTCGTCTTCTTTTCAAGAATCACAGGGAGATGAGGTAACATACCTAGTATGTGCAGCCTCACACCACTAGATGTGGTTTCTTGGCACCCTGGTTTCCCTTGCTGAATGATGTCTCTTTCAGAGTCATCAAAAGGCATGGTTGCCACAGATTCTGTCTCAGAGATGTTACCATTATCCATAGGGTCCATTGAGGCACCTTCTGTAGTGGCAGCTGAATCTGCATGAGTCCCCTCCACATCAGTAGGAATCACCTCAGTTGTGGGTTGCTGATGTGGGCTAGAGATGAGGGATCTCTCTAGGCTCTATTGATCTTGGATATGGTGGTGTAGATCAACTTCATTGCCATGGAGAGATGTTATCTCTTCATTAGTTTTGAAGAGAATGTCAGTGAAAGATAAGGATGTTAAGCCTACTGACCCGGACCTTGGTCAATGTCTATAGGCATTGAGCCTTTGGTGGGGCTGTCCCTTGTTGGCTGCTCAGAAGAGTGTAGATACTCATCCTGAGGGCTATGGGTTTGGGTGTCAGGCTCATGGGTTTGAGACTGAGGAGACTCAAATCCCAAATTAAGGTCAAATGAGAAGGATGGTAAGACCTCAGACTGAGTGGGAGCCCATGTTTCAACTCTAGTCTTTTTGGATTGAACAGGAGGGGCTTGTTCAATCAGAGTAGATTATACAAGGGTTCGTTTAGGGCGTCTATGGTATGTGATGGTGATGGGTAGAGAAGCAGTGTTGGCATTGTGGAGGTGGTTGCTGGTGTGGGTTCATCACCTGTGGGGTGAACAGGGATGTCACCAGGAGCTATGCGCTCAATCATACCTAGAAGTAGAGAAGTGTATCTTCCAGTGAAGTAGGTGGACACCTTCTTCAAAGTCTTGAAGATGGTAGGCCTTATGTGAGGGACAGTCAGAGTAGTTGCACAGACAAGCGTCCTATGTTCCAGCTCACAGTTGATTATGTGTTGAATGAATCAGGGATACATAAAGAATGTCTCCCTTTGAAGATTCCCAATCAGATTGGTGAACACAAATCTTGAGTAATTAAGCAGAGGCCTCTCACCAATCCATGAACTAAGCATCCTAGTTCATATGGGATTTGAACCGATCCCCTAGATTTATTTGATAGACAGTGGAGGACAACATGTAGGAGGAACTTCCAGTTGTAGGAGAAGTTAAATTTGTAGACTGTCGACCTGCTCACGTCTCCACCATATGCCATGAGGATATAAGTGCTGTCTAAATCTGTTTTGGGAAATTCAGTAGGAGCTCCTTCATCATGAAGCTCGAGATGCTCCCTGATGAGCTGTTCAGTAATGACGAACTCTTGTCCACAAATGCTGGACCTAATCACACGAACCCCATTTAGGGTTTAAAGTTGACTGTTATCCCAAAATTCAACCATTTGATTGGAATAAACAGTGGGATTTACAGTTAAGGCCGTGTAGTAGGATGATTAGGTGAGAAAGGATATGATTTTAGAGAAGTCAACATCTCTTGAAGAATCAAGAAAAGCGACTTGGTTATGCTGAGGGTTGAGTGCCATTTGTGAAAGGTAATTTTGGATGAGTTTGAGCTAGGGTGAATTGAGAGTGAAGGAAATTTTTAGGGCAGTAAAAATTTGGGTAAGAAGATGAAATTGAATAGTCAGGATTATTTAAAAGAGGGTGAAAAGGCGGTAATGGGGGTTAGGATAAGGTGATGTGATGTTTTAGTGGAAGAAATGACAGTGGTGATAAGGTTAAAATCAGTTAAATAATCCGACATCATTAACAAAATCTTTGCTTTTTACAGTGTGGGGCCCAAGAGATTTCCGTTATACAGTAAAACCCCTCTTCCGAATATAAAACATTTCTGAAGGTAATTTGTCTTCCTAAGGCAATTCCTACTTCTGAAGGTAAAAAGTAACTTCCGAGAGTACAGATTGCTTTCCAAAGGGAGAGATTTTGTAAGCTTCGGAAGTAGATCTGATATGAAATCAATCTCTTCTTCCGGGAATAAAACTCTTCCGAGAAGAAAATTATCCTTGGAGAAATTTTTCTTCGGAAGATATGAAGATAACTTCCGAGGGTTAATTTCTCTTCGGAAGTAATTTATACTTAGAAAATTTCAGAGAGATCTTTTGTAACATGGCTTAAGTTGTATTGACATAAGACAATACATATTAAAAGGTTTTCAAAAGAGGTAAGTTAATCAATGTTTATCATCCCAATAGCTGTTATAAGATACTTAAATCTTTGTTCATCAAAAGCTTTGGTGAACAGATCAGCATATTGTTCATTTGAATCAACTTTGATTAGTTTAATTAGATTTTTCTCATGAATATCTCTAATGAAATGGTACCTGATATCAATATGCTTTGTGTTTGAGTGCTTCACCGGATTTTCAGTAATGGAGATAGCACTGTTGTTGTCAATATGGATAGGAGTGCTCATAAAGTTGAATCCATAGTCTAACATCTGGTTTTGAATCCACAGCAATTGAGCACAGCAGCTAGTAGCAGCAATGTATTCAGCTTCAGCAGTTATTGTAGAGACACAAGATTGTTTCTTGCATTGCCATGAGATGATCCTTCCACCAAGAAATTGGCATCCTCTTAATGTTGATTTCTTGTCAATGTTGCAGCCACCATAGTCACTATTAGAATATCCATAGAGATTAAAATCACTATTTCTTGGATACCAGAGACCTAATTTAGGTGCTCCTTTGAGGTATTTGAGGATTCTTTTTGCAGCAACTAGGTGAGACAACTTTGGAGCAGCCTGATATCTTGCACAGATGCAAGTTGCAAACATAATATCAAGTCTACTGGCTGTAAGATACATCAAAGAACCAAAATTACCCTCTACTGATGTTGATCAGTATCCTCCCCCTCAAGGTCAGGACAAAGATTATGGTTTTTGGGTATGGGTGTCTTGGCTGGCTTGCAATCCTTCATCTCAATCTTTCTAAGATGTCATTGACATACTTGGATTGATTTATGAAGAAGCCTTTCTTTAATTGCTTTACCTGAATTCCAAGGAAAAAGTCCATTTTTCCCATGGAACTCATCTCAAACTTCTTCTTCATAATGCTTTCAAAGTCCTTACACATTTGGTCACTTGAAGAACCAAATATGATGTCATCAACATAGACTAGAACAAGCAAAATGTCCTTTCCATACTTTTGGATGAAGAGAGTCTTGTCAATGGTACCTCTAGCATAGCCATTCTTCAGAAGAAACTGAGACAGAGTCTCATACCACAACCTAGGTGCTTGGTGCAGCCCATATAGAGCCTTATCCAATTTGCACACATAGTTGGGGTGCTGTGGGTCTTCAAATCCTGGAGGTTGGCATACATAGACTTCCCTATCTATATCCCTATATAGAAAGGCGTACTTGACATCAAGCTGGTAGACAGTGAAATTCTTGGATGCAACATAAGCAAGGAAGATCCTAACTGCCTCAAGTCTTGCAACAGGTGCAAAGACATCAGTATAATCGATTCCTTCCTCCTGGGTGTATCCTTGAACTACAAGTCTTACCTTGTTCTTGATGATCAAGCCTCTATCATCTCTTTTGTTTCTGAAAACCCATTTAGTGCCTATAGGTACTTGACCAGATGGTAGCAGACATAGGTTCCAAACCTTTGTCTCTTGAATTGAAGCAGCTACTCTTGCATCGATTCAATCCAGCTACTATCTTTCAAGGCATCTTCTACCTTCTTGGGTTCCATCTTGGATAAAAAGCATGAGTACAAGTAGACATTTCCATGATGAGTCTGCCCTCTTGTTCTCACACCTTCAGAGACATCCCCTATGATGTTCTTAGTTGGTTGAGTGTTATGAATCCTAAGACGAGAAATCACTTCCAGTTGCAGAGATAGATCCAGGTTGGACATATTCTGCTCAGGAACTGGAACACTCTGTCCAGCTGTTGTTTCAAAGTCATTCAATGAGGACTGATTGAATGAATGAGAAACATCATCAATGGTTGGCTGTGAAGTAGTATTAATAATTGCCTATTCCTTTGAAACACTACTTCCATCTGCCTGGTGTTGTGGTGGATCACCTGATGAGTTTTGAGGCTCAGCAGTGATTCACTTGTTGAAGCTTCACTATTTCTTGATATGGTTATACTATCTGATTGTGAATAGTGGAAGCTTGATTTGTTGTAGCTCTTGGAGAACTGGGAAAAGGTCTAGGTAGCTCAAATAGTTGATCATCATCAGCAGCATCAACATCATTTTGAGCACCTATTCCAACTGAAACATTCTCACAAGAAGGTTTAGAATAGTTTGAAAACAATTCTAAATCAAATATATGATAAGGGCCATTCCCCCTAACACAAGGAGTGTGCTCACTAACACTATATTGGATGACTCCTCAAATTGTTGATTCTTAACGTTGTATACTCTATAAGCTTTGGAGCTAGAAGAGTATCCAACAAAGATAGCATCATCCGATTTTTCAGCAAATTTTGCCAAATTGTCCTTTGTGTTAAGTATGGTACACCTGCTGCCAAAGGACCTTAGAAAGCCAATGAACGGTGGCCTCTTGTTCCATAGCTCATAAGGGGTTTTTCCATGTGGCTTACAACAAGAACTCTGTTCTGCACATAGCATGCAGTGCTGACTGTCTCTGCCCAGAATGTTAGAGGTAGTTTTGAATTAGCTAACATAGTTCGAGCAACCTCAATAAGTGTCTTGTTCATCCTCTCAGCAACACCGTTTTGTTGAGGAGTTCTGGGAGCACTATATTGTCTGCCAATACCTTTTGAGTTATAGAATGAGTCAAGAATGAAGTTCTTAAACTCAGTCCCTTGATCACTTCTAATAATTTTAACCTTGTGATCAATTTGATTTTCTATTTTAAGAAGTAAAGATTTTAATGTTTTAGTAGTTTCATCTTTAGTTTTTAAAAAGAAAACCCATGTAAATCTTGTAAAATCATCAACTATCACAAGGTGGTATGATTTCCTTCCAATGCTCATTATACTTGTGGGACCAAAAAGATCCATGTGCAATAAGTGTAATGGAGTAGTGATGGAGTTAACACTTTTGGATTTATGAGAGGTCCTGTGTTGCTTCCCTTTCAGGCATGCAACACAGTTGTCTTTGCAGAAAAATTCCTTTTTAGGCAAACCATGTACCAAGTTATTTTTAGCCAATTTATTCATTGTCTTAAAATTTACATGACACATATGTTTATGCCAAAGTGTTGACTCATCACTATCAGCTTTGGAAAGAAAGCATGATACTTCACCTATTGGGAAAGCATTGTTCATATCTAGCTTGTACATATCCCCTTTTCTGGGAGATCTAAGAAGCACCAATTCCGGAGGAATTTTCATCCCTGGTTTGAGGATAATGCACTCATGCTCTGTGAAAAGCATCTGGTGTTTTTGATCACAAAACTGAGAAACACTTAACAGATTGTGTTCAAGCTGTTTGACAAAGTTAACTTTGTCAACTTTTAACTTACTGTTGGATATACTCCTTTGCCAAAAATATATCCTCCGGTCTCACTTCCAAATTGGACAGGACCTCCATCATAGTGTTGAAACTGTTGAAGGAGAGATCTGTTCCCTGTCATGTGCCTGGAGCATCCACTGTCCACAATCCAGACATTGTTATTCTTGTCATATGGATGTCCCTGCACATAAGATGAGATTGTTAGTTTTGATTGGAAACCCAAGCCTTGTTGGTCTTGGTTCTTCCAAGATAGTGACATAATTGAACCAAAAGTTAAGCATGGGGGTTCAATGGATGTCTTTGAAGAAGAGTTTGAGCTGCAACATCTTCCTTGATCTTCCAATCCATCCTTTGGTTGATCATAGAGGATGAGCTTGTTGAAGCTTTTGCAGTAGGGCATTCTTCCGAAGCTTCTTTCTTTTCAGAAGAAACCTTCACCACCTTTTCTTCTGAAGTAGTCTTCTTCTGGGATGGTTTCAAGGGAGCTTTCTTGTTCTTCCGAACTTTAGTAGCTTTTGCTTCCGAAGCCATTTTCCCTTCGGAAGAAAGATTTTCTTCCGAAAGCAACCTTGCTTCGGAAACCAGCTTTCCCTTCTTCATCACTTGAACCGTTTGATAAGGTCCAAATGTGAAACCTTCCCTGACTCCTTCTTTTCTAACATTATTTGCATAATGTGTGCTTGCAGGATTGTAGTAACAATCTTTAGCCATGTGGTTGTGCAAACCACACATTATGCATGTAATGTTAGTCTTTTGGGAATATGAGGGTTGCTGTTTCTTGGGCTTTTTCTCCTCATCAGTAACTTTTCCCTTTAACTTCTAATCCTTTGGTAGGACAAGAGTGCTGGTATTACACTCTTTTCCTGAATCAGAAGTACCTAACACATGGAATCCAGCTGAGATAAAGACACCTTTATGCTTTGGGTCAATCTTCAGCTTGGACTCAACCACCTTCTTGGCAGTTCTTCTAGTAGCTTTAGCTCTGCTTCTTCTGGCCTTAGTGGTTAGGATTTGATCCTCACTGGGAGAGATGGGTATATCTACCTATTTCTTCCCTGTGGTTGCCACTATTTTTGCTTCATCCTTCAACTCTAATGAGGTAGGGTCAGCAGTTGGAACCTCTTGCTCCTTAGTACCACATCTAGGTTGTATGATAGACTCATAAGAGTGTGGTGGAGCAATTTCATTGGTTCCCAACTCTCCTTTTTCTGATAACAGAGTTTGAAGTGGGAGGATGACGCAAGAATAGCTTGGAAGTTCTATTTTGAAATAACATGCTTCCTGGCTTGAGCCTCAGCAATGACAAGCTGGGCTTGAGCCTCAGACAATTTGGATATTAGATCTTTTTTGAGTCTTGTAGTTGGTGTGTTCATGTTTTAATAGGGACATAGTTTTCTCTAACTCAATTTTCTTTTGGTACTCAGATTCACCCTTTTAAAATCAGATTTTAAGATATTTAAAGACTCAATATCAGATCTAATTTCCATATTGTAATCCTAACATAATTTAACCTTAGCTATACAAGCAGGAGTACAGAGATGTTCATATACCTGGTTATCATTTGTTCTGGTCATGAGAGCTAGAGCAGGAGTCACATCCTGTACCATGAAGCTCTAGTCAACTTCTTGAGCCATTGCAGCTATTTCAGTTGACTTTTCAGTGGGCTTTGAGGTTGAGGGATGTGTGGAGGCATGTGAGGTTCCTGGGTTGTTCTTGGGAGCCTTGCATTTCCTTGCAAAGTGACCAAGTTGGTTACAGTTGTAACATTTTGCCTTGGTCTTGTCAAACCCAAACTTGCTGGCAGTTGGGTTTTGAGGGAAATGCCTTCCAGTTCTCTTAAAGACTTCTTTGCTCTGTAGGTTAAAAGAGCCATCTGTTGGACTATGTCCACGTACTCTACATCGGCTTGACTAAAACACTTTAGATCATTAAAGAAGTTTTGAAAATCCCCAGAGTGCCCACTTCCTGAGACAAAGGCACAACTTTCCTGAAAGGAATTGTGCTGAGCCTGTTGACACCTTAGAGTCTTAAGGAAAGTGATGTATGGTCCAGAAGAGCAGGATGGCTGCTGGTGGTAAGACAGGCAGTGCTGAGGTTGTGGAGGTACTAAGCCCTCAGCAACCATTAAAGCGTTGCTGGCAGGAAGACTCATGGTCTGCTTGTTTGGTGGCCCTTCTAACTCTCCATCTCTAGGCGATATCCATCAAGGATGCCATAAAGTTCAGTCATAGTAAGAGTGTTCAAATTTTCTGTCCTCTTGATAGAGACATTTAGAATGTCCACTCATTTGGAAGAGCACTCATGAACTTTCTACTAATATCTCTAAGTTCATGAGTAATCTTTACAGACTGAAGAGAAGAAATAAGATCCATGTACCTGAAATACTGCTGGCTGAGGGTCTCTCCAGCAATATAGGTGAAGTTCTCAAACTACTGCTCTTCAGGAGTCCTTCTTGGAGTCGTTGGAGTTGAATACATCTGAGCAAGTGCATCAAACAATTCTTTAGCAGACTTACAATGCTCAAACCCCACCATAATAGAGTTTGGTATTGCAGTCATATGAATGGTTATAGCATTGCTGTCGATGTCTATCTTCTTTCTGTCCTCATCAGAATAATCTTCACAACTTTTTCTATCATGGCACCGTTACCACCAGGTGAAGCCACCTTGGGTTTGTACGGACCGTTGACAATGGAGTTCCATATTTTGCTGTCTTGGTATCTGATGCCTTCTATTCTTCTGCTCCAAGACCTGAAATTTTCAGGAGTAATGATGGGAGCTTTTGTCATAGTTCCCATCTCTACTTCGGATTTGTTAAGGGCCATTTTTGAGTGAGTTGTGGGGAGGAGTGAAAAACAGGTTGATTTGGATGGTTAGATCTCACAGTCAAGAGCCTAAAGTGCTCTGATACCAATTGCAGGATCGGTTTATGTCACTAACACTTTGTTTTTCTCTCAAACTCACTTGAACAACATTCAGATGAAGATAGAGTCAGTAAGAGTTGATCACAATATAATAAGTAATAAAGAACACAAGAAGTAATTTTCAAGGTACTTGCATATATTGCTTCTCAACTCAAATATTACAAGACTCTTACAAGCATATCTTTTCGAGTTACAATGAGAAACTATATATAATACTACCTACAGCCGGATATACTTTGATACCAGCTGGGATCCTATAACTAAATCCTATACTACAAGACTATAGTTTAAGGTATCTCAGATAAAGTCTTATCTGAGATATGGTAGTCAGGACATGTCCCTGACTTACCTTTTGTCACCAACTAAAGTTGGTAACTTGTACTAACAAAAAAAGGTGAACAGTGGAATAAAGTACTTTCGAAGCCCCTTATACTTCGGAGGAGGCTGTAACTTCCGAGGCTTGTAGACTTCTTCTTCTTTCATACTTAGGAAGTAGTCTTCTGATTTCTTGTTCTAAGACTTGATCTTCGGAAGCAAGCTCTTGACTTCGGAAGTAGAGTTCTGTCTTCGGAAGTTCCATACTAAGCTTCGGAAGCCTTTACATGTAGCACCAAAATTATCTAAGTGATTTGGTTTTGGTTGCACTAGCCTTCTTCTTGATTTAAAAATCTTCCATCCCATCAAACTTTCACACCTTTCTGTATATCCATTCAACCATTACTACCTAAACCAATCAAAACATCAACTAATAATCAAATTTGAACAAGACCCAACTCAAATTCAACATTGTTTCCATTTATGACAATAATGTGGTGGGGTTTCAAGCAATCATTCCAACAATTTTCAAGTGGTTGCTAGGGAGTTTTGACCGGTTAGGGTTTATAGTTACTGATCAGTTGACTCAAGCTAGGGTTTCCACGGATCTAGTATATTTAAACGGTTACGAGCGATGGTTAGGGGCCTTACCATGATAGCTAGAACATTAGCCGAAGTCAATGGTATTGGGGTGGTTATTATAAAGATAGGAAGGTTTGGTTGTGAGAGTTATGGTGTTGGCCAGAGAAGACGGATCAGAGTGATGGTAGTTGGTGGCCAGAGAAGAAACAGAGTCGATGGTGATGGTGTGGGTTATTGTAAAGTGAAATGGGTCTACTAATTTAGTATGTTATATTTTATTATTGATGGAATTTCAGTCATTTCACATACACTTATCAGCAAAGACTAACGGCCATCTAACTCAGGAACTAAAATATTACGTCTGTGTAAAGTTTTGGACCAATCTTATAATTTCAAAGAGTTAGGCGTCAAAAGTGAAATCAATGCATATCATAAGGACCATTCATGTAATTAAGTCTTTATAAGAATTTTAATTTAACAATGCTTAAGGTATTGGACTAAAATAGAAAGACATGTAAAGATCAGTGACCATATCTACAAGTTTTTGAATACAAAGATCAAATTCATGATTTAGATAAACCATAGGGACTGATATGCTCCAAATTATACATAAATCCTATCAAAAGCACATCAATTATTCCTTAATATCTTCCTTAAAATGATGAAAACGTACTTAAAAGTCTTAAATTATGTTTTCAGGTGTTTAAAAGGGCAAGTTGGACAAAAGAAGCATATTTAGCAAGAAATTGAAGTAATCTGAGCTTTGGAGTCCAAGCATGGGGTCGTGCCTCTTTAAGCACGCCCCTATGCTTTGCCAAGAACACACCCCCATGCTAAATTAACACACCCTTATGTTTGGACATCTGACAAGACAAAAAGTACTATTCCTTAAAAGTAGACACGGGGTCGTGCCTTTTATGCACAGGGCCGTGCCCCACCACCAACACGGGGCCATGCCCCATTTAGTATGGGACCGTGCCCGACATAACCTGCATGTACGAGCCAACCAACTTTTGTAAGCATTGTACTAGCACGAGGCCATGCTTAAACACTCCAGAAAGCCTATAAATAGAAGCCTAAGTTCACCATTTTTGGCAATCTTTGGTGGGAGAGTTACTCTGCAGAACTCTCTCGGGAATCAAGACTTCAAGATCATTTGGAGGCTCGGGAGGTGCATACAACACTTGGAAGAAGCTCGGAATCCTCTAAACACCATTCATTGTGGATTATCGGTTTGATTGTTCCATTTCACCGATGATTACATATCTATCTTCTTTGTATATGTTGTGTTATGTTCAAGCTCATTATGAGCTAAACTCTTATTATCATCCTAATCAGATGAAACTTATGTAATTTGTGATGAACTAATGGTGTGATAAATATTATGTTAATGTTATGGTGGTCTTGGGAAAACTATTGATGGGTAGCATCTACATTTGAATGGGAAGTTATAAATTTATGGTTTGTGATTGTGATTGTTATACAAAGTTGAAAGACCGTATGATTAACTTTCATTCGCGAAACCGGTCTTCATTATAAATCCATGGCTAATGAACTAGAAATGGTTATTAGAAATCATATCACTTTAACTTTCTGATCATTTGCGGGTTCCCTTTTATTTGTTCGGAAACTTCAGTAATTGTTACGGTTTTCTAAAATTAATGGTATGTTAGGAAGGCACCTGATCAACTCTCTTTTTGACATTAAGTTATGTTTTTCAGAAATCGTATGTCAAATAGGTCACAAAAGATTTACCTACATTACTAGGGCTTTGATCTGAGCAGTAAAACTCAACCTGATAGGATCAAGTCACTATGGCAGCAGGATAGACGAGAAATCACGCCAGCTCATCTTTATAAACATTAACATAATTACATTAATCCATATCATTAAATCACACCACCAATTCATCACGGTTACATAAGTGGAATCTAATTAGGATGATAACTTTTATTCCCTGGTTTTAAATCCAAACGCTTCAAATCTTTGTTTACTTTCTTTCTATTAGTGTTTATTTTAAATCCTAAAAATCTTTCTATACAAATTATCATTTTCTTTAACAAAAACCAAATCTGATAGTCAAACATCAAGTTTGTTGAGTAGGCTAGGTGTCTCCACGGATTGATACTCGGTTCTTACCAAAACTATATTACCACACGACAGGTACACTGCCTTTTGTGTGTGTGGTTTAGTATTAGTAATAACCAATTAAAACTGAATCTGTGCGATAAATCTTTATCAAAATATATATACTATCCGCACCCATCAAGTTTTTGACGCCGTTGCCGGGGACACACGGCAGTTTGAAAGACAAACTAAAATTTTGACTATCTTGTATATAACTTGTTAATATATTTTTGTTTAAACTGCTTTTTTATTTTTAGGTAGTTTGCCCTAGTTAGTTTAGTTACTTTTGCCTGATCCATTTTAAGCCCTAGTTAGTTTATGCTTCATTAAGTAAGTGTATGTCCAACTCGTCTAGTTCTGAACTTGTTCCGCCTCTTCCGGAACCCGAATGACTTTTCCGTCAAAGATTGCCCAAAAGATCACAACAAACAACACCTGTCATTGAAGAAGACATTTTGGAAGGTACACCATCCGAAGAAGACATGGCTAACCAAGACGAGGAAATGAAGATGACACACTATGCCACACCGTCAATAGATGGTTATGAGTCTAGTGTTGTCCAACCAGCAATAGCGGCCAACAATTTTGAGATTAAGTCTAGTATTATCCAACTTGTAGAAAACTGTTAGACCAAAATAACCAATGAGCCAGATCAGAAAAACCTTTAAGTCCCACAGACATCATAACAACTAAAGTGGTCTACAACAGTTGAAGACAAAGTCTGAAGACAACAGCTGAAGACAAAGTCTGAAGACAACTGCTGAAGACAACTGCTGAAGACAAAGTCTAAAGACCAAGTTCTCAGAAGTTGTCACAACAACTGAAGTAGTTCTTTTCAGTAGTTGTGATGGTTTACTTTTCAGTAGTTTGTAATCAGTAGTTTTATTTTATGTAAAACATCTAAAGTTCTTACACTTCAGATGTTATAACTTCAGTAGTTGTAATTTTAGCTTGTACTTAGCTTTTTGTGAAGGTGTCCTCAGTTGTTGTGGACATCTTCAGTAGTTTAGTCTACTTTCAGTTGTTTGTATAGATCAGTTAGCTGTCACTATCAAGTGACATCAGCTGATGTCACATTCCTTTATAAAAGGAATGTTGACCTAATTTCTTTTTAGCCGAAGCTTGTGCGTGAATGAAAATATTCTCTTTTTAGAAATCTGTCTCTTTCTATAACCGTCACTGTTTGATTGAATATTCATATTATTCTTGTTTAAATTTCGTCTAATTCTTATTCTATTCCGCTACAAATCTTAATCTAATTGATCAAACTAGATCCTGATCCTTTCAAATGGTATCAGAGCAAGATTAATCATTGATCGATTTAACAATTGATCATTGAAACTGCTCTCTTGATATCTAAGTTTTATCAAATTAGCAAATTTGCAAGAATTGGTTATAGAGTTTGATTTTCTGTTGCTTCCGGTGAATTAATTTGAGATTCGTCTTGTTTCAAACTGAGTTGTTGAGTTTTTGAGTTAGATCTGTTAAAATTTCATTGAACCTGTTTGAATCGGCGAAAATGGCTACATCAATCAATGATCCTCACAATACTGGCTCCTCAACAAAGCCTTCGATGCTTGTTAGGAGTGAGTATAACATATGGCAACGCCGAATGCTCCATCACCTGTTGTCAACAGTTCAGGTTGTTGGAAATCTATGGTTCATGGACCATATAAGCCTATGGTGAGTAATCCGGAAACCAATGAGATGGTTCCGAAGAAGAAAGAGCAATACTCAGATGAAGATCTGAAACTGTTTGAAATTAATGCTAAAGCCCATGGAATTCTAGCCATGGCACTGCCTAATGAAATCTATTCTAGACTTATGCATCATGAAACTGCTCATGAACTCTGGGTTGCTCTGAAAGAACAATTTGGAGGAACTGATGAGGTATTGGCAAACAATAGTGAGATCCTTGCCCAGCAATATGAGACATTCTCTCATAGAAAGGGTGAGTCACTAACTCAACAGTTTGAGTGATTTTCCTGTTTGATATCTGAGCTGAAAATGGTTAAACATGAATATACAAATAGTCAGATGAACAACAGATTCCTCAGATCCCTGCCTGAGAGATGGGACACATATACTATTGTCCTACGCTCTAGTGCAAATCTGGACAATCTATCTCTCACCCAACTTCATGAGAAACTGTTAACATTTGAAAGAGAGATAGAACAAAAAAGGAAATTGGCTTCATCTGGGAAGCTCACTGATGATTTTGTATCAGGGAATATTGCTCTGGTCGGTCATGAGTCAGAATATGCTGCATCAGAAAGTTCTTATGATGAGCATATAGATTTCTCTTCAAATAGTGGAGATCCTGCTTTTGTTGGTGTTGATAGTAATTCAGGGTGTAGTAGTGATAATTTGTGCTTTTTGATGGATGATTTGAAAGGAATTGCTGATGATGATCTGGAAGAGATGGATATTTTCAGCCAAATGGCATTAATCAATATCAGATCTCAAAAAGTTTACAAAATGACAGGTAGAAAATTTCCTGGTCTCTCTAGAAAAACCAAAGTTGGTTTTGACAAGAGCAAGTTGAGGTGTCACAAGTGCCATAGACTAGGACATTTTGCAAGAGAGTGTAGATCATCTGGATCTAACTCTTCTGTACCCTTTGTGACCTTTCCATGCAATAGCTCACAAAACAAAGGGCAACATTCTACCAGTTCTGGTCATCATTCACAAATTCAATCATCTCCTGCATATTTTGTCCTTCAAGGTCCAATGCCATATCCTTATCCCTGTTTTTACATGCCTCAGTCTAGTCAGGTTCCAGTACCCATAGCTCAACAACCACATGCCCTACCTGAGCCTCAACCATCTCAATCAAATCAACAATCTCAATCTCAATCACATCAAAGCTTTTTCACACCTGGAGTTGTTGACTGGAGTAGCTTACCAGATGATCTTTCTGGTTATCCTGAACAATTGTTTTCTGGTGCTGGTCAACATGGTGGTGAAAATCCTTTTGGAAATCTTGCTCTTATGGCCCTGGAGTCTACTGATGGTTCATGCTCAAATGCTTCATCATCACAGGTACCACAGGTATCTTCTGAGGCTAAGGCCAAGTTGTGTTATGAGTCATGCATAGCTACTTTTGTCTCAATTAGAGAAGCAAATGTAGCTTTAATTAATCAAAATCTTGACATAGAGAAAGTGATTTCCAAAAGAAAAGTTGAGTTTGAGTCTGTCTTAAATGAAAAAGATGATGAGATTTACAAATTTAAATGTCAAATCACTGATGAAAAGGCAAAGGTAGAGGTCATTTTAGAGAATCATAAGAATCTCAAAGAAACACTTGCAGCTACTCAAGTAGAGTGTGAACGCTAGGTAACATCCTGCAAGGGTTTTGAAATGCTTCTCAGCAAGCAAACAGCTTCAAATGTGAAGTTTGGGATTGGGTATAATCACACTGTACCTCCTACAGATTTTACTCCCAAGATAGAAGTAAAATCTGAAGGTGAAAGCAATTCCCAAACCACATCAACATGTGTCTCATCCTCAAGTGATAATCCAAAATCAGAGGATGAAGTCAGTATTAGTACCTTAGCTAATCAATCTGCTGATGGTCTCACTACTGATAAACACATGATTAAAGAAAAACTGAGCACTTCAGGTGTTGTCTCACAAAGTATTCAAAGTACTGAAGGGCAAGTAACAACACCTGAAGAGCATTTCAAACTAAATGAAAACAAACATGGTTTGACAACTGCTGAAGAGTCTATCAGGAAATCCAAAAGTACTGATAGAAAACTTCTGAAGAACAAATCTTCAGTTGTTACAAATCCTTTAGTACTTAACATAAGTACTGAGAGGAAGAAAGTACTGAAGAACACACCTTCAGTAGTTTTATCTTCTTTAGCAGTTGAACAACAGATGATGAAGAAAAAACCATGTGAAATAAGTGATCTATTCAATCATCTCACTGATGAATGTTGGTACAAAAAGGGTTCCAAATTCAACAAAGATAAAATCATTAAAAAGAAAATTAATACAATGAAAGATGAATTTGAAACCAAGTTTGTACCACAAACATCTCAAACTGATAACCCAAAGTTCTTACAAAAATCTAAAAAAAAGGAAGGGGTTTATCATAAAACAGCTGAAAGTATTCCTCATGGAATATCAAAACACCAGACTAAGTCTGTGTCTTTCAAAAAGGAGGACATGGTGAGTCACAGGAACCAATCAAAAACAAGTACTAATGTGTTTGCTAAACTGAAGGCTTTAACAACCAATCAGACACAACTTGTTATGATGGTTCAACATCTATTGGGGAGAGTTAACCAAATAGATGTACTTGTGATTAAACCACTGAAAAGGAAAACTAAGCCAAAATCAAAGGAATCCTTTTCAGCACCATCTCCACCTTTAAAGGCTGTTAATCATGACAAATCAGTTAGTATAAAATCTGTTGATGAGAACAGACCAAAAACCAAAATGGTTTGGGTCTCAAAAGCTAACTAGTTTCTTGTGACAAATGCAGGGTTCTTCAGCATGCCATAGAAGCATCTGGTATGTGGACAGTGGAGGATCTATGCATATGACAGGGAGCAGTTCTCTTCTTCATGACTACTCTCAAGGAAAGAAGGGATCTGTATCTTGTGGTAAGGATGCTAAGGGTTACATCATCGGCAAAGGCTGTGTGTCAAATGGTGTGATAAGATTTGATGATGTTAACCATGTGGAGAATCTCAAGTACAACTTGTTGAGTGTCAGTCAAATGTGTGATAAAGGGCATGTTGCACTTTTCACCAGCCAGAACCGTCGGATTCTGTCTTCCAATGTTTTGAGAATGATTGACAAGATATTGGATGAATATACTCTCCTGAAGGCCAAAAGGATTGGAAGAGTATATGCATTATACTTATCAAAGAAAATTGATGTAAAAGGCCATCCATGTCTGTTTTACAAGGCCTCTCCTCAGGAATCTGAACTATGGCACAGAAGGCTTGGTCATGTGAATCTTAAAAACATGAACCAGCTTATCCATCATGGTTTAGTGAGAGGTCTGCCATTAAAGGAGTTCAAATGTGATGACAACTGTTTTGCTTGTTTAAAAGGAAAGTAACACAAAGTATCATTCCCTCCAATAGAAGAACCAAAGTCCACTGCTGCTTGCAATTACTGCATATGGATCTTTTTGGTCCAGTAAGAGTGATGAGCATGGCAAATAAAAAATACTATCTGGTAATTGTGGATGATTATTCCAGATTTGTATGGACCTTCTTCTTACATTCAAAAGATGAGGATGGTAAAATCATCATCTACTTTGTGTTGTATGTGGAAAAGCAGTACTCCCTTCCAGTCAAGTGTGTGAGGAGTGAAAATGGTATAGAATTTAGAAACCACACACTTGATGAATTCTATTTATCTAAGGGAATCAAGAGGCAGTATAGCATTCCAAGAACTCCTGAACAAAATGGAGTGGTGGAGAGAAAGAACAGGACCCTTATTGAAGCCGCAAGGTCAATGTTGGCTGATTCTGGTTTGCCACTAACCTTTTGGGCTGAAGCTGTCAACACAGCTTGCTATGTGCAAAATAGAGTGTTAGTAAATCAGAGGTTGATAAAGACTCCTTATGAAATGTTACATCATTTGGCCCCTCTGATTTCCTTTTTAGAGCATTTGGGTGTCCTTGTTACATTCTTAACACAAAGAATCCACTTCAAAAGTTTGAATCAAAGGTGGATGCAGGGTACTTTGTTGGGTATTCATCTACTTGCAAGGCATACAGAGTTTTTAATTACAGAACAAAGATAGTTGAAGAAACCTTGCATGTAAAGTTTAATGAATCTCCAAAGGACAAAATCCCACAAAACCCTGTGGAGTTATTTGATTTGGACATACTGCAATATGTTCCTTATCAGTCTCCAGCTGTTGCAGATTCTGTGAATCCATCATCTCCTGTAACTAGTCATCCATCTGATGGTACAAATGCAAGGTTTAGTGATCACCTGCCTGAGTCTACTAAACTTGATGTTCCTGTAGCTTCAGCAGTTCCATCCACAACAAATGCTGATAAGATCTCTGAATCCTCTACTTCATTTGAATTGCCATCTCATTCTAGGTTTCAAGAGTCTGGATCAACATCTGTTGCTGCTGAATCTCCTACAAACACTTGCACAGATCTTATTGAGTACCAAGAACTGAAGAATCACCCCATGTCTCAGATCATTGGTGACATCAATGCTGGTGTTTCAACTAGACGTCAATTGTCCAATTTCTACTTTTATGCTCTCTTCATCAGTCAGCAAGAGCCAAAGAACTATCATATTGCATTAAGAGACAATGGATGGGTTGAAGCCATGCAAGTTGAGCTTCTTCAGTTTCAAAAGCAGCAAGTGTGGGAACTGGTTCCTCTACCCCAAGGTAAGTGTGCAATAGGCACTAAATGGGTGTTTAGGAATAAAACTAATGAAAAAGGTCAAATTGTCAAGAACAAGGCCAGACTGGTTGTACAGGGGTTTTCACAAGAAGAAGGTATTGATTATGATGAAACCTTTGCCCTTGTAGCCAGACTGGAGGCAATCAGATTGTTCTTAGCTTATGCTGCTTTCCATAATCTTAAAGTTTTTCAAATGGATATCAAAAGTGCATTCTTATATGGTAAAATAAAAGAAGAAGTTTATGTGTGTCAACCACCAGGTTTTGAAGATCATAAACATCCAGATTGGGTGTATAAGCTTGATAAGGCTCTTTATGGGTTAAAACAAGCTCCCATAGCCTAGTATGAAACACTGTCTAACTTTCTTCTTCAAAAAAATTTCACTAGAGGCTCCATAGATAAAAATTTGTTCATTAAGAAAGTAGGCATGCATAAGCTTCTTGTTCAAATTTATGTAGATGATATTATTTTTGCATCCTCTGATCCATAGTTGTGTGATGCATTTACTAAGCTGATGCAACAAAAGTTTGAAATGAGTGCCATGGGAGAATTACAGTTCTTTCTGGGTTTGCAAATCAAACAAATGGCTGATGGAACTTTCATTCATCAGTCAAAATATACAAAGGATCTATTGAAAAAGTTTGATTTACAAAATTTTAAGCCATGTTCTACTCCCATGTGCCTCACCACACAACTGGATGCTGATCAGAAAGGTAAAGCAGTTGATGAAACTCTTTACAGATGTATGGTTGGTTCCTTGATGTACCTTACAGCTTCTAGACCAGACATTATGTTTACAACTTGTGTCTGTGCTAGATTTCAGGCTGCACCTAAAGCATCCCATATGATTGCAGTCAAAAGGATCTTTAGATACTTGCAAGGAACTCAATCTCTAGGACTTTGGTATTCCACTGGGCACTCTTGCAAATTAGTTGCTTTCTCTGATAGTGACTATGCAGGGTGTAAATTAACCAGAAAATCAACCTCTGGTGGATGCCAATTTCTAGGCAACTGTTTAGTTTCATGGCAGAGTAAGAAACAAACTTCAGTTGCTACATCCACTGCTGAAGCAGAGTACATTGCTGCTGCAAGTTGTACATCTCAGGTACCCTGGCTTTAGAATCAATTACTGGATTATGACATTACAGAGACTAAGACTCCTTTACTGATGGACAGTGCTTCGGCTCTTTGTATTGTTAAGAATCCTATCCAGCATTCTAGGACCAAACATATTGAGATCAGACATCATTTTATCAGGGATTGTTATGAAAAAGGTCTGATTGATCCAAAGTTTGTTCCTAGTGCTGATGAGCTTGCAGATATATTTACTAAGCCTTTGGACAGTGCAACTTTCCAAAATCTAGTGCTAAGGCTTGGTATGCTGCAGCTAGAATGATTTGACAACTACTGATGATCTCAGTTCACAAGTACTGATGAGCATTAGTATACAACTGTCAAAAATAAGTACTGATAAGTTATTTTATCTTCAGCAGTTTTCATAACTACTAAAGACTAAATTACTTAAAAGTACTGAAGTACTTTATTTGTTGAAAAGTACTGATGTAGTTCCCACTACTGATGTGGTTACAACTACTAATGTCTATTTTAACAGATAAGAACTGATGACCAATGAAACATCTGAAAATCAGATAGTCTGCTGAGTAAGTGTTAAGGTCAATGAAACAACTGAGATCTGTGAATTGACGACAACAACTGATGAGAAATTTTACTCTTCAATTGTTTCAAACAACTGCTGTTTCATTTCAAAATAACTGAAGCCAAAACCAAGTCTTCAGTAGTTTCAAACTACTGATGACTAACACCAAGTCTTCAGTTGTTTACAACATCTGAAAGTTAAAACCATGTCTTCAGTCGTTTTCTAACAACTGATGACTAACACCAAAACTTTTAGTTGTTTTCTTTCAGCCGTTTCATAACCTATAAATACCTAAACCTAACTTCAAACTTTTCATAAGTCGTTTCTAGAACTTTCATCTTCCATTAATGGCGACCATGCAAATCAAACCACGACACAACTGTGTTGCCTACTTCACAAAATCGGCATTTTGGACTAAGTTTGATGCTGCCATTGATCTGATGGTTGATTCCCCGTATCAAACTGCTTTTCATCTGAATCCAACCATCTATCCCGATACACTTCGCCAATTCTGGACAAATGTCACTGTCCATACTGGTGAGAATGATGTCGTGATCACTCTCCAGTCGTTTGTAAACCGGATACAAAGTTGTTCTTTTGGCAAATTCTAGTAACTGGATGAGACTTTGTAATACCCGTTCAATTGACATATCATTCGCCAAACCCTAGATCTGAATGATGCCACCTTTGTCACGAAATACCCGAAAAGCACCACTGATTTATCATTCATCAACCATGGGTATAAGGGCGACCTAAGTGCTACCACCATTCTGAAGAAGCACTTCCATGATGCTGAACGCCTAATCTTTCATATGATCAATGTCTACCTTGCCCCCAAATCCTCTTCATGGGATCAAATGTCATCCAGGTGGCAGCAGGTATTGTAATCTATCCTTGAACGCCAAAGCTTAAATTTTTCTGAAGTTATATTTTTGGAAATAAAAGTGTTGTGGTTATTGCACAAGTGCTGACTCAACTACATTCCTCTACCCCTCCCCAAAAACCTATTACCACTGGGAAAACCTCAACAGTTGAGGGAGAGGATTATAATGTGGCTGAAAACCCACAGCACAGGGATTACAGAGTTCAATCTCCCTGTGTAGAGGAGGAGATTCGAACATCTGGTGAGGCTGCCTCTTCTCCTGTTTCAGCACATGAACAGGATGAAGGTGGTATCATCTCTAAGACCTCACTAGAGGTAACTGCCAATGAAGGACATAATCCTAAGGCAGGAAGTTCCCAGTTCCAAGAAATAGGGGCACATGTGAATACTGATCTACACTCAGCACATGTTCATCCTGATTTAATCAGAAGGTCAGATGATTCAGCAAAGACTAATGATGACCTGGGCTTTGTCTTTGATGTTCTAGCCCACAACACCATTCTTGAGGCCGAGGTATGCAGACTACAAGAACTGCTTGCCAAATTATCACAAGAATCAAGTCCATCTGCCCAAATTCACCCACAGATGGCAGCTTCTTCTAAAGGTCTCCCAAACACTGAGCCACTCCTAACAACTGTGCCACCAGCCTTTGATTCAGGCACCATTTCTCAGGGACAGAACCTCTCTAAGCAGATGGTTGCTGCCTTTCAATCCTCCTTACCTCTCATCACTTCCATCATCACTAACATTGTGCATCAAGCCATTGATGAGAGGCTTTCCTCAAGTTTTCAAACCTTAGTTGATGATGTTGTTTCTAAGAGACTTTCTGACATTCAAACCCCTGAACACAATGCAACCAAAAAGGGGGAGTCTAAGTCAGTGAAAGAAGACAAAAGAAAGAGAGTTGAAGAGGAAGAAGAAAAAGAGAAGAAAGAAAAGGAGATGATCACATACAAGAGAAAGAAGAGTGCTGAACAGACTGAAGATGAGAAAAAGTTAGAAGAACTGATCAAAGAAGCTGATGAGCAACATAGCAGATCTATGGATAAGATCATTGATCAACTCTTCAGACAAGGTTTTGACACAACCAAACTTGGCTCTGAAATTAGAAGGCTAGAGAAACAAGAGATTGAGCATAGATGGGCAAGTTGTAGTGAGAAAGAAAGGGAAAGGCCAGAAGCTATGATAAGATTCATATCAAAGCATTTAGGAAGATTAATCATTGAAGTGAAGTCATGGTCCAGAGACAGTATTTTGGAGATAACCACCAGAATCTGTTCTTCTGAAGTATTCAACAAAGGATTGATCATAGAAGCTCTTGATGAAGCTGGTGCTGGGAAAAGGTCTGATATGGCAAAGTTATCCAAAGCCTCACTCACAACCAAGATTCTAGAGCAGCCTGTACAATCTCCCACACCAAAACAACCAACTTCACAACCCTCAAAACCAACTCCTTTACCCAAGAAACCTACTCAAACCACTACCAATGATGCACCCAAGAGGAAGAGAAGGGTGTTGAGGATGGAAGAAGAAGAAGAAGATGATGAGGATGATAGTCTGCCAATCTCTGTTGTTCTTAAAACAAAGATGCCCGAGCCCAGGAGTCAACCAACAACAATCACACCTGACATCCAAAGGAAAATGGTAAAAGTCAAACTTGAAGAAGAAGAACAACACAAACAACATGATAAGCAGCTGTTAAGGATGGTTGATAAAGAGTTTCCTAAGTCTTTATCCATACAAGCTATGAAGAAACATGCTCAGAGGTTGTATGCTCTCAGATTCACATTTCAATATCAGAAAGAGAGAGTGAGAATTTGGCCTGACCCCAGAGTAAGTGAAAGAATTCATAAAAAGAATATTCCAAGTCGATACAATGGCCAAGTAAAGAAGACTGTAGATGTTGTGATAATGCTGGCCATTGTAGTGTCACCCTGGGAAATCCTTGAAGACTTCAAGAGAGCTTACAAGTCTAAGATGACTCCACAAACATTACTAGAAAACAAAATGGTGAAGAAGGGGTTGATCTATAGAAGCTTGAAGAAATAAGAAGAAATGAGCTCCAGTTGTTACTTGAAGGTACTCATCCTGATGAGTTTGCATACAGAGAAATAACTACTGTGGAGCTAAAGAATGGAAAGAATGTTAAATACTTATCAGAGTACTATGGGCCTGAGTTCTTCTTTGAAAGTGAAGCTGAAGAACTCACAATGGAAGAACAAGTTGTATTCCTTGAGGCCTATGTTAGAGAGTCTTACAGACTCATCATTGGGAAGTAGGTCTCATAGATGGGGTAACAGCTCTATGTCCAATTCCCCAAGACAGAGTTCCCATTCATCCTTTGCCAATCAAACTTTCTGAAACCTCTTCCCTGGCCTGAGCTTAATTTGGTGATTTCTGAGCTGATCCAGAAAATGTTTCTGCCAATAAGTGGGACTTCAATAATCTTAAAGGTTTTGGCTGCATTGGTTCAGGGGGAGTTTGTTGGACCAAAAGAACCAATGAGCCAGATCAGAAAAACCTTTAAGTCCCATAGATATCATAACAACTGAAGTGGTCTACAACAGCTAAAGACAAAGTCTGAAGACAAAGTCTGAAGACAAAGTCTGAAGACAAAGTCTGAAGACAAAGTCTAAAGACAACAGCTGAAGACAAAGTCTGAAGACAAAGTCTGAAGATAAAGTCTGAAGACAACTGCTGAAGACAAAGTCTGAAGACAACTGCTGAAGACAAAGTCTAAAGACCAAGTTCTCAGAAGTTGTCACAACAGCTGAAGTAGTTCTTTTCAGTAGTTGTGATGGTTTACTTTTTAGTAGTTTGTAATCAGTAGTTTTATTTTATGTAAAACATCTGAAGTTCTTACACTTCAGATGTTATAACTTCAGTAGTTGTAATTTTAGCTTGTACTTAGCTTTTTGTGAAGGTGTCCTTAGTTTTTGTGGACATCTTTAGTAGTTTAGTCTACTTTTAGTTGTTTGTATAAATCAGTTAGCTGTCACTATCAAGTGACATCAGCTAATGTCACATTCCTTTATAAAAGGAATGTTGACCTAATTTCTTTTTAGCCGAAGCTTCTGCGTGAATGAAAATATTCTCTTTGCAGAAAACTGTCTCTTTCTATAACCGTCACTGTTTAATTGAATATTCATATTATTCTTGTTTAAATTTCGTCTAATTCTTGTTCTATTCCGCTGCAAATCTTAATCTAATTGATCAAACTAGATCCCGATCCTTTCAACTTGTATTATCCAACTTGTATTATCCAACTTGTAGAAAACTCTGTTCAATTCCATGGGTTACAAGACGAAGATCCTAATGCTCACATATCACGATTCCTTCATATATGTGCAACGTTCAAAATCAATAACTGTTCAGACGATGCCATTCGACTAAGACTTTTTCCATTTTCACTTCGAGGCCGAGCCATCGATTAGCTTGATTCACTTTTGCGTGGTTCCATCACCACATGGGCGGAAATGGCTGAACAATTCCTTTTGAAATACTTTCCACCCGATCGCACTGCCAAACTAAGAAGCAGCATCACAAGTTTTCGTGAGGACAACGATGAATCATTACACGCAACATGGGAGAGATATAAAAGTCTCCTTCGGAGATGCCCACATCACGGACTTGACCTGTGGCTACAGTGTCAAACCTTTTACAATGCAATCAGCGGAGCTCACAAGCAAGCGGTAGACCAAATTGCGGGAGGAGATTTTGGAAGTGTCACGCCAACAGAAGCATACCAAGCCTTAGAAAGAGCAGCTAAGAAGAGCTTTGCTTATAATCCCTTAAGAACCAAATCTAGTTCTAAAGGTATTCATCAAGTAGACTTTGAAACCCTAATTGCAGCTCAATTAGAAGCTCTAACCAAAAAATTCGAACAATTGCAAAGCGAGCTAAGAAAAACTCCAACACGATGCAACACATGTGGAAATTCACACAAGACCAATGAATGCCCACAAGGCATTATGATGGTTGAAGATGTTGACTACGTAGGAGGCCCAAACAACTCATACAACAACAACTCAAATTGGAGAAGCAACTCGAATTACAGAGATGCTAGTAGTAACCAATAATCATCTGGATTCAACCGAAGGCCACCTTACCAACAACAGAAATCACCATACCAAGGTCCAAGCAGTAGTAACCAAGACCGTGGAGCATCATCAATGGAAGATTTATTGCAGCAGTTATTGTTAACCACACAAGCCATAGATGAGTACATCCGGAAATCTGATCGAAGAAATGAGGAGAGGTTCCAAAGAAACGAAGATGACATCAAAAGAAACAAAGCATCATTGCAAACCATAGAGCATCAAGTAGGTCAAATAGCACAACAGCTATCTGAAAGACCTCAAGGAGCTTTGCCCAGCAACACTGTAACAAACCCTAATGCTCAAGTCAAAGCCATCAGCACTAGGAGTGGCAAAACCACTCAAGGTGATGCACCCACATTACAACTTATCCTTGAAGAGGTAGAAATCGAAACTCCAAGTAATGCGAGTGATAAGCAAAAGCAACCTGTTATTATTGAAGAACCAGCCAAGAAATACGTTCCACCACCACCTTATGTTCCACAACCTCCATATCCAGGATGTTTGAGACAACAAAGAATGAAGGCACAATATGGCAAATTCATTGGGTTGTTCAAGCAACTCCACATCAATCTGCCCTTGGTGGAGGCCTTAGCACAAATGCCAAACTACGCTAAATTTCTAAAAGGTGTCTTGTCAAACAAAAAGAAACTGGAAGAGTTATCACACGTAGTTTTGAATGAGGAATGCTCTGTAGTTCTTCAAAACAAACTACCTCAAAAGATGACTGATCTAGGAAGTTTCACCATACCTTGCCTAATAGGAAATCTTTCTGTCAGTAACACGTTAGCTGATTTAGGTGCAAGCATTAACCTTATGCCTTATGCGGTTTTCGAAAAGTTAAACCTAGGTGAACCTAGACCTACCCGTATGAGCATCCAGTTAGCTGACCGTTATGTCAAATATCCGAGGGGCATCATTGAAAATCTCTTAGTTAATATTGACAAATTCATATTTCCCGTTGATTTTGTGATCCTTGACATGGATGAAGACAAAAAGGTTCCACTTATCCTAGGTCGACCTTTCTTAGCGACTGCTCGAGCTCTCATTGATGTTTGTACAGGCAAACTCACACTTAGAGTAGACGAGGAGGAAGTAACTTTCGATATAGGCCAATCCATGAAACACCCTCAACATCATGATTACTCACTCTATTACGTTGATGCTTGCGATTCGATCATAAGTTGTCATTTTGGAGAAAACTCTTCAAAATGAAGCCTGCAACACTCAACTAATAGAAGTCCAAATCACCGAACCCGTTTGTGAGAACCAAATCATTCAAGAACTTAAAGTTGATGAAACATCATTTCATCAAGAAGCATTTGAGATCATCGAGCAAAACCTAGAACCAAAAGCCAAACCTTCTATAGAAGACCCTCCAGTTTTAGAGCTCAAAGAACTTCCATCTCATCTCGAATACGCTTTTCTTGAAAACACAACTCAACTTCCTGTCATAATCTCATCCACCTTATCAATTGATGAGAAGAACAAGTTGCTCAATGTACTCAAGGCACACAAACGAGCAATTGCATGGAAAATCATGGACATCAAGGGAATCAATCCATCCTTTTGCACTCATAAAATATTGATGGAGGAGAACTTAAAATCCGTCATTCAACCTCAAAGACGCTTAAATCCGAGCATGCAAGAAGTGGTGAAGAAAGAAGTAATCAAACTGCTAGATGCCGGTTTGATTTACCCTATTTCTGATTCACCTTGGGTCAGTCCCGTCCAAGTTGTTCCCAAGAAAGGAGGAATGACTGTTGTAACTAACGAGAAGAATGAGCTTATTCCCACTCGTACGGTTACCGGATGGAGAGTTTGCATAGACTATCGCAAACTCAATGACGCCACAAGGAAATATCACTTCCCTCTTCCTTTCATTGACCAAATGCTTGAGCGATTATCTGGAAAAATGTTCTATTGTTTCCTGGACGGTTTCTCAGGATATTTTCAAATCCCTATTGCTCCCGAAGATCAAGAGAAGACGACATTCACTTGTCCATATGGCACATTTGCTTATCGGCGAATGCCCTTTGGATTGTGTAATGATCCTGCTACATTTCAAAGATGCATGGTAGCAATTTTTCATGACATGATTGAACACTCAATGGAAGTTTTCACGGATGATTTCTCCATCTTTGGAAACTCATTTGAGCAATTTTATGAAAATCTGGAAGAAATGCTGGTTAGATGTGAAGATTCTGAACTTGTTTTAAACTGGGAAAAGTGCCACTTCATAGTTACGGAAGGAATAGTGTTAGGACACAATATCTCTCGAGCAGGGCTTGAAGTCGATCAAGCCAAAGTCGACACTATTTCTAAACTTCCACACCCCACAACCGTGAAAGATATCAGATGTTTCCTAGGTCATGCAGGATTTTACCGTCGTTTCATCAAAGATTTCTCAAAATCACTCGACCAATGACTCAACTTCTCGAGAAAGACGCTCAATTCGTATTTTCTGAAGAATGCATTAATGCATTCAAATTGCTTAAAGAGAGGCTGGTAACCGCTCCAATCATGGTTTCCCCAGATTGGATGCTACCATTTGAACTCATGTGCGACGCAAGCGATTTCGCAGTAGGAGCCGTATTAGAACAAATGAAAGACAAGCAATTTCACCCAATTCATTATACGAGCAAAACCCTAAACGTCGCACAAGAAAACTACACCACCACCGAAAAAGAACTTCTTGCGGTTTTCGCATTTGACAAGTTCCGCTCTTATCTCATCCTTTCAAAAACAATTGTTTACACCGATCATGCAGCCCTTCGTTATTTGTTCAACAAACAAGACGCAAAGCCGAGATTGATTCGTTGGATCCTTCTGCTTCAAGAATTTGACATCAAAATTCATGATAAGAAGGGAGCAGAAAATCTAGCGGCTGATCATCTCTCACGTCTTGAGGATTCAAGTCCTTCACAAACTGAGGAAGCCATAATAAACGACAATTTTCCTCATGAATTTCTTATGCATGTTCAATCCTCAATCGATGAACATCCTTGGTTTGCCGATTTTGCAAATTACTTAGCAAGCGGCATCCTTCTCAAAGGAATGACTTATCAGCAAAAGAAGAAATTCTTTACTGATATCAAACATTACTATTGGGAAGACCCGTATCTATTCAGAATCGGTGCAGACCAACTCATTTGAAGATGCGTATATGAAAGAGAAGCAGAACAAATTCTAAGGCACTGTCATGAAGGACCCACCAGAGGACATCATGGAGCAACCTTAAAAGCGAAGAAAGTGTTTGACTCTGGATTTTACTGGCTCACGATCTTCAAAGATGCTCACACCATGGTACGCACCTGTGATGCATGTCAAAGAGCAACCAATATCTTAACACGGGATGAGATGCCTTAGAAACCAGTTCAAGTATGCAAGATATTTGATATATGGGGTATTGATTTCATGGGGCCATTCCCCGTGTCATTTGGCAATCATTACATCTTGGTAGCAATTGATTACGTTTCAAAATGGGCTGAAGCTCAAGCCCTGCCTACTAATGATGCCAGAAATGTTGTCAAATTTCTTAAAAAACTATTTTCTCGTTCTGGTGCCCCCAAAGCTCTAATTAGTGACCGAGGAACTCATTTCTGCAACAATCAGCTCGAACGAGCAATGGCGCATTATGGAGTTCACCATCGCTTTACAACTGCTTACCATCCACAAGCGAATGGACAAGCTGAAGTCACTAACCGAGGCATCAAACGAATCCTTGAGAAAACTGTAGGTCAAAATCACAAGGACTGGTCTATCAAGTTAGATGATGCATTTTGGGCTTTTCGAACAGCCTATACGACTCCCATTGGCACAACATCGTTTAAACTATTTATGGAAAGTCGTTTCATCTACCTGTGGAACTAGAGCTCAAGGCTTTTTGGGCATTAAAGCAACAAACCTAGACCAAGACCTTGCAGGAAAGAATCGATTCCTACAAATCCATGAATTAGAGGAATTGAGAGAACAAGCGTACGAAAATGCTAGGGTCTACAAAGAAAAGACAAGGAAATTCAACGACGCTCGATTAAAGAACACAAAACGATTTTATATGGGAGAACGTGTCTTATTATATAACTCTCGTTTACTTTTGTTTCTCGAAAAACTGAAGTCACGTTGGTCTGGACCTTATACGATCAAAAACATGAATCTGAATGGTGCCATTGAAATTTATAACCACGAAGGTTTAAGTTTCAAAGTAAATGGTCATCGTTTGAAACCGTATAACGATGGACCAACCAAAATTCCCTCGGAGGAATTACACCTCCGCCCTGATGAAAACTAAGTGTGGGGAAGGGTCGTGCCGAAGACCTGAAACTTAAACGCGGCATCTGTACATAAAATTTTCTTACTTTTTAACAATTTTTAGGATCCCACAAGCACAAGCACGGGGTCGTGCCTCATCAAGCACGCCCCCGTGTCTCTGACAAATTTCTTTCCACGATCTCCGCTGACAACTCTAGAACGTTGTCGGTCGAATTTAAGACGAATTCTGATAAGCATAGGGCCGTGCCTAGCCAAGCACGCCCCCGTGCTCACTTTCCACGACCTGTATATAAATACCACACTTGTTTCATTCTTTCATCACACTCACTTCTGTTTGTAAACATCTGAAAAATGAAAGAATCAAGTCACGGAAGTTCAAACTGGAATCTTGCAAAGAAACCACGTTTTGAAACATGAGAACCAACGACTCAAGAATATTTCTTCAAGCTGCATGAACTAATCAAACAACTAACTGAAATGAACCTCACTACATCCTAACGCTTAGTTTAACTTATCCAAAAAGTTCAACAGATGAGCGAGGAACTCATTTCCATTAACCGGCAGCTTGCGGAATAGAGCAACCGCACCTCTCACTATCCATCCCGGACCTTCCACACGAAATGTGTGGAGGTTTCTTTTAGAAGCATTTCGTGATGTGCTAAGTGCGCTGTTGCGCGTTAAAGAGTCTGGTTTTGCTGTTTCAGATTCTCGGGTTTTATCGTATTATGTAACCGTAGGACCTTAGGAAATGTAATTTTCATTTTGGCTTGTGTTTATTTACTCTAGGACTAATTTTGTATCTTTTCTGATGATTTGAAAGTGGTAAAGCTTAACCGGGAAAATTACACAACGTGCGAAACTGAAAAACGGAACAACAAAAGACTGAAACCACCTAACCATACTTGAACACCGCCCCGTGCTCAAGTAGGCACGCCCCCGTGTTCGACAAAAAATGACACAAGCTAACATATTTCAGCCTTTTGTCTTGTTCCTCTTCAATTTGCATGTTAAATACCGACCTTAATTGCCTGCAAAGTCGTATCCACTCTCTTTTTCATCTTGTTTTTCCATTTTCTTTCATCTTTTCAAGAGTTCTTTCAAGAGTGTTTGATCAAAAGGTTAGTGTACTAACTCCTTTGATTATGAAAGTCATTTACATGTAGTTAGGTGATTAGGTCTCTAAACAACCGAAATCCTAGCAATTATATGTAAAGACTTGTTCTTAAACGTTTCATGGAATGATGAATACTTTCAACCTACTTGTTCATGTTTATTCTTGTAAGTAGATTAGTGTTAATTAGTATGTTTCGTTAGTATTAGTTTGTTTAGTTTTCTAATTGGTTTGTTTTCTTTTATCATTATCAAGACTATCTTCATAATTCGTGGTAAAATATTTGTTAATCATGTTCAAGAGTTCCCAAGTGGTATTAAACGTAAAATATATTTTTGGGTATCTTGAATTATTAACAAATAATTTAAATGTTCAACATACAATCTTTTATTTTTTTAAGCAAGAAAACGTTAAACCCATGCTTAATCAACAATTTACAAACATAACCACGCGTGCTCGAGTCAAGATTCCATGCCTAACCATATTTACCGCACCCCCATGTTTCACAAAACGCACCCACATGTTCAAAAATTCTTCCTTGGATGATAAACTTTTAAACCACTTTTGAACACGAGTTGAATCATTATGATGTTATGTCTTGAAAAACACATGATTTTTACTAACATCATGAAACTGCTCAAGAAATTGGTTTTGTATAGATTAGCATATTTTTGAAATTTCAGGATCATGAATCATCCCTACTTACGTTTTGAAGCGAGCCGCGAGAGATGGTGTCATGAGAGACTTCAAAGGCTGCTACAAAGGGTCAAAAGACCCCATTTACAAGCAGATGAAGAAACACTAGCGGCAGTCGGACAGCTAGAAAGATACAATACATTATTGAGTGTCCAATGGAAGCGTTTATTCTCACAAAATAGACCTTCTGTTTATGAACAAACCCTTGAATTTTAGCATCTTTCAAATTTAGCATGAAAGACTCTGATCCTTGAGATAATAATGTAGTTTCATTCAGACTTGCTGGGCATTGGCACAAAACATCCATTGCCTTGTCCGGTGTCTATCTCAGGATCTACACAAAACAGGAAATGGAGGAGGAAGCAATATCTGGAATGCCGGCATACCATACTTTCCCGGACAAGCAAAGTAAAGACGCGGAAAGTGGTCCAATGAGGAAAGCATTTTGGGAGCGGATTGGAACTCGAGGGTTCAACTCAAGTAAAAAAAAAGCAGTCAGATACGAGACCCACTGCTATGATACATTCATCGGTTGCTTAGTCATTCCATAATAGCTCGTGGTCAAAGCGAGGGAGTTGTTAACTTGAGGGACTTGTTCATTTTATATTGTATGGTTAATCAGTTGCCATGTAATATTGGGTATTTGTTTTGTAATCTTTTTGCCAAGAATGCGATTGCAGGTGCTCCAACACCTATGTTTGGAGGAAGCTGGATTTTGAACTTATACGAAAGCTATGGTTATAACACTGAGAGAACTGAAGGAGTGATGCCGGGACTGTTAGACTTGAGCATTTGCACAAGTATGTACATGGTGACTGGCCTACCAAATGGGCAGCCAAGATTCATGGATAAGAAGGGACAAATCTGGGATCCGGCGGACCCCGAAGAAATAATTATGGATCTCGACATGCCAATACAGCCGGAAGGAGCCGGAACTGGATCTTCAAGTTCACGTACAAGAGAATTCCCGACCATGTTAGACCTTTACGAGTCAATACAAACAACCAGCGACCATGCACGGCGATCATTTGAATATGCCCAACAAGCCTTCAACCGACTCGAAAGTCTGCACTCCCGAGTCGATGACCTCAGTAACGATGTCACATACATCAGGAACCGAATGTACCATGAGTGGGGGGATATTCCCCCACAAAGCCCTTGAAAATCATGTCATTTTCAGGAACCCGTCACAGTTGTTTTGTGCCAATCTATCTTTTAATTTATGTCGTTTTGTTTTTATTTTGTGTGTTTAGGACTTTAACGCTTTTAATAAATTGGTGGCATTTCAGGTGATACCGAGGTTTCTAACAACACGAGGCCAACCAAACACAACTGAAAATTTCATCATTTTAGGGGAGTTATTTCATTACCCTTTCTCGATCTTGATTATATTAATCACATTGAGGACAATGTGAATTTTAAGTGTGGGGATGGGAGTAATGCATTTGACTTTGCTAAAAAGGTCCAAATTTAAAACTTTTAAGAGAAGATCACTTACCAAGTAATTTTTGTGACAAGAAACCAAAAATAAAATTTTTGATAAACCAAACTATAAATATACGTTTTCAGGAAATAAAGAAGTAAACTCATGACGTCCAAATAAAATTGAAAATATTTTTTGTGATATCCTTAAAAGCAATAATCTAACCTAGTAAAATATTTAATCATGTAAAATGAAGCACTTGTACCCAATTCCATCCATATGCGAGTTTATTTTTTAGCCATAAACAGCTTTTGCAAAATTGCAATTCTACTTTCATTCTGGATTTAATTGAGGGTGCCATTTGATACTTGTAATTAGAACTTGCTTTGAGTATACATTTCAAGACCTTAATTAGTATTTGTTGTATAAAAATGAGTTAGGCACTAGGAAACCTTAACCATTCGAGCCCCAACCATTGTCTTTAATTTTCCTTACCCGAACGTCAACCATAGTGAGCCCCCCGTTGAGCTTAAACGTTTTTTATCTTTCAATCACCCGAGCCACCAAGTCACTTAACCAAAAGCCTTCTACAAGACCCGTTTTCGTTAAAGACACGTTTTTGGCTTATAAAAAAATTTTGGTCTTTTACCGACATACCTTAAAGAACCGGAATGCATTCTTTTGATTTCAATTTCCTTTGTTGCCTTCATCATGCAAAACCGGGACTTCCCCTGGAAATCCGCGAACAAATTTTCAATCTCACGTTTGACGCAAGAAAGAAATGGCGGAACTTAAGAAATGGCGAAAAAAGGAACAAGTTCCGCCATTTTGTGGAATTTCAAAAAATGCTATAAAGAGATGGGCAAAAAGATATGAAAGATGCCCGAATTGTGGAAATTGGTCTCATAATGGAAAATGCAAAAAGAATCAAACTGAATCTCAATACGAATACACAAAACAAATCTGATTGGGTGCTATTAGGCTTCAAGCCGAACGATCCTTGAGAAAGGAAAGTTTTGTGTATCTTCGGGTAAAAGATGAAGCATGATTCTTGAAAGCAAAATATGGTCTTGACAATCTGACCTTAAACGAATCCTCAAGCTAGCATATTCCTTCTAGCTTGAAGTATTGTATAGGGAGCCTTTATTGCTTTCCTTGTAGTTTATGTTAGAAAAATAAGCCAAGACCGTCGTCTTTAGCATTTAGCCAACTTTTCCAAATATTCCTTACCCGAGCCCGAGCCAAATTACAACCCATCAAAGACCTAATTATTTATGCAAGTAAATATCTAAGTAGGTGGAGATTTGATCCCTTAACAAGCTTATGATTTCACACGTATTCATACTAGGCAATTGAGTGTATTAGTCATACTTAATCTTAATTATGACTCCATATATTGAGCCGAGTGTGATTGCACCTTGTGAGAAGTGTGGATTTTTGCATGATTATAATCTTTACTATCCTATTGCTTGCTAGGATATCACTTTACATATGCTTAGAATATTTATATTTGGATGAAAATAATGTTTACTTGTGTATTTCTCGAAAGACATGTTTATAATTTGTTTTATTTGGTTTTTGGTGGACTTGTCATTTTAAGTGATTTTTGCTTGAGGACAAGCAAAGTTCAAGTGTGGGGATGTTTGATGTGCTCCAAATTATACATAAAATCCTATCAAAAGCATATCAATTATTCCTTAATATCTTCCTTAAAATGATGAAAACGTACTTAAAAGTCTTAAATTGTGTTTTCGGGTGTTTAAAAGGGCAAGTTGGACAAAAGAAGCATATTTAGCAAGAAATTGAAGTAATCTGAGCTTTGGAGTCCAAGCATGGGGCCATGCCTCAATAAGCACGCCCCCATGCTTTGCCAAGAACACACCCCCGTGCTAAATTAACACACCCCCGTGTTTGGACATCTAACAGGACAAAAAGTACTGTTCCCTAAAAGTAGACACGGGGCCGTGCTGTAAGGCCCCGTTCCCGGGACGCTTACAACTAGTGGTTCATCGCACATAAAGCATTATAAAATGTACATTTATTTTGTAGCAGAATTTAAAACTTTCATTAATAACTAAAACATGTCAATTACAACATTTGTTTTCATCTCAAAATACAAGACATGTCAAAATACGAATGCCAGCCTCAAAACGCACCCAGTAGCTTATGCATCCATGCCTGCAACTCCTCAGCATCAACATATACTTGCCAACTATCATGCATACAAAAGTCAGCGATGCTGAGTGAGTCCTAGTTTTATAATAAAACATACTTTTCTCTGTTAAAACCGTTCTTTACTTTATTTCAAAACATACAATACTTTACAACCGTTCGTGATCATGCATCATACGTACATACAGATAATATCATTATTATCTTCGTCATTACGTTCATTAGCTTTGTTCATTCAACATATTACATTATCGTTCACTTCTCTTTCTCGATCCGGTCAGAATTTACCCTCTTCGTGGCACTCAGCCACGATTACTGAGGTCGAATGACAAGGATCCTGTTCAGTACATTATTACGATAATTCATTTACGTTCATTTATACGTTCGTTCTTTACATCATTATCTTTGCTCATTACTCTTTATTACTCGATTCTTGTCTCTTGCAATATCCCCGACTCATGCTAGAAAGCTGATGCTGTGCTGGGGCTGCTCACAAACCCCCCGACTCATGTCCGAAGACTGACATAGCACCGGGATACGCGACAAAGATCCCATATGAGTCAATCACAGAGATTGAACTCCATCCGAGTTTGTTGCAACACAAAGCCGCTCATCTCATTATCTCCTCTCATGGACAAAGACCTCTGTCGAGTCTGTTGCAACACAGAGTCGCTCACCTTTTATCTCGTCTCATGGACAAAGACCTCTGTCGAGTCTGTTGCAACACAGAGTCTCTCACCTCTTATCTCGTCTCATGGACAAAGACCTCTGTCAAGTCTGTTGCAACACAGAGTCACTCACCTCATAACTATGCTTGGCTTTATGCCACACCCCCGAAGTTATACATAACTCGGGTAACAACACCCCCACCAAAGTGGGTAACAACACCCCCACCGAAGTGGGTAACACCCCTATAGAAATGGGTAACACTCCCATAGAACTGGGTAACACCCCCATAGAAATGGGTAACGCCCCCATAAAAATGGGTAACACCCCCATAGAAATGGGTAACACCCCCATAGAAATGGGTAACACCACTGAAGGTCAGTCACAAAGACTGGAACCCTCGTGCACACTTTAGGATTTGCTGAACCTCACGTGGTAGAGCTTAAGGCATTAAGAGCCGTGCACCTCTATACATATTGCTTTCAAGCCTTTCTATACTTTCTCTTTTAATAATGCATGCATTCGTTCATTACGTTCCTCTTTTCATTATCTTCCACTTTACGTTACATGATACTTTCATTACATTCATTAATGTTCGATGCAAAGCCAAGGGAAGACATACATACATAATAAGGAACACACATAAACATAAACATACACCATCAATATCATACACACATCAAACATAAGCCATCATATCATAACCAGGCCTATCTCCCCATTTTATCCCTTGAAATCCACTTAGAAAACCTCAAGTTCAAAATGGGAGCATGGGTCCTTCCAGGCGCATGAGCATAAAAATTTTAAGTATAAAACAGTCTGGGCGCATGGGCACTGTTTGGGCGTTTCTGCCTTGTTCAGGCGCATCACCAATCACTTAGCCGTTTCAAGCACTTGGGCGCATGGGCACTGTTTAGGCGCATGGGCACTGTTTAGGTGCATGGCCAATACTTAGCCGTTTCAATTACTTGGACGCATGGGCACTGTTTAGGCGCATGGTCCACACTTAGCCTTTTCATCACTTGGGCGCATGGGCACTATTTAGGCGCATGGCCAACACTTGGGTGCATGGCCAATACTTAGACGCATCACTGTTTAGGCGCATGGCCACACTTGGGCATCTGGTCTCTCATGCTGGACGCATGGACAACTGTTTGGGCGCATGAACCACTATTCATGTTCATCAGACATTCTGAAATCTTTTCTATGCTACCAATTTCACCTTATTATCATTCTAAGCATACCCAAACACCGATCTAGCATACTAAGGCCATCTAAGCATGCTAAACATCATCACTAACCCATAATCATCACTATAACATACATACATACATACAACATTCGAACATGAAGCTGTAAACCCACGGTTTCTTTCAAAATGTTTACTTCGTATGTATAATAGCCCCAAATCAGTTAAAAATCAGTAAAAGAGGGTATCTAGAAACTCACCTTGAGTAGCTTTTGAACAACACTCTTCCAGTTCAAGACCCACTTCGATTCAGCTCTTTGAATCTCGAAAACAAACTCTAAACAACCAGAACTTCGGTCAAGAACTCAATACTCAGCTGAAACCGAGCTCAAACAAGAGAAGACTTACCTTTTTCAGCTTCTTTTTCCTCTTTCTCTCTCTAGAATCAGGCTCTCTTTCTCTCTTCTTCTTCCTTCGAGAGCAAAGTAGCTTTCTGCTTTGATATGGGCGACCATGTCCTTTAAAATCTTAAAATAATAAGATTTGTACTTTGTACACTTTTTCCCCTTCCATTTATGCACAATTTCCATTCCTTCCACTTACTTTTCTTTTCCTTCCGTTTAAATAGAAATTTCGGGGTGTTACAAGTCTACCCCCTTAAAGAGGTTTCGTCCCCGAAACCTGCCGTTTCTTGAACAGTTATGGGTACACTGTCTCACCTCTTCTTGATCTTGCATATAAACTCAGATCCCATTAGGCTTCACTGCACCCACACAAGTGAAACCATCATCCTCCTTAGTCTATCCTCTCCTTCTTATTAGTAATGGTCACCAGTTGCTCCTCGTGGTTGGATACTCTGTCCATCTCAGTATTCCCTAGTAGCATGATCATATCCTTATCGATTGAGCTCTTTCTTAGACGAGATGTATGGAATATCAGATGAATTCCACTTAACTCATCAGGTAGCTCCAGTCGATGTGCCACTTCTCCTACCTGAGCAACAACTAAGAATGACCCTCCATACCTTAATATTAGCTTAACTCGATTTCAAATCAGGTAATCCGCTTTCCTGGTCGAAGCCTTCCTCATACTTCATTGTCGTAGGTCGTCATCAAACTCTAGTTGTGCACGGTTGATCAATCCATCTTCTTGCAACACTTGGGGTTGAGTCATGAACTACTGATCAACTCACTCGGAGATGCATGTCTACCTACCTATGTCTGTCTTGAATAGCCTAGCAGGAACAAGTGCTCTCTCCCAATTCTATCGCGCAACCCTCTAGGGCATTCGGTAACCTGGTAGACTTACTAATAGCAATTCTTACATCGAAGGGCTCATCGATCTCCCTACCCCTAACGTGCAACATCATAGAAAATAGCGGCAACAAAACTACTACTAGTGTCACAATTAAAGAATAGATGCATAAATCTAAACTTGCAAGAACGTACCTGACGTTACTCGGAGTCGGACCTAGCCTCCTCCCAGTCATAGCGAAGGCTCTAGCCCTCACCCTCTGTTCTCCTTCCTCGTACCGGAGCTTCCTCCGATCTTCTTCGTTCCCAAACCTTCCGCTCTCGGCTTCTTGCAATCCCTGCTCATGTGACCTTCCTCACCACAGGAATAACACCTCCCCATACCACAGTGCTTCGCCACATGTCCGGTCCTCCCACAACAGAAACATACATTGCCCCCCAGTCTACATTCCCCAGGGTGCCTGTGTCCACACTTGTCACACCTTTTCGACCCCGCACCAGTTATGATCACACGCTGATCATCCACTCGTGCACCTTTGTCACCTGGAGCGGTTCCACCACATTCCAATCGCTTCACGTTCCATTCTTGATCATCGTCTCTTTTCTTGCTACTTTCAGTCGCCATCATAGATCTTTCATCATAAAATCTCCCTGCCAAATCGACCGCTGACCTAAACGTGCTCGGTCGGGCAGCAATCATGTGCCTATGGATGTCCGCCGGCAAGCCCTGAATGTACCTCTTGATCTTTCGTGAAAGAGGTGTCACCTAATCCGGCACCAGACGTGCCATCTCGTTGAATTTAGCGGTATATTGCTGATGTGTCATCGTTCCCGCCTCCAGCTGCAAGAACTCTCTTTCAACCTTGTCCATCTCACGATAAGGACAGAATTCCTCAATCACCAGCCTTCTCAACTCTGGCCATCGCATCCTCCCGATAGCCCTGCTTCGCTCAACCTAGACGATATTGTCCCACCAACACAAGGCTGAGTCCACAAAAGAGTGGGTAGCAAACTTCACTTTTTGATCCTCCCGGCACTCGCTGATATTCAATACCGCTTCCATCCCTCTCACCCATCGGTGAGCAGTAGCAGCAGTGCCATTTCCATCAAAAGTTGGGGGCTTGCATCGTTGAAACGCCCCATAGTTACAGCCTCGTGCCACCTCCGGCGCAGGCTCTTCCTCTTCGTCCTCTTCGTCATCGAAGAAAACCGTTTCAGTGTCGGGTCATCTCCTTTCGCCCAAAGGTCTACCCCTTTTTTGTCTATCCTCGTCTCTACCAGCCTTTATAACTTCGGTCACCACAAACGGTAGGATCATCTGCATGACCTGATGCACTTCCTCCATGACTGCCTCTCTTATGAAGGCTCTCTGATTAGCATTCTCATCACCACCCTCCTGATGAGGGGTCTCGGGTTCCTCATGGACTACTCATTCAGCCCTAGACCTTCCTCTTGTGACCCGTGGTTCAGCACCACGTCCACCACCGCCTCCACCTCGTGAAGCTTTCGAAGATATACCGCCAACCATCTTCTAACACACTATATGATTCAAACACTAACGCGGTCATACAGGGTAATAACTCAGTTTATGTCAAGTATAGTAAGTCCCTAATTACAGTGGCCAGTTGTGATTAGCCACTTACTTTACTCTTCATACCCCAAGCATTTCCTATCCCGACTACATCAGTATCTAAATTTACACATAAGCACACAAGCCATATAACATACGCACATAATGCCGGTTAACATTAACTTACATAAAACGTTTACATAAAACCTTTACCAGCAGGCACGTAGCTACTAGGACTGGCATCCCTTTTCCTTTTAGTCCCATTCTCAGTTAAGATTAGGTTTTTCAAAGTATTTACGCAATTCACTTAAACTTTTGCTCTGATACCAACTTGTAAGACCCAATTCTCGGGACGCTTACAACTGGTGGTTCATCACACATAAAGCATTACAAAACGTACATTTATTTTGCAGCGGAATTTAAAACTTTCATTAATAACTAAAACATGTCAATTACAACATTTGTTTTCATCTCAAAATACAAGACATGTCAAAATACGGATGCCAGCCTCAAAACGCTCCTAGTAGCTTATGCATCCATGCCTGCAACTCCTCAGCATCAACATATACCTGCCAACTATCATGAATACAAAAGTCAGCGACACTGAGTGAGTCCTAGTTTTATAATAAAACATACTTTTCTCTGTTAAAACCGTTCTTTACTTTATTTCAAAACATACTATACTTTACAACCGTTTGTGATCATGCATCATACGTACATACAGATAATATCATTATTATCTTCGTCATTACGTCCATTAGATTTGTTCATTCAACGTATTACATTATAATTCACTTCTCTTTCTCGATCCGGTCAGACTTTACCCTCTTCGTGGCACTCAGCCACGATTACTGAGGTCGAATGACAAGGATCCCATTCAGTACATTATTACAATAATTCATTTACGTTCGTTCTTTACATCATTATCTTTGCTCATTACTCTTTATTACTTGAATCTTGTCTCTTGCAATATCCCTAACTCATGCTTGAAAGCTGATGCTGTGTCGGGGCTTGCTCACAAACCCCCGACTCATGTCCGAAGACTGACACAGCACCGGGATACGCGACAAAGATCCCATATGAGTCAATCACATAGATTGAACTCCATCACAGTCTATTGCAACATAAAGTCACTCATATCATTATCTCGTCTCATGGACAAAGACCTCTGTCGAGTCTGTTGCAACACAAAGTCGCTCACCTCTTATCTCGTCTCATGGACAAAGACCTCTGTCGAGTCTGTTACAACACAGAGTCCTCACCTCTTATCTCATCTCATGGACAAAGACCTCTGTCGAGTCTGTTACAACACAGGGTCGCTCACCTCATAACTATGCTTGGCTTTATGCCACATCCCCAAAGTTATACATAACTCGGGTAACAACACCCCCACCAAAGTGGGTAACAACACCCCCACCGAAGTGGGTAACACCCCCACCGAAGTGGGTAACACCCCCATAGAAATGGGTAACACTCCTATAGAAATGGGTAACACCCCCATAGAAATGGGTAACACCCCCATAAAAATGGGTAACACCCCCATAGAAATGGGTAACACCCCCATAGAAATGGGTAACACCCCCATAGAAATGGGTAACACCTCTGAAGGTCAGTCACAAAGACTGGAACCCTTGCGTGCACACTTTAGGATTTGCTGAACCTCATGTGGTAAAGCTTAAGGCATTAAGAGCCGTGCACCTCTATACATATTGCTTTCAAGCCTTTCTATACTTTCTCTTTTATTAATGCATGCATTCGTTCATTACGTTCCTCTTTACATTATCTTCCACTTTACGTTACATGATACTTTCATTACATTCATTAACGTTCGATGCAAAGCCAAGGGAAGACATACATACATAATAAGGAACACACATAAACATAAACATACACCATCAACATCATACACACATCAAACATAAGCCATCATATCATAACCAGGCCTATCTCCCCATTTTATCCCTTGAAATCCACTTAGAAAACCTCAAGTTCAAAATGAGCGCATGGGTCCTTCCAGGCGCATGAGCATAAAATTCTAAGTATAAAACAGTCTGGGCGCATGGGCACTGTTTGGGCGTTTCTACCCTGTTCAGGCGCATCACCAATCACTTAGCCGTTTCAAGCACTTGGGCGCATGGGCACTGTTTAGGCGCATGGCCAATACTTAGCCGTTTCAATTACTTGGATGCATGGGCACTGTTTAGGAGCATGGTCCACACTTAGCCTTTTCATCACTTGGGCGCATGGGCACTATTTAGGCGCATGGCCAACACTTGGGCGCATGGCCAATACTTAGACGCATCACTGTTTAGGCGCATGGCCAACACTTGGGCATCTGGTCTCTCATGCTGGACGCATGGACAACTGTTTGGGCGCATGAACCACTATTCATGTTCATCAGACATTCTGAAATCTTTTCTATGCTACCAATTTCACCCGATTATCATTCTAAGCATACCCAAACACCGATCTAACATAATAAGGCCATCTAAGCATGCTAAACATCATCACTAACCCATATCATCACTATAACATACATACATACATACAACATTCGAACATAAAGCTGTAAACCCACGGTTTCTTTCAAAATGTTTACTTAGTATGCATAATAGCCCCAAATCAGTTAAAAATCAGTAAAAGAGGGTATCTAGAAACTCACCTTGAGCAGCTTTTGAACAACACTCTTCCAGTTCAAGACCCACTTGAATTTAGCTCTTTGAATCTTGAAAACAAACTCTAAACAACCAGAACTTCGGTCAAGAACTCAATACTCAGCTGAAACCGAGCTCAAACAAGAGAAGACTCACATTTTTCAGCTTCTTCTTCCTCTTTCTCTCTCTAGAACCAGGCTCTCTCTCTCTCTTCTTCTTCCTCCGAGAGCAAAACAGCTTTCTGCTTTGATATGGGCGACCATGCCCTTTAAAATCTTAAAATAATAAGATTTGTACTTTGTACAATTTTTCCCCTTCCATTTGTGCACAATTTCCATTCCTTCCACTTACTTTTCTTTTCCTTCCGTTTAAATAGAAATTTTGGGGTGTTACACGTGCCTTTTAGGCATGGGGCCGTGCCCCACCACCAACACGGGGTCGTTCCCCATTTAGCACGGGGTCGTGCCCGACATAACCTGCATGTACGAGCCGACCAACTTTCGTAAGCATTGTACTAGCACAGGCCGTGCCTTTTAGGCATGGGGTTGTGCTTAAACACTCCGGAAAGCCTATAAATAGAAGCCTAAGTTCACCATTTTTGGCAAGCTTTGGTGGGAGAGTTACTCTGCAGAACTCTCTTGGGAATCAAGACTTCAAGATCATTTGGAGGCTCGGGAGGTGCATACAACACTTGGAAGAAGCTCGGAATCGTCTAAACGCCATCCATTGTGGATTATCGGTTTGATTGTTCCATTTCACCGATGATTACATATCTATCTTCTTTGTTATATGTTGTTATGTTCAAGCTCATTATGAGCTAAACTCTTTTTATCATCCTAATCGGATGAAACTTATGTAATTCGTGATGAACTAATGGCGTGATAAATATTATGTTAATGTTATGGTGGTCTTGGAAAAACTATTGATGGGTAGCATCTATATTTGAATGGGAAGTTATAAATTTATGGTCTGTGATTGTGATTGTCATACAAAGTTGAAAAACCGTATGATTAACTTTTATTCGCGAAACCGGTCTTCATTATAAATCCATGGCTAATGAACTAGAAATGGTTATTAGAAATCATATCACTTTAACTTTCTGATCATTTGTGGGTTCCTTTTTATTTGTTCGGAAACTTCAGTAATTGTTACGGTTTTCTAAAATTAATGGTATGTTAGGAAGGAACCTGGTCAACTCTCTTTTTGACATTAAGTTATGTTTTCAGAAATCGTATGTCAAATAGGTCACAAAAGATTTACCTACATTACTAGGGCTTTGATCTGAGCAATAAAACTCAGCCTGACAGGATCAAGTCACTATGGTAGCAGGATAGACGAGAAATCGCGCCAGCTCATCTTTATAAACATTAACATAATTACATTAATCCATATCTTTAAATCACACCACCAATTCATCACGGTTACATAAGTGGAATCTAAATAGGATGATAACTTTTATTACCTGGTTTTAATCCAAACGCTTCAAATCTTAGTTTACTTTCTGTCTATTAGTGTTTATTTTAAATCCTAAAAATCTTTCTATACAAATTATCATTTTCTTTAACAAAAAACCAAATCTGATAGTCAAACATCAAGTTTGTTGAGTAGGCTAGGTGTGTCCACGGATTGATACTCGGTTCTTACCAAAACTATATTACCACACGACAGGTACACTGCCTTTTGTGTGTGTGGTTTAGTATTAGTAATAACCAATTAAAACTAAATCTGTGCGATAAATCTTTATCAAAATATATATACTATCTGCACCCATCAGGGACCTACCATAAAAGTTACTCAACACTTAAAGTTAAAACAAGGAATGATTGTATGATAGTTTAAAAGTTTAAATCAAAGTACGATCATGCTTAAGTTCCAAACTAAATTGGAGTTTTTTTATTAAATGAGCTCAAGCCTTAGCTTCATCTACCAGATGTTTATTTACTTGGTTTTACTAACTTCACGATCCTAACAAGCTTATTATCCATATAACTATTGTAAGGTTATGAAAAGGTTGATGCACCCAAAACAACCAAAGTGCTTTTGCATGCATCAACTTAGTACACAGTAGAAGTTGCTTCGGAAATTTGACTCTCTACATAGAAATTATTAGAAGTGTAAAATCATCCGAAGCCAAAGACCAAATCTTCTGAAGATAAAGATGTAGTATTCCAAAGATTCAAGACAGTCTTCTAAGCCATTTAAAGAGAAGACTAATTTCTTCCAAAGACAAAGAAGAATATGCTTTTCTTGGATGTACTTTTGTATAAAGCTGACTCATTATCTGTTGCAACTCTAAAGACTCACCAACTTATACAAGTTGGTAAAAAGATCTATGTTTTTTGCAATTATACATTAAGGTCTTGAGTCTATAACTTTCTACTTTATGTACTTTTATTCTTTTTATAATGTAGTAGGATGTAAGCTATGACATGTTAGTCACTAGTCAAGGCCTTTTGACTTTATATTGATCTTGTTATCTAGATTAGTGTTTCCAACTGGCCTTTTAAGTATGTCTGGTTGTAGAATAATAGTATAAAGTATCTCAGGTCTTTATCTTTCTATGTATGCTTTGTAACACTTGTAAAAAAACTTGAGAGCAATATACTTTATCCTTGAAAACCATATTCATCTTGTTGTTGTTTTTAGTTCTGTCTCATTTTTTGCTTGTGTTTTTAGTATTATAATATTGTCCCAATTATCTATTTGATCTGTTAAGTGTTTTAAACACTCTTCTTATTGTGAGGCTGGTTGTATTGACCATCCCTTAAACAGTCCTGCAACTATATTAATTTTCACTAAACTTATATAACATAATAGATGTATAGTTACATATTAAATATTAATATATATATATATATATATATATATATATAATTATGATAATAAACTAACAAATTGTGTACATATTACTTGGGATTCTTCAAACTCAATGGTAGGTTTTAGATCAATGAGAATAAATTCCTTTTCTATGCTTAGAAATATTTAGTAATGAATCAAAACTATACTATAAAAATCCCACTAGTGAATCAAAACACCTATAATAACAAAAGGTTAACTAGTGGAAATCAATAAGAAAACACAATACTAGGTAGGTTTTTGATATAGTTATTGGTTTGTAATAGTAATGTAACATCCACCCATTTTAAAATGTAAACCCGAACCAGTTGGGATCATTCATGTGGTAAACTTTGATTTTGTAAATTTTGATGCTTAATTACATTAAATCTTTTACCAATTATTCAATTTACGTTAAATTTATAAATTATAAATTGATCTTCTAATTTTATAGAATCAAATTATTAAATATGAAATTTTAACTAGTTAATTGAAATAAATGATTAAATTACAAACTATCAAGCTTTTGTTTTAGATGGGAAAGTCATTATTTAAATCGCTTTGTCCATTTCCGTGTGTCAAACACAATAAAATATTATTTGATATAATATATAACTTATAATATATTTTTATACAAATTTAAGGAACAATGTTATTAATTAATAGATTTTAATTAAAATAAATATAAATTACAAGATTTTACAAAATTTATAAAAATCATAAAGTTTTTTGAATCAAATTAATTTTGTTAAATTATTAAAACTTGGGTTTTATAAGTTTGTGTCATAAATGTAAATTTTAAAACTTAAACACAAAAAGGTTTTAAAGTTTTAACATAAAATAACAGCCCTGCAAAAGTACAGGGACTAAATCTGTAACTTTGATTTAAAACCCAGCCACCCCCCACCCCCGGTTGCCCCTGTTCTGGCAAGACCTCCCGCCGAGCTCCGACTAATAACCTAAAATCAGTCTATTTTAATTTGATCAACCATATCCCTTGTGTCGCGATCCAGTTTCAAACTCATGACTAGTTCCAATTCGAATGGGGCCTAGTCACAACGCAAAGGGACATCGAATGGGTATTACTAGAATGGTTGTGTACTTACAAAATACTAAAAAACATAAATTGTTTATTGGTAAAGACTGTAATAGAGGCGACTCAGAGGTACATGTAACTTGTCAATATATCAAAAGTATGTTCATCTAGAAAGGAATGTCTAAGCAAAATAGGTAGTTGATCGGTGAGTGTAATATTTTTCAGAGTTCTAATAACGAAACAATAACTCTACCAGGGTCATTATACACCTACCGGCTTCGGAACATATATTTTCAGATATCTCCATGGATTTCATAGAAGGGTTTTCAAAGTCTAAGGGGGAGGACACTATTTTTGTTCTAGTGGATACGTTAACAAAATATGGACGCTTCTTACCCTTGTCGCATCCCTATTCCGCAAGCACCTTTTGGAAAGAAGTCACAAGGCTCCATGATTTATCATTAGTGATGTCTATTGCTTACCATCCCTGTGGATGACCAAACTAAGGTTATAAATCGCTGACTCAAATCTTACTTACGTTGAATGGTTATGAGTAGAGTTGAATAAAAAAACCGGGTCCATACCCGACCCGGCATTCCCGAACCGGACCCGGGTCCGGGTACAACCCGATACCGGGTGTACCCGGTTCGTACCCGGAAAAAACCGATGGGTTGTACCCGGTTTGGGGTGTTGGGAATTCATAAGAACCGGACCCGACCCGGAACCGGACCCGAACCGGTTGAACCCGGGTTGGACCCGGTTTCGACCGTTTTTTTTACTAGCCGTTTTTAACGGCTATATAGCCGTTGGGGACCAAATTTGACCGTTTTTTTGTTGTTTTTGCCTCTAAAATAAGTATAAATAGGTGTGGGTTGATATGGTAAGGTACCCAAGCTTCAAACACAAAAAACATACGCAAAAAACGCAAACAATACTCTCGTTTACTCTCGTTTATTCTCAAATCTCAATATGGCTCACTCTCAATCTTCTGTTGGTCAAGGTTCATCGAACTCTCCAACCGTCGTTCGTGTTCTTCCACACAATCGTAACATGGATGTTTGGTGCAATTGGGATATGGTTGAGTTGAGTGACGGATCTGTAAAGGCTCGTTGCAAGTTTTGTGGAGTTTTACTTGCTAAAGATTCTAACACGACTTTAAACAAACACATTACCAAGAAGTTTTGTAAGTTGTTGAAAAGTAATCCGGATTCGCAACAAACACAATTGAGTGGAGACGGTGGAATCTTTAATTACAACGTTAATGAGGTTCGAGATCGAATGGCAAAGTTCGTGATTCAAGAAGCTTTGTCTTTCAATCACTTCGACAACCCTCGGTTAACCAACTTAATTCGAGAGACGCTTCAACCTCGTTACACTCACGAAAGTCGTACTACACTTAGACGTTATTGTTTAAAATTATGGAAGCAAGCAAAAAATAATTTAATTGTATTATTTGAAAATTTAAATACCGGTGTAAACTTAACTAGTGACGTTTGGTCGGCACCACACGGTTTGCCCGAATCTTACCTTTGCGTCACCGCTCATTGGGTAGATCCCAGTTCATGGCAAATGATGAAACGTACGATTGCATTTGATCTATTTCCGTATCCACACACCGGAGAGTATTTATTTTACTTTTTGGATAATGTAATAACTACTTTTAATTTACAAAATAAAATATTTTCAATGGCATTTAATAGCGCTTCCAACAACACAACCGCAGTTGAAATTAAAATTAAAATATCTTCCGATTGCAAACGGTGATTTTTTTCATACTCGTTGTGTTGCACATATTATTAATTTAGTAGTACAAGATGGTCTATCCGTACCATTTGTTGATAGCTTTATAAAAGCTTTTCGATTTATGTTACACGACGTTTTTAAAAAAAGTAGAAAAGATATCAAGATTATAAATAACTTTGTAAAGATACAGAATCTAGATTTTTAGGGCCTAATTGGGATGTACCTACTAGGTGGAATTCGACTTGTCATATGTTTGATTGTGCTTTAAAACAAAAAGGCACTTTAAAAGCTTTTCATAATAGTCTTTCGGATAATTGCGAAGCCAACCTGTTTCCGGATTTGGGTTGGAAAAATATTGAACATTTATGCGAATTTCTTGAGGTGTTTAAAAACTCAACTACAAAATTATCGGGAGTTTATTATCCCACTAGTTATTCGGTGCTTCAAGAATTATATTTCATGGCTTTGAATTTTAAAATATTTTCAAAATAAAAATAGTATGTTTAGAGAAATGATAGAACCAATGAAAGACAAGTTTAAAAATATTTTCTTGAGTTATCATCCGTTTTTACTTGTGCCGCTGCTTTAAATCCTTTTTAAATGTTGCGGGGGTAGAATGTTTAATAGACGAGATAAATGACAATTTGGATATACATGACGAAAACTCCAATTTTTCAACCGAGGCAAAAGAAGTTTTTAATAAAAGTTTGTAAATTATTTATAATTTTTATTTAAATAAATATGGACCTAACGTAAATATAACTACGCAAAGAGAATCAACCTCAAGTGCTACTACCTCGTTTAAAGACCCCGTTATGACTATGTTGAATGTTGTTCAGGATGTGACGGCTAAATGTCAAAGGGGTAACGCCCCAACAAGCGAACTTGGTATATATAGTACGATGAATTTTATTTCAACTACGAGTACTCAATATTATCATGCATTTGATATTTTGGCTTGGTGGAAAGGAAAGGAATCCCAATTTCCAATTCTTTCCGCTATGGCCCGTGATTTACTAAGCGTCCAAACTTCTACGGTAGCTTCGGAGTCTGCGTTTTCTCTTAGTGGCAGGGTATTATCATTACGGAGAACAAGATTAACTCTGGAAGCGGTGGAGATGTGCACTTGTTAAAAGACCACTTAGACACGATGGATCGTATACAAGACAAAACAAATCTTGAAGACGAAATTGCAATCGAATGTAAAGTACACGATGAAGAGGTAGAAGGAGTATCTTCTGGTATATCCGACGAAGAATTAGCATTTAATGAAGCCTCTCGAAGAAAATAGTCGATTAGTTAAATAAAAATTTAATATTATTTTTTATTGATTCGTTAATGTATTTTTTAAGTTATTTTAATAAATAAATAATAAATTAATGAGTTATAGATGTTTTTTTAATGTTGTTATAATAATAATAATAATAATAATAATATAATAATAATAATAATTGTAATAATAATAATAGTAATAGCAATCATAATAATAATAATAATACTAATAATATTAATATTAATAGCAATTATAATAGTAAAAAGAAAAAACCCGGTTGTATTTGGTTCTGGACCCGACCCTAACCGGGTAGACCGGGTAGGGTTTTAAGTAAGACCAACCCGACCCGTACCCGAACCCGGGTTCATCCATACCCGGTTCCCAAAAAAACCGGCCGGCCCGTACCCGGTTTGAACCCGGTTCCGGGTCCGGCCCAATACCCGGTTTGTTCAACTCTAGTTATGAGGAAGCCTACAACTTGGGCTATATGGATCGTAATATGGTGGTGCAATGCCAACTATCAACATGATACCATTTTAGGCATTATATATCGATATCATCAAAACCTCAAGACTTGTTATCTAGAATCTTGTTTAGAAATACAATAACGAAAGGAAGATAGTCGTATTTCGCTACGTATTTTGTCATCCAATTTTGATAGAACCTATCACTAAACTACCCCCTAAGGAGCCCTTAATTCATACTATATATTCCTAACAATCAAAGTTGATAGCCCTTGATGGAACTTTATTTGCCAACAGAAGGTGCTTAACAGTCAAAGTTGATAGCCCTTGATGGAACTTTATTTGCCAACAGAAGGTGCTTATGTTTTAAAAAAGTCTACAGCGAAATGATCGAGTTGGCAGATAGACATCGTTCTGAGAGGACTTTTGAGGTTGGTTCGTGGGTATTTTTGAATATATACACATCCATATTGCCAAGCCACTCTTCTATACGTCAAACACTCAAAAGTATCACCAAAATTGTACAGTGACTTTCTTTTCAGGGAAAGGATTGAACCAACAACATATAAGTTGGATTTATCCATTCATGCAGGTTCATCATACCTTTCATGTATGATGTGTTGGAAAGGAAGATTTAGAAAAGTGTGGCTTAATCAGTAGCAAGGTCTTCTTATTTCAGATGCTACTTGGAAGATTTACAGCTGAAATCTCCAAGTCTTGTTCTTGAGGTCAAACAACATATAAAGGGGGTGGTATTGATACAAAATAATATATTTGAACTAGTTACATGACCATTTCCGTAAGTGTTTCGATGCATTTGGTTTCATATGTAAATCATAACTAACAATCCAAAGTTAGTTAACGCCTATACTAATACCGTTATTGAGCAATGGAAAGCTGTCAAATTGTGAAACCTCCTTTCTGTGTTATATCTATCATCAAACCTTACAACCATCCACTGAAAAAAAATGTATGCCATCAAACATGATCATCATACAAAGAGTGCAGAAACTAAAGCATGAAAGACCACTTGATATACATCAGTGAATATAAAACCAAATGCAAGTCCCATGTGAAAGCACACATATTGTATTAAAAATCCACAACCAATCACAGTGATTCTACAACACAGGGAGTACTTAAAATTACAACCGACAATGTAGCTGAGCCTCAGCACCAGTCTTTTATTTCAAAACAAGGTCCATAACTTAAAAAAAACACTAGAAATATAAGATACCCATAATGCAATCACTTCTTCTTTGCCAAAAACAAGCCCCATCTTTGCTCCCCAGAACCAGTCCTCACCAGCTTTGCCTTCCAACCGCCAACAATATCATTGTAGTCTTCCTACAAATATCAAGTTCAATGTGAGATGTTAACAATTTGGCTCCCTATTTGTTAAAGAATGATTGTGTGGTATTTACGAATGTGCTAAAAGTAATGTGTAAATGCACTCACTTCAGTGAAGTCATGGATGAATTCTTCCTTTTCCTTCTCGACCCTTTCCAGTTCCCTCTGAAGGACTTCCTTGAACTGGAAGAAACGACAGTAATAGTTATAGAGTGTAGAAATGTGACGACAAAAAGAAATAACAAAGGGTGTCTTAATGACCCAAGCTCATCTCAGGTCACGGGTCAAACGGGTTTGGGCCAAAACAGGTTACTTTTAAAAGGTTGAAACATGTTGAGTCTGGTGGCCCAGAAAAACTTGCTGTCCTATTTAGTATTTAGTATAATTTATATATCATTACCGTCAGTCTGTCACAAATATGGTTTATAATATTTTTTTTATAACAACTTAACGTAGAGATCAGAGAATGAAAATTATTAAGAGGGTTTTTATTAAAGAACCTGTTCTGTTCGATCCTCTGCCGTCACCTCTTCAAAGCCAGCATCTTTGAGCATCTAAAGAATATAAATAAGAGAATCACTAAACACAATACTAACATATAAACTAACAAAAATATTTCGATTTAGCTTTTATTAATCAATGTTTTGAATTACCTTCCCATAAGTTTCTACATCATGAAGATCATATCCTCTTTGTTTGATGTATTCTGCAAAATCTTCAGACGGTTTTCCAGATTTCCGGCAGTAATCACTAATGAGAACTTTGCCACCAGGTTTCAACCACTTATAAAAGGTTTTGAACAATGCAGGTTTATCCTAAAATTAATGAGAAAAACATGGTAAGAATACAAACATGCACACTTAAAGTATAAAATCCTTCAAACATTATGTATAGAGTGTAAGCTTACTTGAATATGGAGGATGGTGTCACGGCTGTAGATGACATCAAACGTATTATCAGGGTATGATTTCTTAGTACAATCAGCAACCTCAAATTCAACTGAACATTTGAGCCCAATTGCACGTTCAAGAGCAAAAGCGATCATGTTTACAGAGAGATCAATGCCAATAACATCAACATCAAAGTTTTCAGCCATATAGAAGTCGCCTCCCCCGATCCCACATCCAACATCTAGAACTTTCTGCCCCGGTTTCAGATCCAGCATGGCAACAAATTCTTTTGTGGTGTCTGCTCACACAATACATTGTTTGCTCAGATCAGAGAACTTTGTTTTCAGGAAATAGATAAACAAATGCCATTCCATTTAAAGGGAAAAAAGGAGCAACCACTTCATTTAGTTTAGTAAATAATTAGTAGGTTAAGTATAATTACACATAATTATTATGAAATTAATGTGCTATTTTGTATACCTATTCCTCCTGTGCTCACAAACCCTTGTCCAAATATGCGTTCATAGCGCAGTATACCATTGCTTTTGTACTGGACATTATCCAAGAATTGCTGGAAGTCCCTATTGGTATCTGAATTCACCACCTTCTGCCATATCCAGCAGATCTGCAATAAAGAACTGCATGAGTGCAGTTTATGGGGTATGGCAAATTTAACCCATACCCAATTTACTAATCAATTCGAGTTGGGTTATTTTTAATCTTAAACAGGTCAGATTAAAAGCTATAAAGGGAATAGATCAAATGCATTGAAATTGGTAAACAGGTTGAAAATCTCTCTTATTGTTAATGCTGTTTGTTGTAATCATATTTAATGTATTAGTTATTATTAATCTTTCATTAAGAATGAACAAAAAGTGACGTCAACACAACCCAACCTCACTCATACTACATGTTGGGCTTAAACCTATTTTGACTGGTTAACCAACCCGACCTATCTGTCCATCATGCCACCTCTAGATTCGAGGGGGAGTAATTCCTTAGTCCAGAAAAGAAGCCAGAAGAATATAATAAAGAAAGTACCTGGTTTTGATTTTTCTTGTTGCGCACATAAGCTCCAATGCATTTCGATCCAGTTAGAGAAAGTTCATAGGAATTACCAGATGCATCGGTAGTGTGACATTCCTTAAAAACCTTAACAACCACACCAAAGAAAAAACTAATTATAACACATTCAGTGATAATGATATGATCAAATAAATGTACAATGTTTGTAGCATGTTCCTATAACAACTGCAAAAAGTTCCTACTTACGATGTCAATGAAAATTGGAAAATACTTGCAAATAACTCAAATTAAGTATAACTATTTACAAACAATTTGACAACATTAATTTGATCTCATAAAGTTCCTTACTTGTCCTATTGCACATTACTTTAGATACTTTGATAAATAATTAAACAATTTTGTTAGTCTAATTAAAGTCAAGCTACGCACATTCATAGTTTTAAAGTGAACTATGTTTGTACCTTGGTGTAGAATCTAGGTTCGCGGTAGTGTGTAGGGTTATGCTTTCGTTTATGGTCTCCAGATTGGTGAAAGCATGACTCTCTGAAGAAAACATATCCTCCCACCTTCACCCATTTCAAAAGTCTTTCAGCAACATATTCCACCTATAACCAGAAAAGGATAAGGAACAATATTAGACCTTTGGTAGGAAAAACTCAATAAGATAAGTAAAAATAGCCCTTTGGTAGAAGAATGCAAACACTACGAATTTCATAAAACTGTGTCACGCTCATGACCAAAAAAAAGTTGCATATACATTTCTAACTCTTTTATATACTTCACATAAATATATATAAATATTTACCACAAGGCTAAAAAGTTAAGCATGCTAGCCATGTTTAAACTAAGCTATAATCATCCGATCATGAGATTAGGCCCAGGCAATACCCAGCTAACCAGTGGGACCAGGGACTAGGTAAACTGCAGCTTACACCGGGCATGTGGCCTTCAAGGCATTAAGGCCCCAAACAACTGGAAGTTGGATTCGAAAGGAATCATATGCTTACCACTACATCACCCTTGGAAATTTTCATAAATCAAACATGTTAATGAAAGAATTTAAATAAAAGTATCACTGCACACCTCTTTATCAGAAAGATACATCAGCAACCAGTTTGAGAAAATCAAATCCATGGATTCAGCTGGAAAGTTGAGGTCCGGTGATGTAACATCAGCACACATAAACTCAACATGCTTATGGTGCCCGTTGATGCTCTCATTCTGTAAGAATAATAATTATAAATGACAAGAATATAAACCATAATATATATATGATTCTTTTCCATGTTGAAAGATGCATACCTTTTCAACCACATTTTCAATGAAATCAAGGGCTATGACTTTGCCTGCCTTCTTGGCTAATTCACCAGTAAAACGACCGATACCAGCTCCTAATTCAAGGACAGTTTTCCCTTCATAGGGTGGGAGTAGTGACAGTACCTAAGAAAAGAGTAGCCATGAGACACATACTAGAAAACTACAAGGCATTTGGATTTGTGTTTTGGAACTGATTATCTGATAATTATCACTTGAAATAGCAATAATCGGTTTTTAATATTAGGATAACCATATTCTGCCTTTGATCAATCGATTATATAGTTGTCAAATAACCAAATTTGGATAATCAGATGCAACAAAACATATTATCCAAAGTTTAAGACATTCTTTCTCCCATTACACAAGTCTCTTCTTTTACAAAATTTTCCTGTTTGTTGCTTTATCTATTATCTTTTTAAGTTTCTATTAAAATGGGTAACTCGCATTCTCTAATCCACTCCAAAATCCACACTTTTGTCCATCATAGAGCTTGAACGCTCAACCACTTGAAGAGGTATAAATTTTCTACATTCTTTGGTACGGACACATGTCCTTTGGTGTTAATCTTTTTAATTAATTAAAATTGGCCAAACACTCAAACATCTATTTATATGATGATTATTATATCTTCAAGCAACATAATCCAAACACCATCTTCTACAGTCCCAATTATTACAGTTGTCATATGATATTTATAATTCAATATCAGATTAATAAATTCCCACTTCCAAATCAACTACTATAGATGATACGGACTCAAAACAGAGATATAAAAGGGGGTCAAATCATCAAAGAATAAACTAATAGAAAAAAGAAAGAAAACACAAAATTAATAAAAATAGATCATCTATGAATAGCTCCAAGATTCTTTGGAATAAAAAAAATAAAATTTAACCAATCAGACAAACAACACACCAAATCATAACTGATATCAAACAAAAAAACCCAAAAAACAGAAACAGCAGAAGATCTAATATCTAATAGACCAATCAAGAAACAACACACACACCCAAATGCTCAAAATGTAATCATACCTCAGGCCTTTCTTCTTTGTCAAGATCAGATGCCATAGAATCAAGCATCATAGCCTCAACAGTGAGATCAGCAGAGTGTTCCACCCAGTAATTCTTCTGAATCTCACGTTCTTCTCCTGCAAATTCATCATTCAATCAACAAAACTAATCCGAAAAATCGTCATTACAGAAAAAACAATAGTGGGTCAGTCGGATCGGAAGAGATAATCACCATTAACGAGGGCAGCCATTGCAGAGATTTGGATCGAGAGGGTGAGGTTTTCGGCAAAATGGGGATTAATAAAAAAGCGATAAAATTGAAATTACAAGAAGAAATAAGAAGATTGAGAGAAAATCGGAGGTTTGTTTGATGAGGAATGACTATGAGCCCTCGATAGCAAGACGAGCTCTTGAAAACGATCGCGATCTGCTGTTGAATGATCTTCCTTTCTGCTGCATAGAAATGGGATCTGCAATGCAAATGCAATGAGATTGATGATGATTGTGAGGGATTTGGGTCGTGGGTTTGTGGGTATTATGGGCGAAGTGAAGTGAGTTTTAGCTTGTGAATTGAAATGGTTGGTGACCCCGATCTTGATGATGCACATCACATGCCATTGTAATTTGTCGCCATGTTATCACTTACCCTCTTTTGGACCATTGTCAATATTATTTTACTCCGAAATACCAAACACGCGTGTTGTGACGGGATGTTAACACTGCGGGATGTATGTTGCGACGGGATGTTAATGCTACGGGATGGGATGTTAATGTTATGGGAATTTTGAACATTTAGGGGGACGTTTGTCTGTGAAATTTTATTAGAATTGAAATTCAAATGATTGGAATTCAATATTTTTTATAGAATTTGAAATTCAAAAAAATTGAAATCTATTGATGAAATTTAAATTCTAAATACATTTCTAGTGACAAAACTCTTATAAAGGATTTGGAATTCATCATTCGTTACAAACTGCGACCACCTCAACGACCACCGATCATCACCTCTACATACCACCGACTGTCGCCACCGTCATCACCGAGAATCGATTGCAACCACCAATCGGGCCCGTTGCCGAAAACCGACCGTACCCCACTGCCGTCACCAACCAATAACGCCCGTCGTCGAGACACGGTTCGATAACAGAGGTCGCTGACTGTCGACGGTTAGGGGTGGCGGCAGTTGGCGTAAATAGTGGCTGTGGTGGTCGGCATCGGGGTTATGCGGCGTCAACGGTCTAGGGCTAGAGGCGACAATCGGCGGTTGGGGGCGGGGACAGTTAGGGTCGTCAACGGTCGGCGATGGACGGCGGTGGTCGGGGGCGGGGGTCGGCGGATGACGTCGACGGTTGAGGGCGATGGCGACGCCAATGATCGGGAGCGGGGGTCGATGGATGACAACAACGGTCGACGATTGAGGGCGGAGGCGACGCTAGCGGTCGAGGGCGGGGGCGGTCGGTGGGCGGGGGCAGTCGGTTGGCGGGGGCGGTGGGCGGGTGGTAGGCGGGAGGGCAGCGGTGCTCAGCGGTGGGGGTGGCGGCCGACGCCGGTCGTGATCAGCGCGCGACGGCTGTCGACGGTCGGGGTCGGTGGGGGGCGACGGTCGGGGTCGTGGTAGTGTCGGTTGGCGGTGAGCGGGTTGAGGGTGGAGACGAGGGTCGGTGGAATGTGAAATCCTTTAATATTTGGAAGGATTTTGAAATCCTTCGCTCGAAGGAATTTGAGTAAATTAATTTATTCTAATTCTATTTTTTTCTTAACCAAACATGTTAAGAATGAAATTCAAATTCCAATTCTAATAAATTCCTATCAACCAAACACAATGACGTATGAAATTCATATTCCACTCTATTAAATGAAATTCAGATTCCAATCTATTGAATTCTATTGAAATCCTATATACCAAATGCCCCCTTAGGAGTTATTTGGTAATTTCTAAATGATTAATTGTTGAACCAATAAAAGTTTTGAACCATTAATAGGCATGGACTATTAAGAGCTAGTATATTGCTCAACCATTTAAATACAAAAGTCTGATCATTTCAGATAAAAGGTCTTAATCATTCAACATTAGTATTATTCTTAACCATTCAAAGGCAAATTTTTGAACCGTTCAAACATTTGCTCGCGAAACAAACAGTCTGAACCATTAAGATTTTGAAACAAATAGTCCCTTAGTTTAAAATAAAAGTTACTATATATTTATGTAATTTGTCATTAGCCATTGTCTGTAATGAAATATATCACTTGAAATATCTTTCGTGGTGATATTAGGTAAGTTGAAAGAAAAGGTTAAGACTTAAACATGACTCATAAAGAGATATTTAAGGTAAGTGAGTAAAAAGAAAAAGGGTGAACAAAGTATAGTTGCTAATTGCGAAATTATTTTAGCTAGTCCACATTAACTATTTATTAACTACAAACACATGATTTGTTATGTTATGGTTTCTATATAAGTCTCCAAAATCTTTCATTCTTGAATCCCATGGAAGCTCATAAAGATGTGGAATACCTACCCATGAATTACATTCTTGGATACCAGTTCTAGAGCTGACATGTAACTCGTTAACGCTTGAAGTTTCACCATTTATATCCCCCATCAAATTGTTTTCTTCACGTAGCACTCTTTGTGATTGTTCATATTGGACACTAACAGGAGGTCAGGAGTTGCATGAATCCCTACAAAATGATTGTTTTCTCTTTCTTGACCATTAATTGTATGTCTTCTCGCTTATTCATCTGAGCAAGGGAACGCCATGTCTATCATAAAAAACAATAGACCAATCAACATTCTTTTATGTATTAAACTAGGAAATGTTGTCTGCGTGTTGTTTTGGAGATTTAGTCTACTAATGTTGTTGTGTCTAAGATGAAACCATAGTACATAATACTTTATAAACTAGCATACATTTACAAAATATAAATATGAATGTTAAGGCCATTATGTAAAAAACTAAACTTTTGTCTTATATTAAAAAAGCATAAATAATTCATGTAGCTAAAGTTCTCTTTATTATATAGATATATAATGTTTTAAGTAGTTCATTGTACCTTGACAAGTTCTGGAATATTACAACATTAGATGTACTCTCAAAAAATCAAAATTTTATTTGAAAGAATGAAAAGGTGATCAAGTTAAAAAATCTCCCATTGAAAAACGAAGAGAGTTAGAAATGATTATACGCATTTAAACATCCTCTTTTTCGACCTGACATATTTGAAATATGCCATAAACCTTTAAAGTTTAATAGTCAAAGGTTCTTTATGCTAATTTGATTTCAAAAAATCAATTATGTCTCAAGATCTAAAATTATGATAAAGGACTAGTTTATCTAATGTCATTTGTATAATAGAGGGAATTATCTTGTCTCTAAAAGTCACAATGTTGTAGAAATTGAAATTTTGAAAAAGAAAATATTAACACGAAATCCCTAAAACACACTTCTTATCTTAGCATTTAAACTGTAAATTGCCCTATTTGAAAAAAATATAAAGCAATAGGTTAGTATCGCGTGTATTACACGGATTGAATAAATAAAATACTAAATAATTATTAATAAAAATAAGTGTCTCATCAAAATCATCAGCTTTCTGCCCGACGGCACGACCATGACCCTATTATTTAAAAATCTTTAATTTATGAATTATAAAACCATGTTTTAAGATAAATTATTATTATAATTACGTATATGTAGCTACTTTAATTAAATAAATAATAATATATTTTTATTAAACTTTTGTTTTATAAAAAGTATGGTTTTAAATATTTTGTTTTAAGAAAAATAATTTTTTATAAAAAAAACTTTGTTGTATTCTCTATTTTATAAAACTTTAATTATGAAAATTGTGTTTTACATAAAAAATAAGATTAATATTTATTAGTATATATTATTTAATTTAAAAATAGTATAGGTAATCTTATTAGTATTTAATATAATTATCAATAATACAGAGAATGAGTAATCTTGTGTATAAGTTTCTTGTTTATTAAAAAACTTAAGTTGTAATTATTATGATTGTTTTAGAAAGATGTTTTAACGTAATTAAATATAGGAAAGAGAAATATATATTAGAAAGATCTTTTTGTTATAAATCATTAATTGAAACTTCAAACTACTAAAAATTATATTAAACATCAAACAAGTTCAACAATCATCAAATATCATATTCCTAGTTCTCAAAGCTATGCAAATAGTCAGTTCATCTTGTGAATCCACCCCTTTGTTATTTTTCTTGCATCCATGCATCATTTACAATGCAAACATCATATGCAAAAAGTTTGTGCATTGTTGTTTTCCAAGTGTTATGCTCTTTTTTATATAAAGACGTAAGATTTTTATTAAACACACTCTATCATGGAGACAGAAGAGGAACATATTACACAAGAGGAAAAATAAAGCAAGCATTATACCAATTTACAACATAACCAACAAGGAAATAAGCTACACCAATCTCCCTAATCTATTGATCTGATACTTTATTTATGTTTTACCCATAAGAAGGTAGTGTATTTTATATCGTTCAATAACGAGTTTAGAGACAATTTCGGACTTCTGAATGTTATCCCATTCCTTGATTTCCATATACACCATATGGCTGTGAGAACAATGGCGTGGACGACTAGGCACCTTAAAAAGCTTTCCTAGATGGATTCATGGAGTTGAAGAAAATCTTTGACAAAGAAAGCAAAAATAGGTGGAAGATGGCACCAAGAAATGAATGTTATGCTACTTTAGTTGGTGAATTTCTTGTTGGACTTTTGGCAATTCATATTCAAATTTTCACATTTTTTATCATAATATCGGTATGGGTTCTTCTGGTTGATTGTTCTTGAATCATAATACTAAGTTGATCCTTAATAACACTCCTCATCTGTTTTGAAAATACATGTGACGACACACTTAAGGATGTGATAAGAATAAAGTTCCGAACAAGTGAGCATACAACCGTACATGGACATGTGACACATTACCGATATGATGATTAAATTGATTGATCATTTAAGTTTTACATGGGATCTACATACACATATGGTACATATTCAACAAAATTTGTAATGAACAACATAAAAAGTCAGTGGGGTTTTCTTCCTACACTTATTTTGATGTAAAACTTTAAGATTTAATGGTTAGGGTTAGTTTTAAAAATAAGTTATTGGATAATATTAATCAAACCACTAAAAGAAAATAAAATGAAAATGGAAAGTATGTTTTAGAATGAAAAATTACCTACAATTACGAAGAGGATGGAGAAATTTTGTGTTTACTTATGTAGGATCGGTTAATGTCACTTAACACTTAGTTTTTCTCTCAAACTCTCTTGAATTACACTCGGATGAAAGCAGAGTCTCTAAAAGTTGATAACAATATAATAAGTACTAATAAACACAAGAAGTAATTTTCAAGGTACTTGCATATATTGCTTCTCAACTCAAAATGTTACAAGACTCTTACAAGCATAGTGTTATGAGTTACAATAAGAAACTATATATAATACGACCTACAGCCGGATATACTTTGATATCAACTGGAATCCTCTAACTAAAGCAAATACTACAAATCTATAATTTAAGGTATCTTAGATAAAGTCTTATTTAAGATATGGTAGTCAGGACATGTCCCTGACTTATCATATGTCACCAACTAAAGTTGGTAACTTATACTAACATAAAAAGGTGAACAGTAGAATAAAGTATGGTCAACTACATGGCTTTTTGGGAAAACGCCATGCAGTATCAGAGGTTTGTAGCGGAGTGTCAGAGACCATACTTATGTCCACTGGTTCATAGCAGTGTCTTCCGAAGGTAATGGCTTCGGAAGAACAAGTACTTCCGAAGCCACTTATACTTCGAAAGAGGCTACTTCTTCCAAGGCTTGAGGACTTCTTCTTTTCTTCATACTTTGGAAGTTGTCTTCTGATATTTTCTTCTTAGACTTGATCTTCGGAAGGAAGTACATTGACTCGGAGTAAGTAGAGTTTGTCTTTGGAAGTTGATCTTTTACTTTGTCTTTGGAAGAACTCTACTTCGTTCGGAAGTTCCACTCTTGGCTTCGGAAGCCTTTGTAAATAGCACTAAAATTTATCTAAGTGCTTTGGTTTTGGTTGCACCAGCCTTCTTCTTGATCCAACAAACTCCCCCTAGGTTGATGCTATCAAAACCTCACTTGTTTCTACTCCTCAAAACCTTCACCACCAAGGAAAGTAGATATTTGTCAGTTTCTTTGTTCTTTCCTGAAGTAGTGCTGAGAAGTTTGTACATATCATTAGTTGACAAGATTCTAGTCTGTCACCCTGAATGATGTGCACCTTTTGTTGGGTCCCTTTGAAAAGAGTAAGTTGATTAATCATATTCCCATCTAACTATAGGTTCCAATTCAGGACCTTCCACCATCTATAGAAAGGCTGTGCCTTTGGTGGGAGATCTATCCTTGTCTTCCTTTCTTCTCAATTTCAACTCTTCTTCAATCTTACTTTTGTAGTTAACTCAGCAAGATGAAGACTGCTGAGATGATTTCTGATATGAGCAGCAGTTAAAGTTGGAGGGATTAGAGAATGGTTCTCTGCCAACACAGCAATGTCAATCCTGCTAGAGTGTAGCAGAGAGGGGCATTCAGCCTGTTTATTTCTCCATTCTCTCTTTCCATAACAAAGTTGTGAGAGACTTCATCGAACCTCTACTGGATTATTTTCTTTCTAGGTACAAGAGGCTGACTAGAAATCTTGTCCACTTTCTTTGTATCCAACAGAGTCACCAGCTTCCTTCTTAGTTTCTTCTCTTTATCATTTAATGAGTCTGAGTTAAGGCCTAGAAGTTTATCAGCATGGTCTAGTGTTCCTCTGGACATATAAAGAAATTGATCTCTTGTGAGGGAACGTGAAGATCCATCAACATAGGTTAGTTTGACAGAGTCTTCCTCACAAGATATGTCGCTAAAGGTTGCGCAGTTGGTGAGCTTTGTCTTGATTGCCTTAAACTCCTCTAGGGAGAGATGTTTAGAAGGCTCAGGGGAGATGTTTAGAAGGCTCAGGGGATGGCTTGAAAGGTTGTTGGATAGGTTGTGAGTAGTGGTTCTAGAAAGTGTTTTGGGTTGAAGGATGGGTAGTCTGGGTGGTTGAGGTAAGGAGGTAAGTATGGATAGTGGTGTAGGTTCAGGTGTAAAAGGTTCAGTTTTGATAGTGAATGGTGAGGGATTGGTTTAGGTTGGGGTTGAGTAGTTGGTGGAAGGTCATCCCCTATACCCTTCTATACATCTCTTGCCTCTTGCCCAAACGAATATCGGCCTTGATTTCACTAACAATTCGTTGTAGTGTCCTTTCGGACATGGGTCCCACCTGCCTTCTAGAGAAGCCGTGAGCCCGGAGATAGTCCTTCATCCAGGCTTTCTCACCTATCTTCTTGGTTGCAGTGACCCTGGCTTCTTCTTCTTTCTTCTTCTTCTCCCTCAACTTCTCTCTTTCAGCTTTCTTTCTCTCTTTCTCCAGTTGATCCTGCTCTTTGTGAAGAGCCAAAGGATCGTATCATCATTGTGTGGAGATATCTCTTGAAGAGAGAAACCTATGGAGGTTAGGAAAGCTATCCTTTCCCTCCTGAGCTGCATGTCAGCTTCCCTCTTCTCTCTTTCTTTCTCTTCCTTTAAGGCCAATCGTGCTGCTTCCTTTTGTTGTTCATTTTGCAGTTTGGTTGCCTTTTCCAGCTCTATTAACTCCTCTAGTGGTAGTAAGAGTATGTCTTCATTGAAAAATCCAAGTTTGATGAGCCTGTCAATGACCTCAACTCTCTTCTTGTTGTTAACTACCTCCTGGTTGGCTGCAGCTGCTTTGGAACTGTCAGCTAACAGCTTCCCAGTTGGAAGTTTCCTTTTTCTTTTGAGTTTCTCAATCCTTTCTTCCTCCTGAAGCTCTTCCGCTGTCATTTTCTTCTTTCCTTTGTCATTTTTTTGATGTGCTTGACTTTGGTGGTTCTTGAGGGAGGACTCAGATTGCAAGAGAGATAGTGAGGATGTCTGAGCTAAAGGTTGGTTGAGAAAGTCCTCACTATTCACCTCAGATGACAGCTCTAGAATTGCATCTGTGATGATTAGATCCTCGGACAGTGAGAACAGTTCTTCCGCATCTTCCATTTCAGCTTCGAAAGATTCAGCTTGTTCTTCCGAGGCTTTGACTTCAGCTTCGGAAGTTTGAGGGAGTGCAGTTTTTGTCCCAACTGTTTCAGAAGCTGGGCCATCAGTCCTCATTTCCCCTTCGCATTTAATCTCAGGTTCCATTTGGACCTTAGGTTGACCAACTTCTTCCACAGTGGTAGAAGGTGCACTTAGCCTCTAAAGCTCTTCAGCTCCAAAGTACATCATTGCTGCATTAGGACTTGGTTGATCAAGAAAGGATCTCAACAGAAACTTGGAGAAGAGTCTATAGAGATCTCTGAGCATCTTTGGGTCAATTTGTAGTACGACTTGGGATGGCTCAAAAAAAGTTGTAATGGGAGCCGATATTTAGAAGTTGAAGTTTGGCTTAGTGGTTCCACAAATGTTTGTTCTGAACATTATGCCCCTTTTTGGTAGCATCATCTTGAGAGCTAGATGAGCTAGAGGAATAGGTCAAGGAGACCTGAATGGGTACATGCCTAACAGATCTCTCAATCTGTTTCTTAGCTAGTTGAGCTTGAGATTGTCAATCTTAAGTTGCTGAGTGACAGACCTTTCTTTTAAAGTCCTAACCTTAGATTCAAGGTTTGAGACTTTAGATAGTAGGTCTTGAATGAGGGGTTGCATTCTTCCCTCATCTTCTTTTGAAGAATCACGAGGAGATGAGATAACATACCTAGTATGTTCAGCCTCACCACTAGATGTGGTTTCTTGGCACCCTGGTTTCCCCTGCTTAATCATGTATCTTTCAGAGTCATCAAAAGGCATGGTTGCCGCAGATTCAGTCTCAGAAATGTTACCACTGTCCAAAAGATCCATTGAGGCATCTTCTATAGTGGCAGTTGAATCTGCATGAGTCCCCTTCATATCAATGGGACTCACCTCAGTAAAGGTTTGTTGATGGGGGCTAGAGATAAAAGGTCTTTCTACACTCTGTTGATCTTGGAAAGAGTATTGTAGATCAACTTCATTGTCATGAACAGACGTAATCTCTTCATGAGTTTTGAAAAGAAGGTTAGTGAAAGATAGAGAAGGTAAACCTATTGACCGAGACCTTGATCAATGTCTACAGGCATTGAGCCTCTGGTGGGGTTGTCCCTTAGTGGCTGCTCAGTGGAGTATAGATACTCACCTTAAGGGCTTTTAGTTGGGGTAGTGAGCTCAAGGGTTTGAGATTAAGGAGACTCAAGACTCATATTGAGGTCAATGGTGAAGGATAGTGAGACCTCAGACTGAGTGGGAGCCCAATGTTCCACTCTAGCCTTTTTGGATTAAACAAGTGGAGCTTGTTCAATCAGAGTAGATTGAACAAGGGTTCGTTTGGGGCGTCTTTGGTAAGTGATGGTGATAGGAAAAGAAGGTAAAATTGGCAGTGTGGGGGCAGTTGCTGGTGTAGGTTCATCACTTGTGGGGTCAACAGGGATGTCACCAGGAGCTATTTGCTTAGTCATACCCGCAAGTAGAGAAGTGTACCTTCCAGTGAAGTTGGTGGACACCTTGTTTAGAGTTTTGAAGATGGTAGGCCTCATTTGAGGGACAAGCAGAGTGGCTGCACAAACAATCCGACTTTGGTCCAGCTCACAGTTGATAATGTACTGGAGAAATCTGGGATACATAAAGAATGTTTCCCTCTGGAGATTTCTAATGAGATTGGTCAGCACAAATCTTGAGTAGTTGAAGCGGAGGCCTCTCACTATTCCATGAACTAAGCACCCAAGTTCGTATGGAATTTGGTCCCATCCCCCAGATTCATTGGACAGATAGTGAAGGACAACATGCAATAGTGTGAAGTCGGTTCTTCTCCGGATCGATAAACATCCGAGCATGTTCTTGACGGAAGGATGAACAACCAAAACCAAAAGTCAAATCAATAACACGAACTATCAAATATTGGTTTCATTGATAAAAACCTAACGATCACAAGCTCGTTACAACATAAGAATCAAGATTCTTGGCAAGGGGAAGATCGAGCATGATCTCCCCTCTCATCCGGCAGCCCTAGGCTCCGGGTAGACTTCCTCTCAATCCCCTATTTCTCTACACATTGAAACTAGTATATATAGGCCTCGGCCCATATTAGATGCGACTGGGCCCATTCGTGCGATTAGACCATGCGTATGGTTCAATCGTACGACTGGACCATGCGTATGGTTCAATCGTACGACTGGATCATACTTATGGTTCAGTCTTACGAATGTCCCAATCGCATCTCTCAATCGTACGGCTGGTCCATTAGCATGGCTCAGTCGTACGACTGAGTCTCATTCGCATATGCTCCTGCGAATGACCTAGTTTCATGTGTTTACAACATATCAAGTGTATAACATTAAGCCTAGACTATTCGACAAGCGACGGACACACTATATATGCTCCAACAAATTCCCCCTTGTACGTTGCTTGCGAATAGTAGATAACACCTCTTACAATCTTCAGTCAATCTTTGCTCTGGTTGCCAATAGAATCAAACGAAAACCATATTAGCCAACGTTGCCGATCCGTCAGGTTACTACCACATCCCTGAAAACAAATTTAGGCACAATAGCTTTCGTTTACTTGACAGAACACCATCACAGCAGCAAGCCATATGACTGATTTTTCCAGATAATGATACGAACAATTTTCCATTGCTTCAATCTTCACACAGGCTAACCTGATTAACATCACCACCTGCAGAAATTCCCCCTCACATCCAGCATATCCCAATATATAGACATTGTGCTCTCCTTGCGTCTTGACACGGTGTATTGGGCAAAAGGTTGAAGGTTCCAATCCACAGCTGACAATATCAACCAAATCAGCATGCACGAAGATTCATCATCGGAAACCGGTTCACATCATCACTTTCTGATTGCGTCTTCACTTTCTATATACAAGGATTCCCCTTAAGAAGCAGAATCCTTTCTATGCGGATAAATATAACTTGATTTGGCCCATAAGTAGTCAGATGCTCCTGACTACCCCACAAAATCAGCACCAATTGCTGACATCTTCTCTTATCTCTTTCGTGTTCCAGTTACATTCACCAATTTTGGAAATCCAATGAATAATAGGGTACACATCGAACTTATTTGACAAACGAACCTCTAGGTGAATATGCTTTGCTCATCTTCAAATCTGTGCAAGAAGCTGTTCCAGACTCTTTTATTTATTTATTTATTTATTATTTGTCTGGAACAAATGCGAATGAGTCAATGCGGATGGCTCATTCGTGCGATTGAAGATACGACTAGTCCAGTCGCACGACTGAACATACGACTGGTCCAGTCGTACGAATGGCTCATTCGCATGGTCCAGTCGTACGAATGGTCCATTCGCATGGCCTAGTCGCATGAACGGGTCTGCACGCAGATTTTCAGATCTGCAGCCGCTAGGGCTGCCCAAAACCCTAATCTGATGAATTCAACATGAATCGAAACAAAGTAGACATCATCAGATTCGAAAGGGTGATAGGAACGTGGTTTCGAATTCAATTTCAACATAGAAGCAACACACGTAACAAGATTTGAGCAAAACACGAAGAACACGAAGTGGGTTTAACGTCAAGATCTGAAATTCAATCCAGAAATCAAGAGCTCGGGTTGCTAGAATGATTGTTAGATCATTCCAGCAGTAATCGGCTCTGATACCAATTATGAAGTCGGTTCTTCTCCAGATCGATAAACATCCGAGCATGTTCTTGATGGAAGGATGAACAACCAAAACCAAAAGTCAAATCAATAACACGAACTATCAAATATTGGTTTCATTGATAAAAACCTAACGATTACAAGCTCGTTACAACATAAGAATCAAGATTCTTGGCAAGGGGAAGATCGAGCATGATCTCCCCTCTCATCCGGCAGCCCTAGGCTCCTGGCAGACTTCCTCTCAATCCCCTATTTCTCTACACATTGAAACTAGTATATATAGGCCTCGGCCCATATTAGATGCGACTGGGCCCATTTGTGCGATTGGACCATGCGTATGGTTCAATCGTACGACTGGACCATGCGTATGGTTCAATCGTACGACTGGACCATACTTATGGTTCAGTCTTACGAATGTCCCAATCGCATCTCTCAGTCGTACGGCTGGTCCATTAGCATGGCTCGGTCGTACGACTGAGTCTCATTCGCATATGCTCCTGCGAATGACCTAGTTTCATGTGTTTACAACATATCAGGTGGATAACATTAGGCCTAGACTATTCGACAAGCGACGGACACACTATATATGACTATATATGCTCCAACAAATAGGAACTTCCAGTTGTATGAGAAGTTGAATTTGTAGAAAGTTGACCTGCTAACATCTCCACCGTATCCCATGAGAATGTAGGTGCTGTCTAAATCTACTTTGGGGAACTCTATGGGTGCACCCTTATCATGAAGCTCGAGATGCTCCCTGATGAGTTGTTCAGCTATGACCAACTCTTGGCCACAAATGCTAGATCGTATTACACGAGTCCCATGTAGGGTTTCAACTTGATCGTTTCCCCAAAATTCAACCATGTGATTGGTGTAAAAAGTGGGATTAACAGTCAGAGTAGTGTAGTAGGATGATTGGGTGAGGAAGGAGATGATTTCAGAGAAGTCCGCGTCTCTTGAAGAGTCAAGAAGTGCAACTTGATTGTGTTGAGGGTTCAGTGCCATTGGTGAAAAGTTGAAGGTAGAAGAGTTTGCGCTTAGGTGAATTGGAGAGGACAGAAACTTTTAGGGCAGTAAAAATTGTGGTAAGAAGATGAAAGTGAATAGTCGGGATTATTTAAAAGAGGGTGAAATGGCGGTAACAGGGCTAGGATAAGGTGATGTGATATTTTAGTGGATGAAGTGACAGGGGAGGCAAGGTTTAATTCAGTTAAAATATTCGATATCATTAACAAAATCTTTACTTTTTAAGTGTGGGGCCCAAGAGATTTCCGTTACACAGTAAAATCTCTCTTCCGAATATAAAACATTTCCGAAGGTAATTTGTCTTCCGAAGGCAATTACTACTTCTGAAGGTAAAAAGTTACTTCCGAGAGTAAAGATTGCTTTCCGAATGGAGAGGTTTTGTAAGCTTCGGAAGTAGATCTGATATGTAACCATTGCTTCTTCCGAGACTAAAAACTCTTCTGAGAAGAAAATTATCTTTGGAGAAATTTTTCTTCGAAAGATATGTAAAATATTTTCCGAGGGTTAATTTCTCTTCGGAAGAAATTTATACTTAGATAAAATTTCGGAGAGACCTTTTGTAACAGGGCTTAGATTGTATTGACATAAGACATTACATATTAAAAAGGTTTTTCAAAAAAGGTAATCTAATCAATGTTTATCATCCCAATAGCTGTTATGAGATACTTAAATCTCTGTTCATCAAAAGCTTTGGTGAACAAGTCAGCATATTGTTCATTTGAATCAACTTTGATTAGCTTAATCAGATTTTCTCATGAATATATTTAATGAAATGATATCTGATATCAATATGCTTTGTCTTGGAGTGCTTCACTGGATTTAAAGTGATGGAAATAGCACTGTTGTTGTCAATATGGATAGTAGTACTCATAAAGTTGAATCCATAGTCTAACATCTGATTCTGAATCCACATCAGCTGAGCAAGGCAACTAGCAGTAGTAATGTATTTAGATTCAGCAGTTGATGTAGAGACACAAGATTGTTTCTTACATTGCCATGAGATGATCCTTCCACCAAGAAATTGACATCCTCCGGATGTTGATTTCTTATCAATGTTGCAGCCACTTAGTCACTGTCAGAGTATCCATAGAGATTAAAATCATTGTTCCTAGGATACCAGAGACCTAGTTTAGGTGCTCCTTTGAGGTATCTGAGGATTCTCTTGGTAGCAGCTAGGTGAGACACCTTTGGAGCAACCTGATATCTTGCACAAATATAAGTTGCAAACATGATATCAGGTCTACTAGCTGTGAGATACATCAGAGAACCAATAATCGCCCTATACTGATGTTGATCAGTATCCTTCCCCTCAAGGTCAGGACAAAGATTATGGTTTCTGGGTATGGGTGTCTTGGCTGGCTTACAATCTTTCATTTCAAATCTTTCTAAGATGTCATTGACATACTTAGATTGATTGATAAATAACCCATCCTTCAATTGCCTCACCTGAATTCTAAGGAAAAAGTCCATTTTTCCCATGGAACTCATCTTAAACTTCTTCTTCATAATGCTTTCAAAGTCTTTGCATATTTGGTCGTTTGAAGAACCAAAGATGATGTCATCAACATAGACTTGAACAAGAAAAATATCCTTTCCAGACCTCCTTATGAGGAGAGTCTTGTCAATGGTACCTCTGGTGTAACCATTCTTCAGAAGAAACTGAGACAGAGTCTCATACCACAACCTACTTGCTTGGTGCAGCCCATATAGAGCTTTATCCAATTTGCACACATAGTTGGGATATTGTGGGTCTTCAAATCCTGGAGGCTGGCACACGTAGACTTCCTTATCTATATCCCCATATAGAAAGGCACACTTGACATCAAGTTGGTAGACAGTAAAATTCTTGGATGCAGCATAAGCAAGGAAGATCCTAACTACCTCAAGTCTTGAAACAGGTGCAAAGACATCAGTATAATCAATTCCTTCCTCTTAAGTGTATCCTTGAACTACCAATCTTGCCTTATTCTTGATAATCAAGCCTCTGTCATCTCTCTTCTTCCTGAAAACCCATTTAGTGCCTATAGGTACTAGACCAGATGGTAGCGGACATAGGTTTCAAACCTTTTGTCTCTTGAATTGAAGCAGCTCCTCTTGCATTGATTCAACCCAGCTACTATCTTTCAAGGCATCTTCCACCTTCTTGGGTTCCATCTGGGATAAGAAGCATGAGTACAAGCAGACATTCCCATGATGAGTCTGCCCTCTTTTTCTCACACCTTTAGAGACATCCCCTATGATGTTCTCAGCTGGTTGAGTGTTATGAATCCTTAGACGAGGAATCACTTCCAGTTGCAAAGATAGATCTAGATTGGACATATTTTGTTCAGGAACTGGAACACTTTGTCTAACTGTTCTTTCAAACTCATTCAATGAGGACTGATTGAATGAATGAGAAACATCATCAATTGTTGGCTGTGAAGCAGCATTAACAGTTGCCTGTTCCTTCAAGATGCTGCTTCCATAAGCTTGGTGTTGTACAAGATCACTTGATGAGTCTTGAGGATCAGTAGTTGATTCACTGGTTGAAGCTTCACTATTCCTTGATATAGTTATACTTTTAGTTTTGCCAATAGTGGGAGCTTAATTTGTGATAGCTCTTGGAGAACTTGGAAGATGTCTAGGTAGCTCAAACTGTTGATCAGCTTCAGCATCATTTTGAGCACCTATTCCAACTAAAACATTCTCACAAGATGGTTTATAATAGTTTGGAAACAATTCTAAATCAAAGATATGATTAGGTCCATTCCCCCTAACACAAGTAGTGTGCTTATTAACAACTATATCGGATGACTCCTCAAATTGTTGATTCTTGATGTTGTATACTTTATAAGCTTTAGAGCTAGAAAAGTATCCAACAAAGATAGCATCATCCAACTTTTTAGCAAATATGGCCAAATTGTCCTTTGTGTTAATTATGGTACACCTGCTACCAAAGGACCTTAGAAAGCCAATGAACAATCGCCTTTTGTTCCATAGCTCATAAAGGGTTTTTCCATGTGGCTTGAACTACACTCGGATGAAAGCAGAGTCTCTAAGAGTTGATAACAATATAATAAGTAGTAATAAACACATGAAATAATTTTCAAGGTACTTGCATATATTGCTTGTCAACTCAAAATGTTGCAAGACACTTACAAGCATAGTGTTATGAGTTACAATGAGAAACTATATATAATACTACCTACAGCCGGATATACTTTGATACCAGCTGGAATCCTCTAACTAAAGCAAATACTACAAAGCTATAGTTAAAGGTATCTTAAATAAGTGTTATCTAAGATATGATAGCCAGGACATGTCCCTGACTTACCTTTTGTTACCAACTAAAGTTGGTAACTTGTACCAACATAAAAAGGTGAACAGTGGAATAAAGTATGGTCAACTACATAACTCTTTGAGAAAACACCATGCAGTATCAGAGGTTTGTAACGGAATGTCAGAGACCATACTTATGTCCACTGGTTCATAGCAGTGTCTTCCGAAGGTTAAATGGCTTCAGAGGAACAAGTACTTCCGAAGCCACGTATACTTCGGAAGAGGCTACTTCTTCCGAGGCTTGAGTACTTCTTCTTTTCTTCATACTTTGGGAGTTGTCTTCTGATCTTTTCTTCTTAGACTTGATCTTCGGAAGGAAGTACATTGACTTCGAAAGTAGAGTTTGTCTTCGGAAGTTGATCTTTTACTTTGTTTTCGGAAGAACTCTACTTCCTTCGGAAGTTCTACTCTTGGCTTTGGAAGCCTTTGTAAGTAGTAACAAAATTTATCTAAGTGATTTGGTTTTGGTTGCACTAGCCTTCTTCTTGATCCAACAATTTAGATTTTGGATGATCTTTGTCGTCAATTAACAATCAAGGTTTTGCGCTTAAAAGTATTGGGTAGTTGAATTCTTATATATAGCAAATTTCTACATATGTTTGATCATACCAAGATCATACACTCATAGATAGAGGCTTCCAAAGTAATACACCAACCCAACTATGTATAGACCATAAAGAGGCCTACAACCATACAAAAGGAAAACTAACAATTTTGTCAATTAAAAAAATCATCTAGATGGATTTCACAAAGGTTCTCCAACAATAAAGAATATTCTCATAATGTATGAAAAGAAAGAAGAGTATAAAATATTAACTAATTCAGGTTAGCTCCTCGAAGCATTAAATTTATAGAAAAGTATTCAACCGGACTCACACTTTTTATTGGCATCTTTGCTTCCTTGTTGCATCAAGCACCTCATACTTGATTCATCTACCCTCGTTGTCACTTTTCTTCTAAATTGACTTATCTACCCTCGTTGTCACTTGTCTGCTTTTGCTAACATCTTTTGCAGCAATTGTAAATGTCCTATTATTTAAGCTTTTATCATTTTACCTTTTCTGTCTCCACTTTTAACGTAATTTCTCTAGTGAGGACATTGATAAAAATGGATGCCCAAGATTAAGTGCAATGTTTTCTTGCTCTTACGTATCAACATAAGGAAATCAACTAGGAAGATAAACTTGTTAACTTGGATAAGCATGTTATGTAAGGCCCCATCCCTGGGACGCTTACAGCTGGTCAATCATCACACATAAAACATTTATATATATTAACTTTAATAAAACATTGCAGCGGAAACATTAAAACAAACATTTCATTTCATTATAATAAACGCTTTTGCAAAATAATACAACATTCGTTACGAAATATCATTTGTTCGCATTACAATGCAAAAACATTATACAAAAGAATGCCATCCAAAAAGAGCCAAGTGGCCGCTTCGTGCCATCCTCAGCAACCTTTACCTGCCAACTGGAAACACATAAAAGTCAGCGTTGTTGAGTGAGTTCTAGTTTTAAAGTAAAACATACTTTATTTTCGTTTAAAACCATCCCTTACTTTCTACCAAATCATACTATACTTTCGTACATGATCACACATCATACGTATACAAAGATAATCATATTATTATCTTCCTTTACTGTTCATCACTTTCTTTCTTTATCTCTTTCCGGATCAGTGTTATCAACTATACCCCAAACGTATGCACAAAGCCGGTACTGGGTCGAAGATCATAAATGACTTCCATAACGCACATAGCCTGGCACCAGCACCAGGGCAAGCGACAAAGATCGTAACGGTATACTAGACCCCAAACGTATGCACAAAGCGGGTACTGGGCTGAAGATCATAAATGACTTCCATAACACACATAGCCTGGCACCAACACCAAGGTGAGTATCCACTATACACCATGTACTATACAATTGGTCAATCACAAAGACTAGACCCCTGCATGTATCCTCATGGGTTAGCTAAACCACACACAGTTGAGCTTACAACATTATAGAGTCGTGCACCTCCGTACATTTTGCTTGCAAGCCTTTCTTTACTTTCTCTTTCATTAATGCATGCATTCTATCATTATCTTCCTTTTTTCATTATCTTCCATTTTCGTTACATAATACTTTATCATTTCATTCATTAACATTCAGCGTAAAGCCACAGGAAAATAATCATACATAATAAGGAACATCAACATGAACATACGAACACCACCATACAAGGCACCATCATACATACATAACATTCATCATACATACCATCATGCATAAGCATCAATCATACATCACATCATACATCACCCATTACATCATCTATGACTTCAAAAAGTGAACTTACATAGCCCCCGGGAACCTCCCAAGTCAAAGCCTACATTTGACATTTCCCCCCAAATCAAAAAATATTTCTAAGTCTTTAGGCGCATGGGCACTATGCAGGCGCATGAGCACTATGCAGGCGCTTGACTTTTTTGGCGCATGGGGAACACTTAGGCGAATGGGGAACTTTCAAGCGCTTGGGCACTATTGGGGCGCATGGGCAACACTTGGTCATTTCTGGGCAATTCTAGGCGCATGGGAATCCTGGGCGTCTAGACACTTAGAAAATTTCAACCTATTTCTAGGCGCATGAACTTTATTTTGGTGCATGAGGCTTTAGGCGCATTGGAACACTTAGGCAGTTATTTCTTTTGGGAGCATGGGCCACTGTTTAGGCGCATGAGCCACTGTTTAGGCGCATGAGCCACTGTTTAGGCGTATGAGCAGTCTATAACACACTTAACCATCATAATTCAGTCCCCAATCTTCTAAGCTTAAATCATACATCCTAAGACTTAGAAGCATAACCATAACATCATAAAACACATACATTGCCCAAAATCAAACCCCACCCATAAACACACACACTTACACACATACGGGTATAAAACCCAACGTTTATAAAATGTACATACATGCATTTCCAGCCCCAAAGCAGTTTAAAATTAGTAAAAAGGGGGTTCTAGAACTCACCTTAACAGCCTTTGGTTATGAATTCTTCAAAACCCGTTTGCAATTGAGTTCAACCACCTAGAAACCCACCAAAACACACCCGAATACATATAAACACACATAAACATATAACCGAGGCTAAGGCTAGTTAAGAACAACTTAAAATCGTGAATTCTTACCCTGAATTCGACCTTTTTCTTCTCTTCTTCAAACACCTGAGAGTTTTGAGCTCTCCTTCTTTCTCTCTCTAAAAATATCCCATATGATGTGTGTGAAGAGAGTGTGGGCGGCCATGCCACCTTTATCACCAACTTTTAAAGATTTTGTCCTTTTGACACTTTTTACCCCTCAACTTGGGTAAAATGGTGTTTCTTTCTTTTGCTTCACTTTATTTTTTCTTTAGTAACTTTAAAAGAATAACCGGTGTTACATGTTATCAATAATTGCATTTAGTTTTCTAGTTGTTTTATCTACTAACTAGATTGCTAGTTTGGTAGGTTTTAGGTCACACTACCCTATTTAACAAACAAAATGTACAACATTAAGCTGATAGCGGCCCTAAGATCCACCAATGTGATCTAAGTTTTAGTTCTCCAATTTGATATGAAAATAGAATTAGCCAGGATCTAGTCTTTTCAAAGGTAAGTTGGATGCATAAGCAACATGATTCAAAATTTTGTATCCACGAAGGGATGAAAAAAGCCTCTTATATCATTGAATTATTTCACCTTTGATGACTTCATCGGTCCTAATGATGCTATCATTTAGAATGCAATCTTCTTCAGTAGTAATGAAATCATCAGCTGGTCTGGCTTAGATTTTGGCTTCTATTTCTTGAAACATATTAGATGGATCATAGTCATCTTCTACATCCTTTGCAAGTATTCCATAAACTTGTGTCTTCCTATGAGATGATTGAGTCTCCAAGCATGATGACTTTAACTTGTGCCTTGCACATTGGGTGGTTTCTTTTATTGTATTATCACAGCCAACCGACCTAAATATTTTTCTACAGTTTAGATAATCTATCTTTGACCCTTGAACTTTGCCTTGTGTTCTTTAAGTTGGTGTTGAGTTTCTTAGTGATTCCGCTAGTTCTTTTGATAAGGAGTTTTGTATGTATCTAGAAACTAATCCATCCTATCTTCTGTGCTCATTTTCTTATCCGGTTGAGCATTACATCGTCTTCTTTGTAAATACGTTGGTGGCCAAATCCAAATAGTTGTTGAGTATTGCTTGATTTCCATTTAAAATTATGATAGTTTTTCCAATAAGGACTATATATGTTGTTATAGGGATTTTTTTGGTGGTTCTAGCTCTGAAAGTATTTTTGTTCTACGAGTTATGGGCATTTGTAAGGATTCATATAAGGCAGATACAACCCAAAACATTCAAACAGTCTGTCCTACATGCCTGCACCAAGTGCTAAAGTAGAATGCTTTGAAAGTTTCATATTCTGCATTAGAAAACATTCTAAGTGTGAAATATTCTAAAGCCAAGACCAATATCTTTTAAAGCCAAACATGAAGTCTTCTGAAGCTTCAAGACAAAGTCTTTCGAAGCCAACACTTGAAGACAGATTTCTTCTGAAAACTTTTGAGTACATGCTATTATCTGATGTACTTTTACCATAAAGCTGGACCACCTTTTCGCTGCAACTCTGTTTGACTCACGAGCTTTCACATGTTGGTGAAAGGTCCATGCTTTTGGTAAAATGTACATTGAGGTCTTGAGTCTGCTACTTTCTACTTTATGTACTTTTATCCTTTTTTGTAATATATTAGGATGTAAGCTATGGCATGTCATAGTCACTAGTCAAAAGGCAATTTGCCTTTGGACTCTACATTGATATTATTGCTATCTGGATCATGTATCCAGCTGGCCTTCAAAGTATGGCCGGCTGTAGGATGTAGTATAAAGTATCTTAGGTCCCTTTGTAATATTTAATCCTTTATGCTTTGTAATATTTAATCCTTTATGCTTTGTAAATACTTGTAAGGAACTTGATATCAATATACATCATTCTTATAAACCAAACACTTGTGTTATTCATTATTGTTCTTTTTCTTGTTCTATCTCTTTATTACTTGTGTTATTTAGTATCTAGGTGACTGGTTGGCGGTTCCTTATTTGATCTGTTAAGTATTCTAAATCAACTCTTCGTGTTGTGTGTTGTGTTGTAAGTGACCAACCCCTAAAACGGTCCTCCAATTGGTATCAGAGCATTTTAGGCGCTTGATTGTAAGATCTCACCATCTTAGGTTCCTCACATACACAAAATACTTAACATCCCAAATGGCAGCTTTCACTAAAGCTGATATGGAAACTGGAACCACGACAAAGTTCCAACTAGTCACTCCTGAAGACTTTGACACTTGGTGCCAAAGAATGGAAGGTTTCATCAAGTCATAAGACTCCAGGATATGGGAATATGTTGTGTTAGGACCTTACATACCAAGCACTTCTTCAGCTGCTGATGGAGGTGGTATGATTCCAAAGGCGGTGGCTAACTACTCTGATGAAGACAGAAAGAGAGTAGAGATTAATCAGAAAGCCATGACAACCTTTCAGACTGCTCTTCCGAACTTTGTATATAGAGGTTTCAAGAATTGCAAAACAGCTAAGCAGCTGTGGGATGCATTGAAACTGATGTATAAGGGTTCTACTAAAGCCAAGGAGAACAAGAAGTATCTCTTGAAGTAGCAGTTTGAAAACTTCACCTTTAAAATAGGTGAAACCATGACTCAATAATTGTCACACCCCAACCTTGACGGCGGAAACGTCGAGATGTGAGGGTTAAGATTGTTCACAGCCACATAACGCTTTATTAAATTGTAAATATTATTATCATAAGTCTTGAAATGGAAATTACAATCATAAGTCTTATACAAGTAATAAGTTCAACATAACATAATATAATGTAACTTTTTATTTCATTATCTAGGTCCAAGTCCTAGATTATAGCATGCTTCAAAAGGTTCACTTTAAACTTGAGGTTGACCTGAAACATGATAAAAATAAGAGTCAACTAAAAATAGTTGGTGAGTTTTCAAGGTTTTCATACATAATAAGAAAAAGGTTACAAGTAGCAATTCATGTCATAGGTTATAAGCTAGTAAGGTTATAGAACACATATCGTTACAACCAAACCTCGACTTGATTACAAGTATAAAAGATTGACTAAGTGTATTTGGTTCCCTAGTGCACAAGCATACGGCTTCTAGGAGTCGGCAATACATCGACTTTAGCACCAAATAGGCTTGTCAGGCCCAAAGATCTAAGACGTTGCCAGGCTAGCAATAGTTAATGATTGTAAACAAACTATGTATCTCATATAAACACTTACAATATACAAATAACCATGACAAAATAATAAGATGAATTGCATGTGCTTACAAGTCTCAAACGTTAATAAGTGTACAATGTATAGATAATCATGTTTCACCCCAAAGTAGTGTGAAATAAAATAAAATGGGGCAAGGAAAACTCACTTGACAATAATATATAATGGCGATTAATAAGAATAATAACAAGCGTCGCTCCAAGGTGTATCGTCACAAGACACCTAAATATATATATTTACAATATTAAAGCTTTACAATAAATTAACAAGGACTAAGAAAATCAACTTTGAGGTTTGGGGTTTTGTTAATTATTATTGTTAAATAAGAACTCAATTATATTTTCGTGGGAACGATTTTATTTATAATTTATATAAATATATGGATTAAGAATATCTTTTATAATAATTTGGTAATATTTATAAAGTTTAGATAATTTTATAATTAAATAAGAATGAACACAAATTAGACAATAATTTAAAGGCAATGTTTGAAATAATAGTTCGTGTAAATTAAACTACTATTTAAGTCTAAATTTTTATAAAAAATATGCTAGCTATATTATTAACTTTAGGATATTAAATAAAAATATAAAGGTATTTTTATAAATAAATTACAGAAAAAATGATTAAATAGTTTCAAAAGAAACAAAATTTATGAAAATGATTTTTCATAATTTTTAGAAATTTTTAATATTAGATTTGAAGGCCAAAAAGCCTAAAAAAATTCTTTTTTTTATAAATAAAACAGAGGGTGCCCGGGTTCGAACCCGGGACCTCTAAGTGGAGATGGGAGCGTTTAACTAGTGAACCAAGGCATCCAGCCGCGGTTATAACCTGGTTTTGAAACTTAAGAACCATCGCGAATGAAACCCCCAAATTCCCATATAAACCCTAGAACTTGTTCACCCCAAATCGAACCCCAATTCGATTTTAATCATGAAATTAACCTTGGGGCTTTTAATCTCCAAGCAAAACCGAGTGTGTAGGTGAAATCAATTACCCGAATTGAAGAAGAATAGATGAAGAACAGTCGCTGCTAGGGCCGCGACACACGTACGAATGGTTCGATGTTTAAACAATGATGGAAATCAAATTGAATTCGTGGGAAGCTTCGAATAGTGTTCTCGATGCAAAACCCCTTGCCAATTTTAGTTTAAACCAATCGGAAGATGGGTTTCGACTATGTCGCAGCCTCGCGATGAATGTGATGATTGAATTTGATGCTTGCGCTTGTTTCAGGTGGAATTGAACGTTGTAATCGATTAAAGATAGATACAAGATGGTTCATGTTAAATTAATTCGATTATTATTGCGATTTAATGCTTGAACGGGTACGAACTTAAAGCTTCGGTTACTTCGAATTAGAAAGCATTTGTAACCGGTTTTAATCATGATTCAAGTGGTTAATTGTGTTCGGTTCGAGTCTAGGAACGTTTGGCATGGTTTTGGGGTTTCAATTCAAAGGAAAAAAACGACTTTAGGACCGCCGGACTCCGGCCGGAGAGTGGCCGGAGTTGCGGCCGGAAAAGCGGGGTAAAGGGAAAGGGGGGTTGGGTTTTAAATAACTACACAATTGGCCCCTCTAGTTTATTATTTAACATTTTAAGCTTAAAAGTTCCATTTTAAGTTTCCAAATTGACAAATAAAACCCTCAAACTTAATTTAAGTTTATGTTTTAAATATGGTTAAGTTTAATAACCCATATAAATTATACTTAACCATATTAAAAGTAATCTTATTATTACTAATACTAATATTCATTATTATTACTTATTATTATTATTATTATTATTATTATTATTATTATTACTATTAATATTATTATAGTTGTTATTATTAGTATTATTATCATAATTTTGACTTGTGTCATTATTACTATTATTAATATTAATATTATTTGGTATTTTTTACTTTTAACTTTCATACATTAGTAACCAAAGAGAATAAGCACAAGCCACACATGAGTTTCATAATTGTCAAAAATGACCCTTATAAGAATAAACGAAGTTAACGTTTAGTTAACAAAAATTCGAGATGTTACAATAATACTTCAGTTATGTTGAGATTATCGACACTCTAATGGATATTGGAGTGACACTTGAAAATAGGGACATTCTAAGGAAGTTTATGTCCTATCTTCCTAGGAAATGGACACATTACTGTGTTGTTATCAAGAGACCTGAGATCCTTAAGACTTTCACTTTGGCTGAGTTGTATGATATTCTCAGTGGATATTAGATGGAGATGAACATGCAAGGTTCATCTGGTAACTCCAATAATCAAATGAGTTCAACCTTGCATGTGACTGAAAGGGATAGCATAGAACCTTAACATTATCTTATATGCTACCCTGACGACCCACTAAAGGGTCCTTTCATCACCTTCCCAGAGACACCAAGAGAAAGCTACACTTAAGGAACCCATTCCAAGAGACAAGTTTTTCACATGCCTTTTTTTCTTCTGATGAAAACTCTGGAAACTTTCTATTCACCCTCGAAGATTTGGACTGTATCCATCAAGATGATCTGGAGTACATGGAAATAGTCTAGTAGATGGCTCTTCTCACCCGGCCCTTCGCATCAACAATATTGTCCGCTTTGCTCACGAGGAGCTCACGGATTTGCTTGTGGTTGCCCGGGTGAAAACTTCCCAGGGAGGTCACCCATCCCTAGATTGCTCCCACCTGAGCACGCTTAACTGTGGAGTTCTCCTCTCATCCATAGCCAATACGCCCAAAACGCGTTGTTGATGTTAGAGGCCAGACATTCCTTATGAACCAGGAATCTCTCCTGTCCACGGCCGATGTGGGATATGTGTAGGGTGTCACAAGCACCCCCTGTTTGGACTCATCGTCCTTGATGAGCCCGAGAAGTCACCATCCTTGGTGAGGTATGTCCCACACCCCGAACGACACAAGAGTGGCTCTGATACCATTCTGTAACACCCGGCCCTTCGCATCAACAATATTGTCCGCTTTGCTCACGAGGAGCTCACGGATTTGCTTGTGGTTGCCGGGTGAAAACTTCCCAGGGAGGTCACCCATCCCTAGATTGCTCCCACCTGAGCACGCTTAACTGTGGAGTTCTCCTCTCATCCACAGCCAATACGCCCAAAACGCGTTGTTGATGTTAGAGGCCAGACATTCCTTATGAACCAGGAATCTCTCCTGTCCACGGCCGATGTGGGATATGTGTAGGGTGTCACAAGCACCCCCTGTTTGGACTCATCGTCCTTGATGAGCCGAGAAGTCACCATCCTTGGTGAGGTATGTCCCACACCCCGAACGACACAAGAGTGGCTCTGATACCATTCTGTAACACCCGCCCTTCGCATCAACAATATTGTCCGCTTTGCTCACGAGGAGCTCACGGATTTGCTTGTGGTTGCCGGGTGAAAACTTCCAGGGAGGTCACCCATCCCTAGATTGCTCCCACCTGAGCACGCTTAACTGTGGAGTTCTCCTCTCATCCACAGCCAATACGCCCAAAACGCGTTGTTGATGTTAGAGGCCAGACATTCCTTATGAACCAGGAATCTCTCCTGTCCACGGCCGATGTGGGATATGTGTAGGGTGTCACAAGCACCCCCTGTTTGGACTCATCGTCCTTGATGAGCCCGAGAAGTCACCATCCTTGGTGAGGTATGTCCCACACCCCGAACGACACAAGAGTGGCTCTGATACCATTCTGTAACACCCGGCCCTTCGCATCAACAATATTGTCCGCTTTGCTCACGAGGAGCTCACGGATTTGCTTGTGGTTGCCCGGGTGAAAACTTCCCAGGGAGGTCACCCATCCCTAGATTGCTCCCACCTGAGCACGCTTAACTGTGGAGTTCTCCTCTCATCCACAGCCAATACGCCCAAAACGCGTTGTTGATGTTAGAGGCCAGACATTCCTTATGAACCAGGAATCTCTCCTGTCCACGGCCGATGTGGGATATGTGTAGGGTGTCACAAGCACCCCCTGTTTGGACTCATCGTCCTTGATGAGCCCGAGAAGTCACCATCCTTGGTGAGGTATGTCCCACACCCCGAACGACACAAGAGTGGCTCTGATACCATTCTGTAACACCGGCCCTTCGCATCAACAATATTGTCCGCTTTGCTCACGAGGAGCTCACGGATTTGCTTGTGGTTGCCCGGGTGAAAACTTCCCAGGGAGGTCACCCATCCCTAGATTGCTCCCACCTGAGCACGCTTAACTGTGGAGTTCTCCTCTCATCCACAGCCAATACGCCCAAAACGCGTTGTTGATGTTAGAGGCCAGACATTCCTTATGAACCAGGAATCTCTCCTGTCCACGGCCGATGTGGGATATGTGTAGGGTGTCACACTCTAATGGATATTGGAGTGACACTTGAAAATAGGGACATTCTAAGGAAGTTTATGTCCTATCTTCCTAGGAAATGGACACATTACTGTGTTGTTATCAAGAGACCTGAGATCCTTAAGACTTTCACTTTGGCTGAGTTGTATGATATTCTCAGTGGATATTAGATGGAGATGAACATGCAAGGTTCATCTGGTAACTCCAATAATCAAATGAGTTCAACCTTGCATGTGACTGAAAGGGATAGCATAGAACCTTAACATTATCTTATATGCTACCCTGACGACCCACTAAAGGGTCCTTTCATCACCTTCCCAGAGACACCAAGAGAAAGCTACACTTAAGGAACCCATTCCAAGAGACAAGTTTTTCACATGCCTTTTTTTCTTCTGATGAAAACTCTGGAAACTTTCTATTCACCCTCGAAGATTTGGACTGTATCCATCAAGATGATCTGGAGTACATGGAAATAGTCTAGTAGATGGCTCTTCTCACTCATAAAGCCAAGAAGTTCTACAAGAGGACAGGAAGGAAGTTTCCAAGCAATACAAGCATTGGAAAGTTTGGGCTGGATAAAAGCAAAGTCAAGTGTTACAACTTAACCAGATGTGCCACTTTGCTAGGGAATGCAAGGAACCAAGGAAAAATGGTGGCCAAGCTCAAACCAGACCAGACTACACTGAGAAAGCCACCTAGAATGAGAAGCCAAAGCAGCAAGTTGTAGTTGCTATTGAAGAAGGAGGCTTTGACTGGAGTTTTCAGGTGGAAGATGTATCTCCAAACCAAGCATTAATGACTGACCATGACAAAGCGAAGGTATTAAACATCTCTATACACCTGAATGTATTGCTAAAATTAATAGATACAAGTCCTCCAACTTAGAAATGAGATGTAATCTTAAGTTCTTAAATATCTTAAAATCTGATTTCAAAAGATATGAAAATGATTATAAACTGAAAATAGAGGACTTAGAGAAAAATATTTTAGTTCTTAAATATGAACACACCAACTTTCTCATAATCAAGTTGACTGAATGCTTGGCTAAGCTTATGATTAACAAAGCCAGGGCCAGAAATATGTGTTCTTGAAGAAGAAACCTTCAAGAAATCATATCCTCATCCTTGCATGCAAAAGTTTGTTATCAGAATAAACAAGGACTAGGATCTAGTAAGATAGCTCCTCCACACACCATTCTGTCTGTAAGATATCCTAGGTGTGGAACTTGTGAAGATGAGCTTCCTCTCATAGACCACTTGACTAAAGAGTGTGAACAAGTGATAGTGGAGAATGCCTCTGAGAAAAGTGAAGAAGAGGATTCTAAGAAGGGTCATTATTCTTTCGAGGAGAGTAAGAAGATTGTGATGACCAATTCAATGAGAAAGAACTTGGTTAGAAAGAGAAAGAGAAAAGCAAAGAAGGCTCAAGAGATCAAGGCCACTTATGACTCTAAGTAGAAACAAGTCCTTATCTTTATAGGTTTTGAAGTGGTTAAGACTGAAAACATCAACCTGAACTCTAGTACCTAGAGTTCTGGTTCATGTTCAAATCATCTCAGCAACAAGAAAGCTGATCAACTGTGTACCACTGCTACATAGTCTGAACCATCCAACTCCAAAGAAAGTCATCACCCTAAAAGGACTTCCACTGCATCTGCAAAGATAAAGATGGAGAAGGAAAATGATCAAGTTCAGCCGTGTTCAAAAGAAGGCTCTTAGGAAGAAGAAGTTGGAATGTGTTATGTGTGAAAGTTCCTCTCATCTTGCTAAGGATTGTCCTTACAATCCTAAAGGCACTCTCCACATGATCAAGAAAGAGACTTCTAAGAGTTTCATAAAGAAACAAGCTTTGGAAGGAAAATCTGTTTCCTTTGGAAGCTACAAAATGAAGATGAAGGCAAGTGGAAACTTGCCTTCGGAAGAAATTTTGGTTTCGGAAGAAGCGAATACTTCCGAATAACTAAAGCCTGCTGCAGTGATAGCAAGATCTTCTAAAGGTCCAATCGTCAAAACTTCTAAAGTATTGAAGGTCAAGTCTAAACTTCCAAAGGTGGTGTGGAAGACAAAGAAAGATCAAATGACTAAAAGTTCTTCTTTAGCAACAACAAAGGATCCTCAAAATATGACTATAGGATCTATTATAGTTTCATTGCCTTCAACTTCTTTTGATGAACCAAAGACCAATAAGGCTTGGGTTTCCAAATGTAACTAATCATCTCTTTTATGCAGGAACAACTCAAGACAAACAAAAATGTCTGGATCATTGATAGTGGCTGTTTCAGGCACATGACAGGCAAATGGTCACTAGTCCAAAACTTTGAGAGAATTGATGGAGGGCCAGTTGCTTTCATAGGAGATGAAGGTGGTTACATATCTGGAAAGGGCAAGGCCATAAATGGTAAGCTCAACATTGAGATGGTAAACTTTTTCAAGGAGCTTTGATACAATCTTTTAAGTGTATCTCAATTTTGTGATCAGAGTCATAACATGTTGTTTACTGAGCATGAATGCATTTTTCTCAAGCCCAGGGTGGTCATTCCTCATGTGCACATCCTGCTCAGATCCCCTAGGAAAGAGAACATGTACAAGATGGACTTGCATGAAACAACTCCTCCAGAGAAGTTTCATGCTTTCTGTCTAAAGCAAATAGTGATGAATCTTTCCTCTGGCATTGAAGAATATGTCATGTAAACTTTAAAAATATGAATAAACTAATTAAGAATGATTTGGTAACTAGAATGGCAAAGAAAGAGTTTACAAGTGATGACCACTGTGTTGCATGCCTGAAAGGGAAGCAACACAAGGTATCTCCCAAGCCAAAGAAAATAAATTTAATCACCACTCCCCTATATTTGTTACATATGGATCTCTTTGGCCCCACTAGTGTAATGAGTCTAGGAAGGACCTCTTACTGCTTAGTGATCATAAATGACTTTACAAGATCCACTTGGGTCTTCTTCTTTAGAACTAAGGATGAGACCCCTAAGATTTTAAAGAATTTCATCTTAGAGATTAAGAATCAATCTAATCACTAGGTCAAAACCATAAGATGTGATCAAGGAACTGAATTCAAGAACCAAATCCTTGGTACATTTTATGATGAAAATGGTATTACAAGACAATACAATGTCCCTAAGACTCCTCAGCAAAAGGGTGTTGCTGAGAGGAGAAATATGACACTTATTAAAGCTGCAAAAACTATGTTGTCTGACTTTAAACTACCCATCATCTTTTGGGCAGAGGCACTCAACACAACCTGCTATGTGTATAATAGAGTTTTAGTGGTTAAGACACATAGTAAGACTCCTTATGAACTTTGGCATAAGAGAAAACCTATCATTGGGTTTCTCAGGTCATTTGGATGTCCTTGCACCATCTTAAATACCAAAGATCAAATCGCCAAGTTTGTTGAGGAATCAGATGATGTACACTTCATTGGATACTCTTCCCAAGCTAAGGCTTATAAAGTTTACAATCTCAAAACAAGAATTGTTAAGGAGTCAACCAATGTGACCTTCAATGAACACACACCCATTGTAAGTGGATCTAGTCCTGATTGGCTATTTGATCTTGATTTAGTTACTAATTGTTTTAAAAAATCTTGTGAGAATGTTTTAGGGTCTATAGATATTTTACCAACAGGTGATCCTGATCCAATATTTGATTTGAGAAGACCTTCAAGCTATACATCTTTAGCTCCAGCTGTAACTAATTCTACAAATGAAGTTTCTATCAGCATAACAATGACAAATTTAGCTGATACATCTGAGATGCCTTCAAATTACAGCTCAGAGGCTCAACAACCAGATAGAGAAACTTCAAATACAAAAGATCATGGTGGTGGTGAAAGTGATTAAGAATTTCTTGATACTGATAACCACTCCATTGAAGACAACATCAATGATGTCACCCATTCATTGGATCAAGATTCACTTAGATCTCTCTTAGCAACTTGCTATGATTTCTCAGCTAAGGATCCACAAGTCTCATCCCACCTCAAACATCATTGGAGATGTTGATTCAGGGGTAAAAACAAGAGGAAAAACCCATGATGCAAATGTTTGTCTTCACTCTTGTTTCTTATCTCAGATAGAGCCTAAGAAGATTAATGAGGCTTTAAAGATGGAAGTTGGGTTGAAGCTATACAAGAGGAGTTGCTTCAATTTAAAAGGAAAAAAGTTTGGAAACTATGTCTTATGGGAAGACTACTATAGGAACCAAATGGTTTTTTAGGAATAAGAAGGATGATAGAGGACTTGTCATCAAAATCAAGGCAAGACTAGTTGTTCAAGGGTACACATAAGAAGAAGGAATTGACTACACAGATGTTTTTGCTCTTATAGCAAGATTGGAAGTTGTTAGGATATTCTTAGCTTTTGCTGCATCCAAGAATTTCAAGGTCTATTAGCTTGATATCAAGTGTGCTTTTCTTTATGGGGTGATTGATGAAGAAGTGTATGTTAAACAACCACCTAGTTTTTTTGATCCTGATCATCTTGATTATGTCTGCAGGCTTGATAAAGCTCTTTATGGGTTGCACCAAGCACCAAGAAAGTGGTATGGGACTTTATCTTAGTATCTTTGCAAGCATGGATACAAAAGAGGTACTATAGATGGAACTCTCTTCATCAAAGGAATAGAAAATGACTTGATGCTAGTTCAAGTGTATGTAGATGACATCATCTTTGGTTCAACTAATTCAAAGCTCTGCAAAGACTTTGAGAAGTTGATGAAGGATAGATTTGAAATGAGTGCCATGGGGGAACTAAATTTCTTTCTAGGAATTCAAGTGAAGCAAGTTGAGATGACATCTTCTGTTAGGATCAGTGATCTATGTTTGATTAATTAGAGAGTATAGCAGCAGAAATCGAACAATGAATTAGCCAATTCACAAGAACAAAACATATTCAATGAAGAACAAAGACGGTTATAGAGAGAGAATTTCTGCAAATATATTTCATTCAATATTCGCTTTCGTGGTAACAGAATGTCACAATTACAATTAGGTCGACACCTCTTATATAAGAGATATGACGTCTGCTGATGTCACTTGATAGTGACAACTAACAGATTTATTACAACTGAAACACAACTACTGAAGATGTCAAAACAACTTACATCTCCTTACAAAAATGCTAAGTGTTATCAGTTGTTATAACTACTGAAAAACATAAAACTACTGAAACTACAACGACTGAAGAACAAGCTCTTCAGTCGTTTTACAAAACTACTGAAACTAAAATATAAAACTATTGATATCACAACTACTGAAGAAGTACTCTTCAGCTGTTGTGACAAACTACTGAAACTTCAGTAGTTGGTCTTCAGACTTGAACTTCAGATGTTTCATCAGCTGATGACTTCAGTAGATATCATCAGCTGATGTCTTCAGTCTTTGTCTTTAGACTTTGTACATCAGTTGTTGATCTTCAGCACTTGTAAACTCTTCAGCTGTTGTACTTCAGTACTTTGGTCTTTTAGCTTCAGCACTTGTGTTCTTCAGCTGTTCAGCTTCAGTACTTGTGTTCTTCAGCTGTTCAGCTTCAGTACTTGTGTTCTTCAGCTGTTCAGCTTCAGTACTTGTGTTCTTCAGCTGTTGTACTTCAGCACTTTAGTTCTTCAGCTGTTGAAGTCTTCAACACTTGATCTTCAGCTGTTGAAGTCTTCAGCACTTGTCAAACTGCTGATGAAGCTTTCAGCATTTTGTGATACCATGTGGGACTTAGAGGTTTCCTGATCTTGGCTCATTGGTTCTTTTGGTCCAACAAACTTCCCCTGAACCAATGCAGCCAAAACCTCTAATTTATTTATTATCCCACTTATTGTTGGCAAAAGGTTGGTCTTTTTCCTTCTTGATCAGTAGAGAAGATGACCCATATAAGCTCCGGCCTGGGAAGAAATCTCAAATATTTGTTTGGCAAGATATGAATGGGAACTCTGTTTTGGGGAACTGGACACAGAGTTGTTATCCCATTCATGAGATCTACTTCCCGTGTATGAGCCTGTAGGACTCTCTGGTGTAGGCTCTGAGAACATGATTTGTTCTTCCATGGTCAGGTTCTCGGCTTCACCATCAAATAATCCTTCTCGCCCATACAGCTCTGAGATGTACTTGGCCTGTTTGCCGTTTTTGAGCTCAACTGTTGTAATTTGTCTATATGCAAACTCATCAGGATGATTCCCTTCGAGTAACAGACTGAGCTCATTCTGTTTGAAGTTCTCAAGCCTCTTGTAGACTAGCCCCTTTTTAATAATTCTGTTCTCTAGCATCTTCTGGGGTGGTTGTTTAGTCTCGTAGGCCTTCTTGAAGTCTTCGACAATCTCCCAGGGTGATACTACAAGGGCCACTGTGATCTCTTCATCTACGATCCTCTTGACTTGACCCTTGTATCTCGAAGGAATGTCTTTCTTTACAATCCTGTGAGCCACCCTCGGATCAGGCCATACTCTCACCCTTTCCTTCTGATATTGAAATGTGTTGGCGAGAGTGTACAATCTCAGAGCTTCTTTCTTCATGCTGATAATTGATGAGGAGGCAGCATAGGTTTTGTCAATGCTTTCCAGCATTTCATCATCATGAAGCTTTTGCTGCTCCTCTTCTTCAATTTTTACTCTCACAACATCCATCTATGAGGTGGGAGTGATAGGCATAGGTTTGGCTTTCGCCAGTGTTAGGACTGCAGACAGAGGCATCCTATCTTCTTCCACATCATCCTCTTCTTCTTCTTCTTCTAGCCTCAACACCCTTCTCTTCTTCTTCTTGGGTGCATCATCGGCTGTTGGTTTAGATGGTGAGGGAGTTGGTTTTGTGGTTTGTGATTGTGGTTGTTTGGATTTGGGCTTTGAGATTGGTTTGGAGATTTGAGGGGTAGGCTGGTTTTGAGTGGGTGGAAGGGAAGGTTGTTCCAGCATTTTGGTTTTGAGTTTAGCCTTTGTAAGTTTTGCCATTTCAAACCTTTTTCCAGCCCCGGCCTCATCAAGGGCTTCAATGATAATCCCCTTGTGGAATTGCTCAGACAGACAGATTCTGGTGGCTATAGCCAGAATACTATCTTTGGTCCACGCGCGAATCTCCATCAAAGATCTTCCTAAGTATTTAGCAATAAAACGGATCATGATCTCCAATCTCTCCTTTTCAAGTGCATCATACCCAGCCCATCGGGTTTGAATCTCCTCCACTTCCAACCTCCTGATTTCACTATCTAATGTGGCTAGATCAAACCTTGCCTGAAGAGTTGCTCAATGATTTTATCCATGGATTGGCTGTGTGTATCATCAGCATCTTTTACCAGCTCTTCCAAGGATTTTTCTTCAGCAGTAGGTTGATCATCAGCACTTTTCTTTCGTTTATACGTGATCAGTTGTTGCTTTTCGTTTTCCAACTCTTGGGCTTGCTCTTGGGCCTTCTCATCCTCTATTCTTTTCCTCTTCTTTTCTTTCACTGCAGTACTCTCCCCCTTTTTGGATGCATTGGTGGTAGGGGTTTGTACAGCAGAAAGTGTCTTTTGCACAGCAGCATCAATCAATGGTTGTAAAGTTGAGGAAAGCCTCTCATCAATGGCTTTAGTCATAATGTCAATGATTATGGGTGTGATGAGAGGGAGGGAATTTTGAAGAACAACAACTATTTGCTCAGGAGGGTTCTGTTCTTGAGAAATAGTGCCAGAAGCAGAGGCAGGTGGCTGAGTTGTTGGGAGTGGCTCAGTGTTTGGGGAACCTTCAACTGAAGGTGCCATCTGTGGGTTTGTATAGGCAGATGGTCTTTCTCCTTGAGAGAGTTGGTCAAGTAGGTTTTGCAGCCGACTGACTTCCTCCTCAAGGATTGTGTTCTGGGCAAGAACATCGTAGAAAAAGCCCAGGTCATGATCAGCAGAAGCTGAATCACCTGACCTCCTGCTTGGAGCAGGATGTACATGCACTGGGTGTAGACCAGTTGTAGCATGTGCCCCTTTGTCTTGGTACTGGGGACTTCCAGCCTCAGGACTATGTCCATCATCAGCTGTTGCCTCTAGTGAGGTCTTAGCAATGTTACCAGCCTCATTCTGATCATGTGCTGATGCAGAAGAGGTGGCAGCCTCACTAGATATTCTAATCTCTCTATCTACACCAGGAGATAGAATTTGTAAACCCCTGTGCTGTGGGTTGGCAGAAACATGTTGATCCTCTTCCTCAATGTCTGTGGTTCTCCCCTTTGGTGGTGGAATTTGGGGAGGAGGAGAGGCATGCAACTAAGTCAGCACGTTTGCAATAAGTATTGTTCGACTTTGGGGGGCGGTTGCATGGGGTGAAGGGATAGAAGCAGTGTGCACCTGGGGAGGAAAGTGCTCTTCAATGGCAATCCCCTCAAGTGAGGAAGATCCCAGATGTGTGGGTACCCCTTGTGTGGTTGCTTCAGGCTCCTGTTGAGAGGAATCCTGAGCGGCTATGGCTGGAAGAGTCCTGATATCCACTAGGGGGTTATGACCAGTGGATATATCCTGCATTTGTGTTGCAGGGGCATCCTCAAGGGACTCATTTCCCTGAGTAGCCGTTTTGGGTTTCTTTTTGGTGGGGACTTTGGTTCTGATGGAGGAAGCTGTGGGTTCCCTGTGCTTGGGCTTTAGCATTCGGGCAGCTTCTTTGAGTGTAAGGTCGGAGTTGTGCCTGGAGTATACCTCAGCCAAAACAGCTGGTGCAGGGACTCCAAGGCCAACAAGGCCATCAGATTTTAGTTCATCCAAAATAATGGCCATCAGAAACCTGGGATATAATGACCATCGGTTTGCCACAGGTTTCTGAGCCAAGTTTTTTATTTCTAGGAACACAATTTCAGAAAAATTTAACGGTTGGTGTTCTAGAATAGAATACAATACCTGTTGCCAGTGGGATGACATTTGATCCCAAGAAGATGTCTTGGAGGCTAAGCAGACATTTACCATGTGAAAAATAAGTTTCTCAGTGTCATGGAAATGTTTCGTTAGAACGGTTGTAGCTCGAAGATCACCTTCATACCCATGATGATAAAGGACATATCGGTTATGCCCTTTGGGTATGCAGTCACAGCGGTGGAATCGTGTAGATGTAATGCCCGACGAATATGTCGGCGTAACGACCACTGGTTTCTGGTTGATAAGGGACCGAACAGAGATCTGACCGGTAGACTCATCGGTATGAACAGAAGCATTTGACCAGAATTGACTGAGGGATTCAGGGTAAATGGTTGGATTCATGAAAAGGCTGTGCGATATGGGGAATCCACCATTAAGTCAATGGCATTATCATATTTGTTCCAGAAAGCCGACTTTGTAAGGTAAGCAACGCAGTTGTGTCGTTGTTTCAGACTCATGGTCGCCATGTTTGAGAGAGAGAAGTTCAGAAAATAACGGCTAATGAAACATTAGAGAAGAGGATAGGTATTTATAGGGTAGGGTGTAGAAAAGGACTGAAGGGTTTGGTGTTAGTCATCAGTAGTTTTAAACCGACTGTTGACATGGTTTTACCCTATCAGACGTTGAAACAGCTGAAGTCGTGGTGTTAGGCATCAGTAGTTAGAAAACTACTGAAAGCCATGGTTTTGACTTCAGATGATGAAACAACTGAGGACTTGGTGTTTGTCATCAGTAGTTGTGAAACTACTGAAGATAGTGGTTTTGTCATCAGTTGTTGTAAACAGCTGAAGACTTGGTATTAGTCCAGTAGTTATAAAAACTACTGAAGACATGGTTTTGCTTCAGTTGTTTAGAATGACACAACAGTTGTTGAAACAACTGAAGAGAAAGTTCTCTTCAGTAGTTTTCGTCAATTCATAGCCTTTCAGCTGTTTCATACTGTCCTCAACACTTACTCATCGGACTTTGCATCTGCTTTTCAGGTGTTTCATAGGACATCAGTACTTATCTGTTTGTACTGATTTCAGTAGTTGTAACTACATCAGTAGTTGTAACTACATCAGTAGTTTGGAACAGATAAAGTACTTCAGTACGTGAGGCATTTAGCCATCAGTAGTTATAAAAACTACTGAAGGGGAAAGGACTCATCAGTACTTATATGTGACATGGGTACTACTGATCACCAGTAATTATTACTGAAATCATCAGTAGTTGTCACTTATTCTAGCTGCAGCATACCAAGCCTTAACACTAGGTTTTGGAAAGTAGAACTATCCAAAGGCTTAGTAAAAATATCTGCAAGCTCATCAGCACTAGGCACAAACTTAGGATCAATCAGACCTTTTTCAAAGCAATCCCGAATAAAATGATGTCTGATCTCTATATGTTTGGTCCTAGAGTGCTGGACTGGATTTTTGACAATACACAGAGCTGAAGCACTATCCATTAATAATGGAGTCTTAGTTTCTGTAATGCCATAATCCAGAAGCTGGTTCTGAAGCCAGAGTACCTGAGAAGTACAACTTGCAGCAGCAATGTACTCGGCCTCAGCAGTTGATGTAGCAACAGATGTTTGTTTCTTACTCTGCCAAGAAATCAACAGTTGCCTAGGAATCGACAACCACCAGAAGTTGACTTTCTAGTTAACTTGCACCCTGCATAGTCACTATCTGAAAAAGCAACTAATTTGCAAGAGTGTCCAGTGGAATACCATAAACCCAGAGATTGTGTACCTTGCAAATATCTAAAGATTCTCTTGACTGCAATCAAATGACTCTTTAGGAGCAGCCTGAAATCTAGCACAAACACATGTAGCAAACATAATATCTGGTCTAGAAGCTGTTAAATAATCAAGGACCCAATCATACATCTGTAAAGCGTTTCATCAATAGCTTTACCTTTCTGATCAGCATCCAGTTGTGTGGTGTTGCACATGGGAGTAGAACAGGGCTTACAGTTTTGTAAATCAAACTTATTCAAAAGATCTTTTGTATATTTTGACTGATGAATAAAGATTCCATCAGCCTTTTGTTTGATTTGCAAGCCTAGAAAGAACTGTAATTCTCCTTGCACTCATTTCAAACCTCTTTTTCATTAATGTTTTAAAATCATCACACAACTGGGGATCAGAGGATGCAAAAATAATATCATCAACATAAATCTGAACAAGTAGCTTATGTTGATCCACCTTCTTAATAACAAAGTTTTATCAATGGAGCCTCTAGTGAAATTATTCTTAAGAAGAAAAGTAGAGAGTGTCTCATACCAGGCTCTAGGAGTTTGTTTCAGCCCATAAAGAGCCTTATCAAGTTTATACACCATTCAGGATGTTATTATCCTCAAAGCCTGGTGGTTGACACACATACACTTCTTCCTTTATTTTACCATATAAAAATGCACTTTTGACATCCATTTGAAAAACTTTAAGATTGTGGAATGCAGCATAGGCTAAGAACAATCTGATTGCCTCTAGTCTGGCTACAGGGGCAAAGGTTTCATCATAGTCAATACCTTCTTCTTGTAAAAACCCTGTACAACCAGTCTAGCCTTGTTCTTAACAATAAGCCCATTCTCATCAGTTTTATTCCTAAACACCCATTTAGTGTCTATTGCACACTTACCTGGGGGAAGAGGAACCAGTTCCCACACTTGCTGTTTCTTGAACTAAAGTAGCTCAAGCTGCATAGCTTCAACCCATCCATTGTCTCTCAAAGCAACATGGTAGTTCTTTGGCTCTAGCTGACTGATGAAGAGAGCATAGAAGCAGAAGTTAGACAATTGACTTCTTGTTGAAACACCAGCATTGATATCACCAATAATCTGAGACATGGGGTGATTCTTCAGTTCTTGATAAACAATGAGATCTGTGCAAGTGTTTGTAGAACCTTCAGCAGCAGCAGATGTTGATGTAGACTCTTGAAACCAAGAATTAGATGGTAACTCAAAAGATGTAGAGGAACAGAGATCTCATCAGCATTTGTTGTGGATGGAACTGCTGAAGCTACAGGAACATCAAATTTAGCAGACACAGGCAGTTGGTCACTAAACTTGAATAGGTGAGTATTGATATATCATCATCATCATCAATACCACCAGGTGGAAGACATGCTGCAGAAGATGATTTATCCACAGGATCTGCAACAGCTGGAGGTTGATAAGGAACATATTGCAGTATGTCCAAATCAAACAACTCCACAGGGTTTTGTGGAATCTTGTCCAAAGGAGATTCCTTAAACTTCACATGCAAAGTCTCTTCAACTATCTTTGTTCGCAGTTGAAGACTCTGTATGCCTTGCAAGTAGATGAATAACCAACAAAATACCCTGCATCCACCTTAGGATCAAATTTATGGACTTGATCCTTTGTGTTAAGAATAAAACAGGGACACCCAAATGCTTTAAAAAATGAAATTAGAGGAGCCAAGTGATGGAGAACTTCATATGGAGTCTTCATCAACCTCTGATTTACTAAAACTCTATTCTGCACATAGCAAGCTGTGTTGACAGCTTCAGCCCAAAAGGTCAGTGGCAAACCAAAGTCAGCCAGCATGGACCTTGCAGCTTCAATTAGGGTCCTGTTCTTTCTCTCCACTACTCATTTTGTTCTGGTGTCCTTGGGATGCTAAACTGCCTTTTGATTCCCTTTGAAAGGTAGAAATCATCAAGTGTATGGTTTCTCAATTCAGTTCCATTATCACTTCTAATACACTTGACTGGAAGGGAATACTGCTTCGCAATATACAACACAAAGTGAATAATCTTCTGAGCAACTCATCCTTTGAATGTAGAAAGAAAGTCCATACAAATCTGGAGTAATCATCCACAATTACCAGACAGTATTTCTTCTTTGCCATGCTCATTACTCTCACAAGACCAAATAGATCCATATGCAGTAATTGCAAGCAGGCAGTGGACTTAGGCTCTTCAATAGGAGGGAATGAGACTTTGTGCTGTTTTCCTTTTAAACAAGCAGTGCAGGTTTCATCACAGTGGAACTCCTTTATTGGTAAGCCTCTGACTAAACTATTGTGGGTAAGCTGATTCATGTTTTTGAAATTAACATGACCCAGCCTTCTGTGCCACAGTTTAGATTCTTGAGAAGAGGCTTTGGAAAATAGGCAAGGATTGCCTCTGAGATCTATTTTCTTGGAAAGATCTAAGGCATACACTCTTCCTGTCCTGTTGACTCTCAGGAGAGTGTGATCATCCAACACCTTATCAATCAAATGCAGAACTTTGGATGACAGAATCCTACAGTTCTGACTGGTGAAAAGAGCTACATGGCCTTTATCACACATTTGACTGACACTCAAGAGATTGTACTTGAGATTTTCCACATGATTAACATCATCAAACTTTATTTCTCCATTGGAGACAAAGCCTTTCCAATGATGTAACCCCTAGCATCATTGCCAAAAGAAACAAAGCCCTTCTTTCCTTGAGAGTAGTCATGAAGAAGAGAACTGTTCCCAGTCATGTGCATAGATCCCCCACTGTCTACATACCAGATGCTACTTGGCATGTTGGAGAACCCTGCAATAATAAACAATCAGTTAGTTTTAGAGACCCAAACCTTTTGGTTTTGGGCATGGTCTCATCAACAGATGGTAAACTAACAGGTTATTAGTAACAACAGCTTGAGAGGAAGAAGATGGTGAAGAAGAGGAATCCTTTGGCTGGACCTCCTTTTTTGTGGTTTCAACATAGGAGCATCTAATTGGTTAACTCTACCCAACAGATGTTGAACCATCATAACCAGCTGTGTCTGAATTTGTGACAAAGCTTTAGCTCATCAGACACATTGCCAGTGGAGTTTGATAAGTTCCTATGTTGCACCTTCTTCTTTGAGCACTCTCAGCTGTCACCTGTTTAAACCCTTCCTTTTTGGATTTCTTTGAGGACTTAAGGGTTACAGGATTTGATGTTGCTGATACAATGTGGTCTCAAACTCAGTTTTCATTTTTACCATTTTCTCTTTAATTTCTTCTTTTGTTTGAGTTTGGAACTCTTTGTACCGGCAATCATCTGTAAGATGATTGAACAAACCACATACTTCACATGGTTCTTCTTCATCTTAGGTTGATCATCAACTAAAGAGGGTGAAGCAACTGAAGACTTGTTCTTCAGTGCTTTGGAAGCATTGTTTGCTTTCTTGACTACCTCTTTAGTAGTCTTCAAACTCTTTCTACTGACAGTTTTCTTCTCTTCAGTACTGACAGTAGTTGGAGTTTGAACTTCAGGTGTTAAATCCTGCTCTCTAGTCCTTTCAGGACTTTCAGAATTAACTCCTGAGTTGATCAACTCATTGATCATGTGAGTGTCAGCAGTGGAACCATCAACATTAGCTGATAAGTTCTTAGAGGGCTTGGTGCTGACTTTACTTTTGATTGTGCTGTATCAGAAAGTAGATCACATGATGAGATGGATTGGTTATTACTCTCACCATCAGATTCTACTTCTGCTCTTGGAGTAAAATCTGTAGGTGGAGCAGTGTGATTGTAACCAATGCCAAACTTCACATTGGAAGCAGATTGCTTACTAAGAAGCATTTCAAAACCTTTGCATGATTGTACCCATCTATCACACTCTACCTGGGTAACTGCAAGGGTTTCTTTGAGATCTTTATACTTCTCTAGAAGTATCTCTTCCCTAGCCATCATCAGTTATTTGGCATTTCAGTTTGTAAATCTCATCATTTTTATCATTAAGCACAAACTCAAAATCAGCTTTGCTTTTGGAATTATTTGTTCTAGCTCAATTTCTTGTTAATTAAAGCTACATTGCTTCTCTAATAGATGCAAATGCTGCTATGCATGGTTTAGAACATAATTGGCTTTTGCCTCAGAGGATACCTGTGATACCTTTGATGTAGAGGCATTAGTGGATGAAGTATCAGCAGAATCCAAAGCCATAAGAGCTAGATTTCCAAAGGGACTTTCACCACCATGTTGACCAGCACCTGAGAACAGTTGCTCATGACCAGACAAGTCATCTGGTAAACTGCTCCAGTCAACAACTCCTGGGGTGAAGAAGCTGTGTTGTTGAGGTTGAGTTGTTGATGAGATTGGGAAGGTTGTGGTTCAGGCAATGCTTGTGGTTGTTGTGCAATTGGAGCTTGAACAGGATTTGGTTGAGGCACATAATAACAGGGATAAGGATATGACATTTGACCCTGGGGAACAAAGTATGCAGGAGATCTAGGATGTGAATGATGACCAGAACCAGCAGGATGTTGCCCTCTGTTTTGTGGACTAGTACTAGGAAAAGTCACAAAGGGTGCAGAAGAGTTAGATCCAGTTGATCTACACTCTCTTGCAAAGTGTCCTAGCCTTTGGCATTTGTGACACCTCAACTTACCTTGTCAAAACCAACTTTGGTTTTGCCAGAGAGTCCAGGAAATTTCCTGCCAGTCTCTTATAGAACTTCTGAGATCTGATATAATCAATGCCATTTGGCTTAGAATATCCATCTCTTCTAGATCATCATCAGCAATTCTTTCAGATCATCCATAATGAAGCATAATTGTCACTATTACTGCCAAAATGACTCTCAATACCAACAAATGCATGATCAGAACTATTTGTAGAGAAATCAATATGCTCATTATAATGCTTTCAGATGCAGCATATTCTGACTCATGACCAACCAAGGCAGTGTTGCCTGGTACAAAGTCATCAGTGAGCTTCCTGATGAGGACAGTTTCCTCTTCTGCTCTATCTTTCTTTCAAATGTAAGCAGTTTCCCATGAAGTTGGGTGAGAGATAGGCCTCTAGATTTGCACTGGAGCATAGGACAATAGTGTATGTGTCCCATCTCTCAGGCAGTGATCGAGGGAACCTGTTGTTCATCTGGCTATGGTGTATTCCTGTTTCACCATTTTAGCTCAGAGATCAAGCAGGAAAAACGCTCAAACTGTTGAGTCAGTGTCTCACCCTTCCTATGAGAGAATGTCTCATATTGTTGGGCAAGGATCTCTCTATTGTTTGCTAAGACCTCATCTGTGCCACCGAATTTTTCCTTCAGGGCATTCTAGAGATCATGAGCAGTTTCATGATGCATAAGCCTGAATAGATTTCATTAGGCAGTGCCATGGCCAGAATTCCATGGGCTTTAGCATCAATCTCAAATAGTTTCAGATCTTCATCAGAGTATTGTTCCTTCTTCTTCGGAACCATTTGATTGGTTTCGGATTGTTCACCATAGGCTTATGTGGTCCATGTACCACAGATGTCCAACAACCTAAACTGTTAACAGACAGGTGATGAAGCATTCTTCGTTGCCATATGTTATACTCGGTCCTAACCAGCATCAGAGGCTTGGTTGAGGAGCCGGTATTGTGAGGAACATTAGAAGGAGTCGTCATCTCAAATTCAATCAAATTCGGTTAAGCTAAAGCAGATTTAGCACAAAACGCAAAAACCAATTGAACCAGAAGATCTCAAAATAAAGAACGAAAGCGACAGAAATTCAATAATCTATAACCAGTCTTGCGAATACGCTAATTCAATCAAACACAGATATCAATTAGCAGTTTCAATGATCAATGTTAGATCGATCAATGATTAACCATGCTCTGATACCACTTGTTAGGATCAGTGATCTATGTTTGATTAATTAGATAGTATAGCAGCGGAAATCGACAATGAATTAGCCATTCACAAGAACAAAACAATATTCAATGAAGAACAAAGACGTTATAGAGAGAGAATTTCTGCAAATATATTTCATTCAATATTCGCTTTCGTGGTAACAGAATGTCACAATTACAATTAGGTCGACACCTCTTATATAAGAGATGTGACATCTGCTGATGTCACTTGATAGTGACAACTAACAAATTTATTACAACTGAAACACAACTACTGAAGATGTCACTTCAGTCGTTTTACAAAACTACTGAAACTAAAAATATAAAACTACTGATATCACAACTACTGAAGAAGTACTCTTCAGCTGTTGTGACAAACTACTGAAACTTCAGTAGTTGGTCTTCAGACTTGAACTTCAGATGTTTCATCAGCTGATGACTTCAGTAGATATCAGCTGATGTCTTCAGTCTTTGTCTTCAGACTTTGTACATCAGTTGTTGATCTTCAGCACTTGTAAACTCTTCAGCTGTGTACTTCAGTACTTTGGTCTTTCAGCTTCAGCACTTGTGTTCTTCAGCTGTTCAGCTTCAGTACTTGTGTTCTTCAGCTGTTCAGCTTTAGTACTTGTGTTCTTCAGCTGTTGTACTTCAGCACTTTAGTTCTTCAGCTGTTGAAGTCTTCAACACTTGATCTTCAGCTGTTGAAGTCTTCAGCACTTGTCAAACTGCTGATGAAGCTTTCAGCAGTTGTTGTGATACCATGTGGGACTTAGAGGTTTTCTGATCTTGGCTCATTGGTTCTTTTGGTCCAACATCTTCATAAGTCAGTCAAAGTATGTTCAAGACATACTCAAGAGGTTCAACATGACTGATTTCAAGGTTGCTAAGACACCCATAGCAATAAATCACTCCTTTGGGCCTGACCTTGAGGGGGAGTGTGTGGATGAACATCTCTACAGGGCTATGATTGGGTCTCTTATGTACCTTACATCTAGCAAGCCTGATATCATGTTTGCCACATGTGTTGTGCAAGATATCAGGCAAACCCCAGATGTCACATCTTATCACTTATTAAGAGTATTTTAAAATGCCTCAAAAGTGCCTAAAACTTGGCCTTTGGTATCTAAAGAATTCTAACTTTAATCTGTATGCATATATAGATAATGATTATGGTGGATGCAATATGACTGCAAAATCTACATCAGGGGAACGTCAATTTCTTGGTGAAAAGGTTGTATTATGGCAATGCAAGAAATAATCCTGTGTCTCTGCATCAACTTCTGAAGCTGAATACATTGTTGTTGCAAGCTGCTGTGCTCAAGGTGCTTAAGTGTTTTGGATTCAGAATCAGATGCTAGACTATGGGTTCAACTTTAAGGAGACTTCTATTCACGTAGACAACAATAGTGCCATTTCTATCACAGAGAACCCTATGCAGCACTCAAGGACAAAAAACATCAATATTAGGTATGATTGATTAGAGATAACTTTGAAAATGTATTAATCAAACTAGTCAAAGTTTACAGAAATGAACAATATGCTGATTTGTTCACCAAAGCTTTTGATGGGCATAGATTTAAGTATCTCATATCAGCTTGGGATGATTAGTTTGAGTAGCTTTTTCTTAAAACTTATTCATAGTATTTTAAAATTTGTGTGTCCTATGTTGTCCATTTCATAACCTTCATAAGCTCTTGTTTTCTTTGGAAGAAAATCTTTTTATATATTTTCCTTAGACTTTTGAAAATCTTGATCTTTTAAATCCTTCGGAAGACATTGATTTATCTTCGGACGAAATTTATACCTTAAAAACAAACAACTGCCTACGTAAAATTGCCTTCGGAAGAAAATTCTGAGATATCTTCTGAAGCTTAATCTTCCCTTAAACACTTGTATGTTTTCAAGGACAATTTTCTTCCGAAGCAAATTAACTCTCAGAAGCTTTATTCTTAGTTGAATAAGTCATCCAAGTCTTAATTCTCTTCTGAAGCAAAATTTTCAAAACTCTCAGGAATATCTTCCAAAGTCATTTTGGCTTTGGAATCTTTTTATCAAAACTTCCAAAGACAAATTACCTCGGAAGATTTTTGACTTTCAAGAAAACTACCTTTTGAGCAAAAAACAAACTACCTTTTTAGAGGTTGGACCGACATCCGGATTTTAAGTTTATTCTCTTTTATTAACTTTGTCAAAAATCCATTTCATATATAAACCCAAAAAGGTTCCTTTTCTTTCTTTATCATCTACATCTTCTCCCAGACCTAAATTTCCAAAATTCTCTCTGAGACCGCCTTTGTTCTTCAGTTCCTTCACCTCTAAGCTTTCTCAAATGGACAACCTCAACCGCATAAATGACCCAAACTTTTCCATGCAGTTACACAGACAACATAATCAGGTTGCTTGTTAAACTCTGAGAAAGTTTCTTATTTCTCAGAGGTTTGTCAATTTCTGGCTCTGTCCAACTACTTTACCCCTTACCATTGATCCTGTTCTTTATGAGGATCACTTGCTTAATTTCTAGAAGACCTGCCAAGAGGTCATCTTGGATGGGGAGAAGGCACTGTCTGCCACAGTGCAGGGGAGGACAATCTTCATCACTCCATCCATCATAAACACTCATCTTCAGCTGGATGATGAGAAAGGTGAATTGTCCTTTCCCAAGGAAGCTGTCAACCACTCTTTTGAGCAAATGGGCTATGAAGGAGATTTTTCTGTCAAGACCTTTAGGAAAGGGATGGTTCTCCTAGTGGAAGTACTTACTTCATGTGGTATCCACAGCTTGTCCAATAAGCATGGGGGCTGGGACCAGATTCCTGAGGATCTCTCCTTCATAGTGCATGGGATGGTTCAGGCGGTCAAGTTCAGGTACTCTCAGTTTTTATACAAATTTGCTTGCTAACTTGGACTCTTTAGATATTATATGTTTCCTAGATCTGTTCAACATATTCCCAACTATGAACTGGGCTCACAGTTGAAGGAAACAAATAATGTTCTTAAACTAGGATAGATGAATCCCGACATCTTTAAAATCTTAAAGAAACCAATTGTTGGTTTCTCTGGGGTAGAAAAACCCTTGTCCCAAAAATGTTAGAGCTTATTGCTCAAGGTGACAACCTAGCAACACAAGCTAGTGTTGAACCCACACCTTCTACCTCTCAACCACCTAAACAGTCATAAATCATCCTCACCTACAAGAGAAAATCCAAACGAACCCCTACACAAGCTATTCAGTCTATGCAGGCCCCATACTACTACCCACATAGGAGGAAGTGGACACTAGAGCTCCCACTTCTCCTAAGGATCAAACCACTCCCATTACTTCAACTATCAGTCTTGAGGTTCCTCAGGCTTAGACTAGTAAGCTCATTAGCCGAAACCTGAAGCCTTCATTCTGAGTCTCAACACTCTCGTGAACAACCTTCAGTGGACAATTACCATCCCCAGCCTTAATCTTAACCAGCCAGTCCCCAGCTTTGACTTCTATGATGACGAGGACTTAGGATTTAGTGAATATCATGAGTCTCTCTTCTCTTCCCCCACTCAAAGAGAGATGAGTGCTCCTACTTCTCCCTTGTCTAGCCCACTCATCTACCCACTACTAAGGTGGATCTTCATGACTCTGCTTAGGAAGTCCATATGGAAGAGGCTCTCACTTCTGCATGTGATTAGATATTGAAGACCTCAACCATGGAAACTCAACCCACTGATACTTCATCTGAAGTAGTTAGTGAGCAGAGGAAAACCAGCAGCCAAGAACATCAAGCTGGTGGTGAGACTGAGTACTTTAGTCCAATTATATCATCCCCTAATAAATCTTCCGACGAAGAAGAGGGGAATATGAGACTAAAGGTGCAAAAACTGTCAAAAACATGCACCTATCTAGTCTCTAATGTTAGTCACTTAGAATCTCAAGTGACTACCTTACACAATAGGTTCAATGATCAGCAACTTGAGATTTATTATCTCAAGGAGAAACTAGCTGGAGACCTTTAAGAAGAGCTCAACCAGGAACATAAGAACCTATGAATGTGATTGACCTAACTCCTAGCTCACTTATGCAAGAGGATGATGCTACCGAAAAGGGGGAGAAAGTCATTACAATCATAGAACCTGGGAGTTCATCACAGAGCATGGACTTTGAGGACTCACCATCTTCACTTGCAACTGTCTATGCTCAGCAACTTCCTCAAGTTCACATTGGTGTGGACTCTATACACTCCTTCATTCAGAGTCTTTTTGAGGAAGGCATTCCAAGGACTGTGTCATCTCCACCTCAAGGAACTTCCAACTACATCATAGGGTGATGTATGATGCTTACAGAAGAGCCCTTATTCTTCATAGAGTTCAAGGGCAATAAGAAGTCTTCATTTTAGACTTGAACTACTCTGTAGATACATGTGTCCTTAGTTTTTGAACTTAATGTAAAATGTCTTTATTGTTTTACACATATGTAATGAATGGGTACTTAATGAATACAATGTGTGGTTGTGCTTATAATGTTGAATATTTCATTGCTTGGTATGTAATAATGCTTATTGAACTAAATATATAGGTTTGGGTTGTTTGAATAGATCTAAGTCAAATATTGATTATGAAACATATTCAAACTTAATCATGTGAAGTTCTCATGCGAATGGCCCATGCTAATGGACCATACGCATGAAAAACTTCATGCTAATGGACCAGTCACATGACTGAACCAGGAGACTGGATTAGTCGCACGATTGTAACATGAGATTGACTCAGTCGCACGACTGAACACTCAGTCGTGCGAATGGATCAATCGCATGACTCAATTGCACGACTAAACCATGCAAATGGTTCAGTCGCCTGAATGAGAAACCCTAACCTATAAATACCACTTAAATCGTGAAAAAACGGGACACTTTGAACAATTCAATACCTACACGTACCCTAGCCGTCCAGAGATCTCTAGCAACCTGTTCGAACTTCATAGATCACAGTAGATCGATTGCTAATCGTTCTTAACGATTAGATTCAATTGTTAATTGATTCTACATGCATTCTCACTTATTGGATCGCCAATAAAATAGGATTCCGCACTATTTGATTTGGTACACGCATAGATCTGTTAGTATTCGTCTAGTACACGATCCTAAAAAGTGGTATCAGAGCCTTCGCTCTAGATTTATGTGTGATTCAATCGTTTTTGATATAAAATTTGTGCTTTTACACTCAAAAACGTAATTTTTTTGTGTCAAATCGGGTTTTAGACGTCTCCTGATCGTAAAGTTTAGTTTTTCTAGCATACGACAATTAGGGTTAGCAAGAAGTTTTTGCGTCCAAAACACCTTAAACCTATGAATTTTTGAAATCCAGCTAGTTCAGTCGCACGATTGACTCAATCGCATGATTGAGTTCATACGCATCCCCCATACACACGATTGGACTCATTCGTACTCCCATTCGTACGACTAAGCAGTCTATTCGCATTGTTCAACCATATTAGTTCATTCGGCCGACTGAGCCATCCGCATTAGTTCAGTCGCACGATTGAACCATCCGCATAGTTCAATCGCCCGAATAGCCCAATCGCACACCTTCATTCGCCCAAATAAAATAGTTTGGTTCAAAGTTAAAGTTTTTAGCAATGGAGGACCAATACTCAGTATTCACAGCAGGGAGAGACTCACGTATTCAGAACATACTTCTATTGGAGAATGAAGTGGGGAATCACAACAAACCCCCAAAGCTTATCACGTTAGATGAATACCCACAATGGAAGCAACGTTTCGAGATCTACTTAAATGGAGTAGATCCCAATCTATGGGAGTCTATAGAGACGGGGCTTAGCATTCCAGTACGAGTTGATGGTGTCAAACTTACACTAGGTGGCATGACTGATGGACAAAAAGTCAAGTATAATTCTGAAAAGAAAGTCTATGCTTTGCTTACACAGTCAATTCCGAAGGATATTTTCCATCAATTCTCGGAGTATACGCAAGCAAAGAAACTATGGGATGCATTGGAGAAAAGATATAACGTAAACGCATCATTGAAGGCCATAAAGGCTAAGGCTTTAAAGAAAGAGTTTGAAAACTTCTCTTCGATGGGAAAAGAAAGCTTGGATGATGTTATCGATAGGTTCTACCATTTGATGAGTGAGATGTACACTCATGGAGTAACGACATCAATGGAGGACAAAGTGTCTAACTTTGCAGATGGGCTGCTGGAGAAATGGGTTTCATTTGTCTCCAATCTCAGACAGAATGATATGCTAACGAAGTTAGATATAAATGATTTCATTCTGAAGCTGAGAGAGGAAGAGCTGAGGATGAAGTATAGAGCACAAAAGTCTTCCTATGATCAAAATCCAGTGCTGTACAATGCCACTCCACAAGCCAAAACATCTGGAGCACCTCTTCAGACAACTTTTGTATCAAGCTCGGCTGGTCCTTCTCAAGCCTCTGCTTCAGGGTCAGAAATGTCAGGGTTGTCTGGTACCCATACATCGTACCTGAAGCCAATGCAGCAAAACTAACGACCGAGAATTTCGGTAATGTGACAGTTGAGGTAGCTAAAGAGCACATGGATCTCTTAGCTGCGGTAGTCCACTCCTATGATGGACTAATTGTTGGTAAAATTGGGAACTGCCATCTGCTGATGAGGATTACGAGCAGGTGGACGAGACAGAGCTGGAAAGGATGGATATAATGTGGGCCTTAGCAAGTGCTGTTTAGAGAGCTAAGAAGTTTGTCAAGAAAACCGGATAGAACTTGGTTGCAACTAAGGACACTACCTTTGGTTTCGACAAGACCAAGGTGACCTGTTTCAACTGTGGCGAAAAGGGGCACTTCATACGGGAGTGTGTGAAGCCCAAGAAGACTGGCAATGAGAATCCTTTCTCTTCCTTCAATCGTCAGGATAAACCCACTAGCAGTCCTACTTTTTCAAGCAAGGATCCCAAGCCTTGACTGCTCATGATGATGAAGGACAGGACTGGAGCTTTCGGTTTGTCTCACCATGAGAATCCAATATCGCTAGTGTAGAGGATATAGATGATGATTCTGCTAGTGAAGGAGATATTTCAGCGCGAACTCGCGATGTCAAACACAAAAGAGACTGCACCAGTGGTAAATTACATGCCTGCAGAAGGGAAATCTACAACAACTTTAGAATCACCAGAACCAGAAATACCAGACTCTACATTGATGGCTGATTCATCAGAACCCTCTCAGGTAAGTACTACTGACAAATTGTTCAATAATCATGCTTGTTCTAATTGTAACAAATTTAGGGAAAGCATAGATTTAAAATTTTCTAGGTTATTAGATCATAATGATAGCTTAGTAAAAGACTTGGAATTGTGCACAGAAGCTAACAGAATTCTTAAACAAAATAAGCATAGTTATAAAGAGAAGATAGAACTGTTAAACAAACAACTTAGGGAAACCAAAGTTGTAGCTTTTAACCAATCAAATGACATTAAGTTCTATATTAACTCCCTAGAAGACACTAAGAAACAAAAGGCAGTTTTAGAAGTAGAAGTTAATTCATTAAAGCAAAAACTGCATAGTTGGACAAGTTCATCTCATATTGTTCAACACTTAGTGAGAGAGCGTAACAACAGGGAGGGATTGGGTTATAAAGTAGTTTCGCCACCACATGAGATCTTGATGAACACAAAAAGTAAACCAATCAATATAATCCAATCAAGGATCATGTGGTGTCTACTCCTCTTGTAAGTGATCCAGATTCCACGTATAAGTCAAATGAATCTGGTACTAAACAGAAGGAGGCCACTTCAAACGCAAAAGGTAAAATGCCTTGTGTTAATCTGGACAAACAATTTGAACAGGTTAAGGTTAAGTCTGGGTCAATCAAGTCTAATTCTAAACCCAAAAAGGCCAAACATGTTAACCAAACACGTGCATCATGTCAAAGTCCAGGTAAACAAAATGGAAAAGATGTTAAAACGGTTAAAGCAATTAAATTTGTGAAACCAGAAAAAAAATCTAAACGAAGAGTCAAAACCCAAACAGAGTAAGGTCACACTGTGTCACACATTTCTCCACCCAAACAATTAAATCGAAAAGTAGAAAGTAGATCATGCTACAACTGTGGAGAGTATGGACACATTGCGTCTAACTGTCCTTACTATCAGACACCGAGGAGGAAAGTTGAACTTCAGGACCCAAAACCTAGTTCTTCTAAGAGGAACTCAGTGACTCCACCTAGAAGGACTAGTGAACCTAAATTTAACCCATTAGCCAATTGTTTGTTTATCTCAAACAGGCCTTACACAAGGCGGGCTTATGGAAAGAAAAATCAACCTCAATGTCTGATAATGAGAACAAGAAGACAACTGAGCTTTCCTCATCCTCTAAAGGTTAATGGGTTATATTTATGATGTGTGATGCCTCTGGGACACCCAAGCTAGTAAAGGCTTGGGTCCCTAGCCTGAACTAATGTTTTCAATTGAATGTGCAGGGTGTTCACTATAGTGCTGAGACCAACACGTGGATTATAGATAGCAGAGCATCCAGGCACATGACACGGAATAGGGATCTCTTATAAAATGTCAAACAAATAAAAGGAGGCCATGTTTCATTTGCTGGAAACAAAGGAGGGTATATCACCGCTCAAGGGAAGTGGAAAATCAGAAAGTGAAGTTTGACAAGGTAAATTATGTTCAACAACTTTAGAATAACCTGCTTTCTGCATCCCAAATTTGTGATAAAGGATTTAAGGTATTATTTGACAACAAGAAGTGCTATGTCCTGACTATGTGATCCGAAGGACCAAGTCTTAATGTCTGCCTCAAGATATAAGGACCTTTATGTCTTGGATCTATCAAAGTCCTCCACAACGGATCATGAAGTTCGTGCTTCTTGTCAAAAGATACTGAGAAGGATTCCATCTCCTGGTATAGGAGAATGGGACACATTAATCCATGGAAGATAAATCACTTGATCCAAAATGATCTCGTGAGAGGAGTTAATGTCAAAAACTTCCAACTTCCTGATTTCTGTGTTGCATGCAAGAAGGGAAAACAGACGAAGAAGTCTCATAAGGAAAAGAAAGTTCATTCTATCGAACTTCCTCTTGAACTTCTTCACATGGATCTGTTTGGTCCAATCAGCACAAGAAGCATCGCAGGCGACTTGTACTGCTATGTAGTTACTGATGTCTACTCAAGATTTTCTTGGGTAATGTTCTGAAATCCAAATCAGAGACATTTGATTCATTTAAGGAATTAGCAACTACACTGGAGTCCCTATACAAGCTGAAGGTACGACAAGTACGCTTAGACAACGAAACCGAGTTCAAGAACCAATGGATGGAGGCATACTGCAAGGAAAGGGAATTGTGCACCAGTTCACTTCTGCCTACACTCCTCTGATGAATGGCATTGCTGAAAGAAAGAATCAGAGCTTGATAGAGACTGCACGGACAATGGTAGCAGACTCGAAACTGCCTATCCAATTCTGGAATGAGGCAGTTGCAAATGTGTGTTACACGTTAAATCGAGTTCTGGTAGTTAAACGCCATGGCAAGACGTGTTACGAGTTACTACAATGATGTAAACCTAATTTAGAGTATCTCGAGCCGTTTGGCGCACCGTGCACCCTACTGAAGACTCAGGAGGGAAAATTCAGCGAGAAGGCTGAAGAAGGTTTCTTTCTAGGATACAACATACCGAACAAGAGAGTTTACAACAACTCGAGGGGTCAAGTAGAAGTGTGGTGTAATGTGGACGTTCAGAGATACACCACCCCACCTGCTGGAAAAGGACCCGCCTTTTTTTTTTGACTAAGATGGATTCTTAAAGTCCTTCAACATCCCTCTCTCCATGTCTGATGATGAGTTAGCAACAAAGATGATGTATGATGTTCCAAACACACCATCTCAGGAATCTACATCATCTGGCTCACAAGGTGATTCATTTACCAACTCAGGGGGAGCACTCGAGGGAAGTGGCTCTTCCTCTGAAGATGAAGCTGTGGAGAATGATCAGGACACTCAGGAGCAACAGGTTCCTCCTACTACAAGTCCACAAGCATCTGACATTGATGCCTCTGAGTCTTCGGAACCTCAGACTCCTACTGCCTCAGATACTGAACCAAATGTTCATAATCTAGATACTGAGGTAGTTGTTCCTACCACTCCTGGATCACGCCTAAACATCTATCATCCTCTGGACAATGTTATTGGGGATGTCAGATCAGGAGTTCAGACAAAAAATCAGCTGTATTCAGCTGATTATGCCTCAGTGATGGAAAAGGGGTATCTTCACGATGGAGCATATCATTGTTTTGTGTCTTAGTTTGAGCCAAAGTAAGTTAGTGAAGCCCTGAATGATGAAGCATGAGTGAGTGACATGCAAGAGGAACTTCTTTAGTTCAAGAAGTTAGGTGTCTGGACTCTGGTGGATAGACCTAAAGGTGCTAAGGTCATTGGCACCAAATGGGTCTTGAAATGCAAGAAAGATGATCAAGGAGTAAGAACAAGGCTTGACTTATAGTTTAAGGATTTCGACAAGTCAAGGGTATAGATTACAATGAAGTGTTTGCACCAGTGGCAAGAATGGAAGCCATCCGTATCTTCCTTGCCTATGCATCATATATGAAGATTAAAGTTTATCAACTAGATGTGAAGAGTGCTTTCCTGCATGGTGAAATCCGAGAGACAGTGTACGTCAGTCAACCCGAGAGATTTGAGGATCCATATCATCGGGACAGAGTTTACAAACTCGACAAGGCTTTATACGGGCTTCATCAAGCTCCCAGAGCCTGGTATGAGAAACTCTTGACTCACCTTGTGAAACAAGGCTTTCGCAGAGGTGTTATTGACTGCATGCTATTCATAAAAAAAGGATGATGATTTACTACTTGTCCAAATCTATGTCAAGGACATAATCTTCGGGTCCAAGAACGAAGATCTATGTAAGGTGTTATTGACTGCACGCTACAAACCATGATGTAGCACCCAACAAGAATGGTGATCTGGTCGATGCCACCATGTACCGAGGAATGATTGGATCTCTCATGTACCTCACTGCTTTAAGACCTGATATCATGTACACGACATGTTTATGTTCAAGATTTCATGCAAAGCCAAAAATTAACCATCTGATAGGGGTTAAAAGGATATTCCGTAATTTGAAGGGTACACCAACACTTGGGTTGTGGTATCCTCATGACGATGACTTCGAGCTTACGGCGTATAGTGACTCGGATTATGGTGGCTGCAAGATGAACTACAAGTCTACACCAGCGGGATGTCAATTCTTTGGGAGGAGATTAGTGACCTGGTAGTGTAAGAAGCAGACCTCGGTTGCTTTGTCAACCTGTGAAGCCGAATACGTTGCTGCTGCAAGCTGCTGTTCACAAATCATATGGATTCAACAGCAAATGCGGGACTATGGTTTGAATTTCTCTTCTACTCCTATTTTTGTTGATAACTCTACTGCAATTGCAGTAACTAAAAATCCGGTCCAACATCCTAAGACCAAACACATCGGCATAAAATATCACTTTATATGTGATTGTTTTGAAAAGAACCTAATCGATGTGGTTAAAATAAATACTGATTTTCAACGCGCTGACCTCTATACAAAGGCTTTTGAAAACCACATTTTCTATATTTGTTAGAGGTCAACGGCGTTAAAAAGAAAAGTGATGTAATTCCTGAAGATGACCATGTGTAGTCCGATGCGTATAGTCCATATTTCTTTTAATTTTTATTTTCTTTATTTATTTGTTTAATTTTAAGTAGTTTAATTAAATTGGTGTTATTTCGTCGTCTATTAAAATCCTAAAAAGCGTAAATCGGTTACGGTTTTAGAATTTTAGGGGAAGAATAGGTTTAGTTAGTAACATTTAAAAAAAACGAGGAGGATGAGAGGCTAGCTGATAGAAACTAGATCGTATCTGTGATACTGATTCAATGACTTTGGAAAATGATAGTACACAAGAACAAACCAATTGGGACTTTAAAAGGTTAAATTGAATAAGATGCGAAATTCAAAGTATAAGTCTGTGTAGTCTGAGCAATATAAAAGGAAAAATGATAGTAAAACTAGCAACTACTAAGGTAACACAAAGAAAGTAGACCTAAAGGTTGCTAGACCACAGATGATATGTCGGTAGATTCAACACAATAGATGATTAGAGCTTGTTGGTGATCTCAAGAACAAACTAAGTTGTTCAACAAGCTATGGGTTATCATCTTATCCCCGGTTAACACAATCAACAAAATTCCAATAAAGGGTGATGAGCAGAATAAACGCCACAAATGTGAGGGTAAGACCAAAATATGAGCAAAAGCACATGAAAAAAATGCAAAAGCAATCAAACTAATAACCTATGTTGTTGGTGAGATCTGTGCAAAAAGAATAAAATTGCTCAAACAAGAAGATAGGTTATGTGCCTCTCTGCTGTGCGGTGGCACAGACATGAGGATAAGCATAATCTATATATTCTAGAATTCATTGTTGTTTGCCGCCTCTCTACTGTGCGGTGGCACTGACCTGAGGCTTGGCTTCTCTTTGAAAGTTCTAAGAATAGTTTCTTCTTGAATACTACCCTGAGACCGCTCAAAATCTCCTGAGGAATGTTGATTACCATATAAGTGTGGGATCCACAAATGCTTGTTGAAATAATCAAACCATAAACTATCACCAATCTATGTCAAAAGTCTATGTATGGATTTAGAGGACCAGTATATTGACAATAATCGTGGCTACAATTGTTGAAAGTCCAAATCAATGTGGGGATCTAATAGTACTAGTATGATTTCCTAAACTTGCTAACGACTCTAGATAAAAAACAAGAATCGAGCATCAAAAGGTGTTGATAACATGTCCCGAATGATTTGACTTGCTTGTATGATTCCAAATTGAATTGATCCATTTATGGTCAAAATGAATAGAAGCTGCCTTGTCAGAAAATGAATCTATTAGATTCTCATTTTAGGATTTACACCTGACTCAAAGCCACAAAAACAAGTTTTAGTTTTGTATTTTAGTTTTATTTCTTTTATTTTGTTTAAATTTCGTCAATTTAGTTTGTTAAACATCGGACTACGCCATGGAATAGGGGTTTTAATGACCTAAAAGGGTCACGTATGAGGTGACAAATTGTTTTAAAAGGATCAAGTCTGAGGTGCTCAAAAGTTTTCCAAATTAAAATGATCATGTTTGCAATTATCGAGTGCTTAAAACGTCTAATCAAAGGGTTTGAGTGTGGAATGGTCATAAAGTCAAAATCATGAGTATGATCGAATCGCACGACTGGACCATCAGTATGGACCAACCGTACGAATGGACCATACTTATGCACTAGACAACCAAATGGCACATGAGTATGAACCATTCACTCGAATGGAATATCAGATTGAGCCAGTCGACCGAATAGAGCTGTGCGAATGAGTCAGTCGCCTGACTAAAATCCAGTCGGCCGACTGAATGTGATCGACTGAACCAATCGCATGAATGAGGACAAATCGCCCGAATGAACAGAGCGAATGGGTCCAGTTGGCCGATTGAAACCATATTCAGTATAAATAGGGCCATAGTCGATCGCATAAAGTCATCACCCCTAATCGCCCTAAAATCGCACACTGTACCGTTACTTTGCCAAAATTTTCACTGACCGATTTTCACTCCTAATTTTGATATTATGACGATCTCCACTTGTTATACAGGTACAATGCGGTGTTGTGTAACCGAAGTTTATTTTATTTGAGCCGTAATTTGTGATTCTCGGCCTTTACAAGAACCGACACTGAATATGGACAAATAACCTAAATAAACTATGAAAAATGTTAATATCAAGGTTATTAGGTTATTAGTATAATGATTGCGAGTCTAAAGAACCAATACACGACGTCTAATTTCAAGATTGGTTCAAATTCGAATTTTAGTTGACCGAACAGTGGGTCATGCGACTGGACACCAGGATGAACTCCAATCGCGCGATTGAGCTGGTCGAATGACTCAATCGGCCGAATGGATAATACGAATGAGCTCAGTTGGCCAACTGAACCAATCGCAGGCTCAGCCACCCGATTGAACTCAGTTGCCTGCTCAGTCACCCGATTGAACCCAGTCGCATGCCAGGTCAACCGACTGAATGCAGTCGCATGGTTTAATCGCATGATTGAACCAGACTGAATTCAACCAAGTTAATTAGAATTGATTTTTGATATGTGGTGATCTAACGTCTATGTGTCTTATATTACAGATCTATGGCTGACAGGTGGTCCATCAACCCCAAGCACAACATATGTGCTCATTTAGATGCCACTACTAGGAATGGTGCCGAGTTTGCGGGGATTATCGCAATCCTTAGGAGATCCAGGATCTACAGGGCTATATCCACACCGTGCACTCCCTATAGGTCTATTCAGTAGGCCTTCTGGGAGGGGGCATCGGTTGACCGTTCACATGAGCCATACAGCATCCGCAGTAGTATTTTTGGTCAGGCAATCGAGGTCACTGCTGAGGATATACGACGTGTACTTGCTTTGGGTGATGATGCTGATCACCCTACCAGACTTCACCCTTTGACAGTGAGAGGGTGCTTCCTAAGGATGAAGTACGCTGGGGATATTAAGGCAGTGTGCTCAACAAGAGCAACCTGTGTCCCTAGTACAAGTACTTAGAACATGTCATCCTTAAGTGCTTGGCTTCGAGAAGGGGTGGGTTTGATGATCTTTCAGACCAGATTCAAAATGCCTACATGGCACTGGTTCTGAACCACCGTTTTAGCTTCTCGAGCATGATATTCTCTTATCTAATAGAGAATATGGAGGCTAAGGGTAAAGAGGGGTTTTGCATGTACCCTAGGTTTCTCCAAATGATCATTGATGGAAGCTGCCCTTTCTGCCTAAGGAGAGTCAGGATGTGGTGTCGTTGGAGGTGATGGATGACATGACACTAGGCCGCATGAAGGTCTACCGGGGAAAGCAGGTCAAGCCCCCTGTGAAGAGACTCTTAGGGCATCTGGCCAAGGTTGATTATGTGGCGCCAGGTAGGCAAAAGTGGCGCCATGAGGAGAGTGACTCGGATGTTGAGCAAATTGCTCTTCCATCTGACGACTCCGACGATGATAGTGATACTGGCAGAGACTCTGGGCCCACTACTCTTGTTAGTTCTCCTCCTCCTACTAATACCACTGCTGCCATCTTTCACCAGGACTTTTGTCCTCCAGATAAGGAGGCAGAGAGTGATGAAGAGCCTCTCACGAGGACTATTGGCAGCCGAGTGGTTGCCACAGAGAGAGGTTTGAGGGCGGTTGGTGGACGCCCACGGGAGTCCAGGGATGCTGCTGCTGAATCAGATCCCACATATGCCCCGGACCCGCCCAACAGTCTAGGAGGAGCCTCAAGGTCGAGAAGCACACAGAGGAAGAGGATGGCACAGCCTACGGTAAGAAGGGGAAGCGACTAAAGTTTATATTGACCTCTTCTACCACCACAGCCACTACCTCAGCCACACCCTCCACCACTACCACCACCACTGCTACCACATCACCTAACACTTCACCTACCACCACATCACCTACCACTTCACCTACCACCACTACCACCATTCCACCCACCACCACTACCACCTCATACACCACTACCACACCCACTCCACCAGTTACCCACTTCCCATCCACCACCACTACAGCTAATCCACAACCATCCATATCTATACCACCCCCAATCTTCTCTACATCCACTACCACCACCACTATCCATGGAGCCGGGACCTCATCACAGGTCCCACCTGATTTTGGATCCTCTTACTCATCTGTCGGGTTGGAGGAGCAGCTGGCTAACCTTAACCGGTTAGTGCTGAAGCTGTTGGCGACGGATGAACAGAGAGCCTCTCAGCTTAATCATCTGATGGAGCTCAATGTCTCCCAAGCCTAAAGGATCGAGGCTTAGAGCCAACTGATTGAGGAGCTGCATAAGACACATGCCTCATCCATTCAGAGGATTGAGGCTCAGAGCCAAGAGATCACAGAGCTGAGAGAGATGCATACATCCTCAGTACAGAGGATACAAGATTTAGAGGCCCACAACAAGAAGCTTATGTTGAGACTGAAGGGATCCAAATATGAGCCTCTAAAGATCCGAGAAGGTGATGGAGATGATGATGATAGTGATGATGATGATGATGCTGATGATGATGATCATGTGTTGATACTGAGGGAGGAGACGATGATGATGATCATGGTGTTGATACTGAGGGAGGAGACGATGTTGATGTCGGTGATGATGATGATGAGGAAGGAGATGCAGCTGCATCTACATTAGCTCAAGGTCAAGAGAGGCGCACACAGAGAAATCATGACTAAGGAGCCCCATCATCTTCTGCCGATCCTACTGATGCGCCAGCCATTCAAGGGAAAAGTAATGTTTAGATATTTATGTACTTGAAAAAAACAATTTGTAATTGAATTTTTGGATTAATGTTATGTAATTAATGTTTATATTTATTATTGATGTTTACTGCATTGATTGTTGACTAATGGTTGATGTGTAACATGTTTTAAATCAAGCAGATCCAAATTTTCAAGGAGATGAATATGATGTTGCTCCCCTCCAACAGATCAAGACTCAACTCACAATGATACTTGATCTACAGGGGATAGTTAGGAGATCGGTGATTTACATTCCTGAAGAAGGAGAGATAATTCATGATCTCACCGATGAGCAACTCGCCGAAATGTTCCGACTAAATCCCGAAAAGATTGTGAAGGATGCTCCTACAGTCCAAGGGGAAAGTGACGATGAGCTTCATGATGTTGATGAGATCAAGATTGAAGATGTCACGGATCAACATTATCCAGAGTACACTGACAATGCGGGTAATGTCGTTCCTAATCTGGGCGACACTCTTATCAGTGATACTTTTGAGACACTAGATAAAATGGAACAAGAGTCAGAAAAGAATAAGGAACATGCCCAAGCCTCGGACGCCGAATTCAACATCAGAAAGTCTGAATGGGATACATGCTTTGAAGAAATAAGAGCCCAACATAGTGCTCCAACGTCAACTGTCTACACCAAGCTTAAAAAAGTGAAGAAACATCACAAGGTGTTGGGCAAAATCATAGCGTGGGCATATTTTGAAGATCTCAACGTTTATGTAGTTAAACGTGAGAAGGGGATTGAGTACTTCAGATTCCCACACGATCTAAAGACTCTTCCTAGTTTTGAGCTTAACCAGTTAGCAAAGTTGAAATTGCTATACACTGACCCTCGTAAGATGTCAGGCTGTTTTAGAGCAGCTCTAAAGAGAGAGTACCACACCAGATGGGTCACTTCAAACCTCAACAACCAACGAGGTATATCAGACAATCTGAGGTTTATGCCATAACTGGAAAACCGAAAATAGTGCTGAAGTGGAGTCCTCCGCGCACAATGTCTAAGACCCCTCTATGGAAATGCCACAGGACTTCACTCCACACTTCAAATGGTGGTACTATGATTGGAGAACAGGAGAGACCGTCATAGTGTTGAACATAAATGGTAGTATGGAAACTATCAAGGTGTTGGACCCGATGTGGCTTACTAACTTGTCTGCTGATGATGTCTATACATTATACAAGTGGCCATTGTTCTATGATGCGCATGATATTATACAAGCTCTACAATTTCAGAATGTGATACGACTCTGCTTTGCTTTTGAAATACATGCAGGAGTCACAAGAGAAGAGAAGTATAAGAAGTATGAGGAGCATATGAAGGATGTAAGACATTAGATGAAACTAGGTCCAAGGGGGAGTTTGTATATACATGTGTCCCTAGTTTCTGAACTTAATGTAAAATGTCTTTATTGTCTTACACATATGTAATTGAATGGGTACTTAATGAAATACAATGTGTGGTTGTGCTTATAATGTTGAATATTTCATTGCTTGATATGTAATAATGCTTATTGAACTAACTATATAGGTTTGTGGTTATTTGAATAGATCTAAGTCAAATAATGATTGTGAAACATATTCAAACTTAATCATGTGAAGTTCTCATGCGAATGGCCCATGCTAATGGACCATACGTATGAACAACTTCATGCTAATGGACCAGTCGCATGACTGAATCAGGAGACTGGATTAGTCGCACGATTGTAACATGAAATTGACTCAGTCGCCGACTGAACACTCAGTCGTGCGAATGGATCAACCGCATGACTCAATCGCATAACTGAACCATGCAAATGGTTTAGTCACCCGAATGAGAAACCCTAACCTATAAATACCACTTAAATCGTGGAAAAATAGGACACTTTGAACAATTCGATACCTACACGTACCCTAGCCGTCCAGAGACCTCTAGCAACCTGTTCCAACTTCATAGATCGCAGTAGATCGATTGCTAATCGTTCTTAACATGTAGATTCAATCGTTAATTGATTCTACGTGCGTTCTCACTGATTGGATCGCCAATCAAATAGGATTCCACACTATTTCATTTGGTACATGCGTAGATCTGTTAGTATTCATCTAGTACACGATCCTAACATACTCCAACGCCAATGATTCAAAGAAAGATTCACTTAAATAGCAATTTGAGAACTTCACTCATGTTGCTGGAGAGACATTGCACGAGTAATACTTTAGGTACATGGATCTTATCTCTTCCCTTCAGTCTATGGGAATAGCTCCTGAATTGAGAGACCTATCAAGGAAATTCATGAGTGCACTTACCAATGAGTGAACATTCTATTGTGTCTCTATCAAGAGGATAGAGAACCTGAACACACTCACAATGACTGAGCTATACGGTATTCTAGATGGATACTGTGTAAAGATGGAAAACAAGAGTGGTCGTTAAGGAAGAAGACCTTCAAGCCTTTATGCTAGTAAGGCTCTCATGGTTGCTAAATGGTCAAGACCCCCTCAACCTCAGTAGTACGTGTCATATTCTCGATAGCCATCCAGTTCTTCCTACATCACATTCCCTGAGACCCCAAGGTCTCAACAGGATCTGCCCAGTCTCTTTCAGGATAGCTGTGCTTTTGTCTCAGGAAGTGGACACTCTAATGATTTTCAGTTTTGTTTTGAAGATCTGGAATATTTCAGCCTAGATGATGTGGAATACACGGATATAGTCCAATAAATGGCTTTGTTAACCTACAAGGCAAAGAAGTTCTTCAAAAGAACTATAAGGCAGTTCCCTCAAAATCCAACTAGCAGCAAGTTCGGGTTTGACAAAGTAAAGGCCAAATGTTACAATTGTAATAATTTGGGCCATTTTGCAAAGGAATGCAAAGCTCCCAAATCAAACCAGGATCTGCTCATGCCTCCTCACATCCTTCAACACCAAAAGCTGCTTGAAAATCGACTGCACTGTTGTTGTGGCACAAGAAGTTGATTGGAGCTTTATAGTTCAAGATGTCACCCCTGCTCAAGCACTCATGGTTAGAATAGACAACTCTAAGGTGTATGATCATATCTGTACTCCAGCCTGTATTGCTAAGGTTAAAATGTACTAGGACTATAATATGGAAATTAAATCCGATATTGAGTCTTTAAACATCTTAACAGATGATTTTAAAAAGGCTCAATCTAACTATCAACATAAAATTAAGGAGTTAGAGAAAACAATATCTTCTTTAAAACATGAGCACACCAATTACAAGACTCAAATCAAGTATTTAATATCCAAGTTAACTGAGGCTCAAGCCAAGCTAGTAATAGCTGAGGCTCAAGCAAGGAAGCATGCTATCTCTGAGCAAAACTTCCAAGACATTCTTGCATCATCCTTCCACTCAAAAATTTGTTATCAAAACAAAGGTGGGTTGGGGACTAATAAGATTGCTTCACCACACTCTTATGAGTCTACTAGACAACCAAGGTGTGATACCGAAGAGCAAGAGTGTAACATCTGTCATTTTCAAGTTATTAACCCGAACCTGAACTAAAACTAAATTTCCATACGATATGAATTTCTTTATTTAACTTATTTTTTATATTAATGAATTATATGGATTAGACGTGTAGTTTAAACAATATTGTGAATTGATTTATTTAATTTATCTTTTAAACAACTTATAATAATTCATTGATTTATAAATAATTCTTTTTCATAAAATTATAAAGTTTATAATAACTAAATGGAAAAGACATATTAAAACTTATAAAGTTATAAAATGAATTTTAATAAACTTATAAAGTTTTATTAGTAATTATGAATTTTAATTGTTGAAAATAAATTATCAAATTATAAAGTTATAAGTTTTATAAAAGTCATAAAGATTTTATAAGAAAATAAGTTGATTAAATTAAAATTAAGGTTTTAATAAATTAGAAGTTTAAATTGTAATTATTCTTTTATCTATTTATTTTAATTAATCTTATATTTATTTCAAAATCTTAACTCCCTTTTAAAAGACTTGTAACTCACCATTAACACTATTTGTAACCTCCTCCTAACCTCAACTATAAAATCAAGGCTTAGGCCTCACTTTTCATTTGCTCATTCTCTAAAAATCTCTCATACTAACTTTTCATCATCCTTTGGTTATAATCAATTTCAAGAATTTTCTTTTACAAGTAATTTCAAGAAGTTTCAAATACTAAGGTAACCTTATATTGCTTTTATATTATGCATTTATATATTGTTTAATCATCCTAACATCCAATTAATCTCGTAACTTTATGCTCTTACTTTTATTATTTCTTCTATTAAATCTCTTTTAATTTTAATCATTATCATTTAATTATTAACTTTCTAACATTCACTAACCTTATAACAATCACTAACATTCCTAAATCAAGCTAACATAAACAAAGAATCCCGTTTGCATATGGACGGCTATGCCGCCGCATTCGGTTATTCCATAAGATTATTTCCATAAGTGATGGATATGCTGAAGTCTTGGAATATTTTTGTATAACTCAAATGAAGTCAAATATATCATATATCGCAATAATAAATTTGTTCTAACCGGTTTCATGCTTTAACAAATATAAAAGTGCACATAAGTGCCTTACTATAATTTTGACGGAATATAATAAGACTCCAATATCAAGTTCATTGAATTAACTTTTTAACAATAGTTTATATGTCTTTAAAATCAATCAGATAACTCAACAATAGCCTTCACTATATAAGTACGCATTTCAGCACCTTTAGTCTTGTGCTACTATTTTGACCTATTTACATATCTTTTCATAAAAATGTTTCTGAACGAAAGTTGTCCGGAAGACTTTGAACTAGTCAACAATAAATTTTTATAATTTTATGAAACCATTTGCTATTTTTAAAACCTGTTCAAACACATATCAAACATTCTATCCATAATTTAAAATTGATGCAATAGTCTTTTTTCAATCTACCTTTCGCTTTTTAGCATTCTCTAAACGTCCTAACCTCTTGTAATAAATTCCGACCTCAAGTTATTATTTTTTTATCATTTAGGAAATCACCTGTGACTCTAATGTACTCTACAACCATCATTATACTCGTGAGTTTTCCATGTGAGTTATTCATGTCCCCTTTGTGCTTTATTTCACATCTTTTGGGGTGAAATATATTAACCTTATGAACTTACACTTGTAAACATCTTGATACTTGTAAATGCACATGCAATTCATCTTTACTTTTTGCCATGGTTATTATTATTATTGTGAGTGTTATATGAGATACATTATATGTTGGCAATCATTAACTATTACTAGCTTGACGATGTGATAGATCTATCGGCCTGACAAGCCTACTTGGTTAATCCAAGTGCACTTAGCTAATCGTTTAATCTTGTAATCTGTTAAAGTTTAATTGTAGCTATATGTGTTCTATAAACTCGCATAATTCATAACCATTAATATTAATTGCTACTTGTAAATCATATATACATATATATATATATATATATATATATATATATATATATATATACATATATATATATAATATATATATATATATATATATATTATATATATATACATATTATATATATATATATATATATATATATAATATATATATATATATATATATATATATATATGTTTAACCCATGGAAACTCATCAACTTTCAAAGTTGACCCCTTTATTTTTAACATGTTTCAGGTTTGATACTTGAGGATCTCTCCGTGCTTATATAGGACTTGGACTTAGTTTAATTGAAAATCTTATGTTGTTGTTTATATCTTGTTTGTATTGTAATGATTTAATTGTCTTGTAATGTTCAATGAAAATAATATTTAATATTATTTCAACTTATTTATTTCCATGTGCCATGAACAATCATTTCACATTCGTCCGCCCCGATGATTCCGCCGTCAGTCGGGGTGTGACAGATTGGTATCAAAGCCATGGTTATAGGGAATCAGGTTATTAGTGTAAGGCCCTGTTCCCGGAGACTTCACAATTGGTCATTCACAGCATTAAATACATTAAACGTTATAAATTTACCAACTTAAGCAGCGGAATCATTTTAACAAAAACCATTCATTTCATTAAAACACTGTTGTTGAGCAATACACTATTGTTTAATCGAATACAAATGAATTGTTTGGTTGCATTACAAAACAACAGCAATAATAAGTATGAATGAATGTCAGTCTTTCCCTACCGAGTGGCTTCACCCTCGTGCCATCCTCAGCAATGATTACCTGCCAACAGAAAATGTATAAAAGTCAGCGTTGCTGAGTGAGTTCTAGTTTTTAAAAGTAATAAAATACTTTTTGTAGGTGTACATATGAAAATACTCTTTTTATGAAAACTTCATCTCTTTATACGTGAGCACGCATTAACTATAGAATCAGGTAATGCTTAATCTCTTTACTGTATGCTTTGTTTACTCTGTACTCTTTTATTTTTATCTTTCACTATCTATGTGGACCAGTGAGCAATACCCTAAACTATGTGTGCGGGGGAAATGGTGCTGGGCCCTCTGTTCCCATAAGGGGCTCTACATACTATATACAAGGCTGGCCTAGACACGTAGGATATGCTGCAAAGGTCTGCCAATCTCAATTGACTGGCCCCGTGTGCATCTGAGGGTAGCTAACCCGCATCACAGTTGAGCTGATGACCTCATGGTCGTGTACCTCCTGTAAGCTTGCAAGACTTGTTAACATTTTAATTAAGTTCCACTTATCTTCTTTATTACTCTTTCACTTTATTATTAGTAATACTTTACGTTACGATAATAAGCACACCACGTAAAGTCACATACTAATAGTAATAATATTAATAATAATATTAATAACAACAATAACAATAAGGAACAATAAAAAACAATCATAATCATGCATGAAACCCATCATTAATAAGCCCTAGTCAAACCTCGGTCAAAACCCTAAAATTACAGACTCCCAAAAATTCTGTAATAAATTCTAAGTGTTTAGGCATTTTGACACTATTTGGGCGCATGAGCCCTGTTCGGGTGTTTTGTCACTATGCAGGCGCATGAGCCAACACTCAACTGCTTTAACACTTAGGCGCATAAACCATTCAGGCGCACGGACACTATTCGGGCGTATGGTCCATTCGGATGCATGGACACTTAGATGCATGGGCTATTTGGGCGTATGGAAACTTAGGCGCATGAGCTATTTCAGGCGCATGGGCACTATTGGGGCGCATGGCCCTACACTTAGTTGTCCGACTAATATTCTAGGCGCATGAGGGCATTTTTCAGGTGCATGAGTTACACTTAATCATTTCTAAGGCATTTCCAGGCGCATGGGCCTTATTTAGGCGCATGAACATTCTATTCAACATGTTTCTAGGATAATTCCGAACCCAAACATCAAGCCTATTTGTTCTAAGCTTACTAAGGCTATTCTAAGCATGAACAACCTATGAACATCTAAGGAACATCATCAAACATGCATAATACATATGGGTATACATACATAAACATTGTAAAATCATTTTAATACATTTTCAGCCCCAAGAAGAGTTTAAAACAAGTAAAACCGGGGTCTAGAAACTTACCTGGTGCAACTTTGGGTGTATCTTCCTTCTAACCCATTTGCAAATGAGTTCAAACACCTGGAAACCCACAAAACACACACCACGAACACACACACAAACACATAAGCATATAACCAAGGCAAAACCCAACATGAACACATAGAAACTTCGAATTCTTACCTTGAATTCGACCTCCTCTTCTTCTTCTTCTTCTTCAAACCCGTAGCTTTCTGCTCTCTCTCTCTCTCTCTCTCTCTCTCTCTCTGTAATTCGATGAGAAAAGGTGATGTGAAGAGAGGGTGGGCGGCCATGCCCACCTTTACACCAAATTTTTGTACTTTTATCATTTTTACACTTTTAACCCTCAACTTGGGTTTATTGATGTTTCCTTTCTTTATTCTTCATTTCTTATTTTTCTTTTCTTTTTAAAGAATAACCGGGTGTTACAATTAGAAATGGAATGACCTAGACTATTAATAAGTGCCCTTACACATGAGTCCTCTCATGTATTTTATATGTTTAGATAGGATCTTATGTGCTTATTGTTTATACTTGATTATGTGATTATATGCCTTATGTGATTCTTCTTATACTTTAAATCTTATCAATGCACACACGTATTGTAAATCATATTCTAAGGCATTATGTGCCTAAATCAAATGGTATTCAAAATGAACATTGAATCGTTATTCGTGGTTTCAAGTCTCGTCAAAGTTTGTGTCCTACAACTTGAAGAATGTAATGTTGGAAGAGCGTGATGCCTGTATCTTGAAGTGTTCTATCTAGGAAAGGTATTCATATAAATCCAAATCAACCGATGGATCCATTTACCTTACCTGAGAACCCTTGGAGCGAGTCTCTGCTTATAGGCACACATATCTTCATTAAGGTTGTGGTTGACCTAATACTTTGATGAGTCAACATATTTTCCTTGATTGTATACCAAACGTACAAGTGCACATCTTGTTGTTATCGTATTATCATTGATTTTTTCCTTCTTGGATTTGAAACCACATTACCCAATTCTCATAACGACCCTTAATAATCTTTTTGAATGTCTTCCCCTTAAAACCATACCTATTCTGAAAATTCATTTCAATGATACTTTTATTCTGAACTGAACCATTAATCTTAACAATACGATCCTCGTATCAATTTTAAACTAATGTAACTTTGAAACCTCAATGACATAGTAAACAAGAATCGATCATCTAACAATCCATGTCAAAGTTTTGCTTGAGAAGCTCCTATGAATTCACATGCACGATCGGGTTTTGTCACTAAACACTTGGTTTTTCTTTCAAAATCACTTAAACAACACTCGAATGAATGAGATCCCAAGAGTTGATGATAATATAATAAGTAACGATGAACACAGAAAGATAATTTTCAAGGTACTTGCATATAATGCTTCTCAACTCAAAGTGTTACAAGACTCTTACAAGCATACTCTTATGAGTTACAATGAGAAACTATATATAATACTACCTACAGTCGAATATACTTTAATACCAGCTGGAATCCTCTAACTAAATCAAATACTACAAAGCTATGGTTTAAGTTATCTTCGATAAAGTCTTATCTAAGATATGGTAGTCAGGTAATGTCCCTGACTTACCTTTTGTCACCAACTAAAGTTGGTACTTGTACTAACATAAAAAGGTGAATAGTGGAATAAAGTATGGTCAACTACATGGCCCTTTGAGAAAACGCCATGTAGTATCAGAGGTCTACAACAGAGTGTCAAAGACCATACTTATGTGCACTGGTTCATAACAGTGTCTTTCGAAGGTTAAATCGCTTCGGAAGAACAATACTTTCGAAGCCATTTACACTTCGGAAGAGGCTACTTCTTTTGAGGCTTGAGGACTCTTCTTTTCTTCAAACTTTGGATGTAGTCTTCTGATTTCTTCTTCTTAGACTTGATCTTCGGAAGTAAGTTCTTGACTTCGGATGTAGAGTTTCTTTGGAAGTTGATCTTTTACTCTGCCTTCGGTTTAGAAGCTCCATACTTGTCTTCGGAAGCCTTTTGTAAGTAGCATCAAAATTTGTCTAAGTGATTTGGTTTTGGTTGCACCAACCTTCTTTTTGATCCAACAAACTCCCCTAGGCTGATGCTACCAAAACCTCACTTGTTTCTGCTCCTCAAAACCTTCAGCACCAAGGAGAGTAAATATTTGTCAGTTTCCTTGTTCTTCCTTGAAGTGGTGCTAAGAAGCTTGTACAGATCTTTCATTGATAGGAACTCTAGTCTGTCACCCTAAATGATATGTACCCTTGTTGTGTCCCTCTGAAAGAGTTAGTTGATGGGAGCTATAATAATATTCCCATGTAACTATAGGTTCCAATTCAGGACCCTCCACCATCTGTAGAAAGGATGTGCCCTTGGTGGGAGGTTCTATCCTTGTCTTCATTTCTTCTCAACTTCAACTCTTCTTCAATCTTAGCTTTTGACACAACAAGATGAAATTACTGAGATGATTTCTGATGTGAGCAATAGTTTTAAAGTTGGAAGGGTTAGAGAATGGTTTCTCTGCTAACTCAACAATGTCAAACCTGCTAGAGTGTAGCAGAGAGGTGGCATTCAGTCTGTTGACTTCTCCATTCTCTCTTTCGACAATAAAGTTATGAGAAGCTTCATTGAACCTCCACCAGATTATGTTCTTTCTAGGCACAAGAGGCTGACTAGGAATCTTGTCCTCTTTCTTTGTATCCAGCAGAGTCACCAGCTTCCTTCTTAGTCTCTTCTTTTTATCATTCAATAAGCCTGAGTTGAGGCATAGAAGTTTTGCAGCATGGTCCAGTGTTCCTCTAGGCAGATCAAGAAATTGTTCTCTTGTAAGGACATGAGATCCATCAACATAGGTTAGTTTGACAGAGTCTTCCTCACAGGAGATGTCACTCAAAGTTGTGTAGTTAGTGAGCTTAGTCTTGATTGCCTTAAACTCCTCAAGGGAGAGATGTTTGGAAGGCTGAGGGGATGGTTTAGAAGGTTTTGGGTAGGATGTGTGTAGTGGTTGTGGTAAGTGTTTTGGGTTGAAGGATGGGTAGTTTTTGGTGTTGAGGTGAGGAAGTGGGTGAGGCTAAAGGCATGGGTTTAGGAGTGTAAGGTTCATTTTAATGGTGAATGGAGAGGGAATTGTTCAGGTTGAGGTTGAGTGGTTGTGTGAAGGTCATCCCCTGTACCCTTCTATACATCTCTCTCCTTTTGCCCAACGAATGTCAGCTTTGATTTCACTGACAATTTGCTGGAGTGTCCTTTCAGACATAAGACCCACTGCCTTCCAAAGAAGCCATGAGCCTGGAGATAGTCTTTCATCCAGGCTTTCTCACCTATCTTCTTGGTTGCAGTGACCCTTGCTTCTTCTTCTTCTCCCTCAACTTTTCTCTTGCATCTCTTTTTCTTCTCTTTCTCCAATTGATCCTGCTCTTTGTTGAAGAGCCATAGGATCATTTCATCATTATGTGGAGACAACTCTTGAAGAGAGAAACCTCTGGAGGTTAGGAAGGCTATCCTTTCCCTCCTGAGCTGCATGTCAGCTTCCCTCTGTTCCTTTTCTCTTTATTCCTCTAAGGCCAACCGTGTTGTTTCCTTTTGTAGCTTGGTTGCCTTTTCCAGTTCCACCAACTCCTCTATGGTAGCATGAGTGTTACTTCATTAGTAGCTCCAAGCTTGATAAGCTGGTCAATGATCTCTGCTCTCCTTTTGTTGTTGGCTGCCACCTGGTTGGCTGCAGCTGCTTTTGTACTGGCAGCTAACAGCTTCACAGTTGGAAGTCTTCCATTTCTCTTTAGCTATTCAATCTTCTCCTCTTCCTGAAGCTCTTCTGCAGTCATTTTTTTCTTTCCTTTGTTATCTTTTGAGGAGCTTGACTTTGGTGGTTCTTGCAGAGTGGATTCGGATTGTGAGAGAGGTAGAGAGGGTGTCTGAACAAGAGGTTGATCCAAAAGTCCTCACTATTCACCTCAGATGCTAGTTCTAGAATTGCATCTGTGATGATTAGATCCTCGGATAATGTGAACAGTCCTTCCATAACTTCCATTTCAGCTTCGGAAGATTTGGCTTGTTCTTCCAAGGCTTTAACTTCAGCTTTGGAAGTTTTAGGAGGTGTGTGGATTCGTCCCAACTGTTTCATTTGCTGAGCCATCAGTCCTCATTTCCACTTCGAATTGATTCTCACGTTCCATGTGAACCTTAGGTTGACCAACTTCTTCCATAGTGGTAGAAGGTGCACTTAGCCTTTAAAGCTCTTCAGCTCCAAAATACATCATTACTGCATCAAGGCTTGGCTGATCAAGAGAGGATCTCAACAGAAACTTGGAAAAGAGTCTGTAAAGATCTCTGAGCATCCTTGGGTCAATTTGCAGTACAACTTTGGATGGCTTAGAGAAAGTTGTAATAGGAGCCGAATATTTGGAAGTTGAAGTTTGGCTCTGTAGTTCCTCAAATGTTTGTCTCTGAACACTCTCCCCCTTTTTGGTAGCATCATCTTGAGAGCTAGATTAGCTAGAGGAAGAGGTCAAGGAGACCTGAACAGGTACATGCCTAACAGATCTCTCAATCTATTTCTTAGCTAGTTGAGCCTTGAAATTGTCAATATCAAGTTGCTGAGTGGCAGACCTTTCTTCTAAAGTCCTAACCTTGGATTCAAGGTATGAGACTTTAGATAGTAGGTCTTGAATAAGGAGTTTCATGCTTCCCTCATCTTCTTTTGAAGAATCATGGGAGATGAGGTAACATACCTAGTATGTTCAGCCTCACCACCAGATGTGGTTTCTTGGCACCCTAGTTTCCCTTGCTTAATGATATCTCTTTCAGAGTCATCAAAAGGCATGGTTGCCGCAGATTCGGTCTAAAATGTTACCACTATCCATAAGGTCCATTGAGGCACCTTCTGTAGTGGCAACTGAATCTGCATGAGTCCCCTCCACATCAGTGGGACTCACCTCAGTAAAGGTTTGCTGATGGGGGCTAGAGATAAGAGGTGTCTCTAGGCTCTGTTGATCTTGGAGAGGGTGTTGTAGATCAACTTCATTGCCATGGAGGGACGATTCTCTTCATCAGTTTTGAAGAGAAGGTCAGTGAAAGATAAGGAGGTTAAACCTACTGACCTAGAACCTTGGTCAATGTCTACAGGCATTGAGCCTTTGGTGGGGCTGTTCCCTTGTTGGCTGCTCAGAAGAGTGTAAATATTCACCCTAAGGGCTTTCAGATTCGGTAGTGGGCTCATGGGTTTGAGACTGAGGAGACTCAGACCCATATTGAGGTCAATGGTGAAGGATGGTGGAGACCTCAGGCTGAGTGGGAGCCCAATGTTCCACTCTAGCCTTTTTGAATTGAACAGGAGGAGCTTGTTCAATCAGAGTAGATTGAACAAGGGGTCGTTTGGGGCGTATTTGGTAGGTGATGGTGATGGGAAGAGAAGGTAAAATTGGCATTGCGGGGGGCAGTTGCTGGTGTGGGTCATCACCTGTGGGGTCAACAGGGATGTCACCAGGAGCTATTTGCTTAGTCATACCTAAAAGTAGACAAGTGACCTTCCAGTGAATTAGTGGACACCTTCTTCGGACATAAGCAAGGAAGATCCTAACTGCCTCAAGTCTTGTAACAGGTGCAAAGATATCAGTATAATCAATTCCTTCCTCTTGAGTGTATACTTGAACTACCAGTCTTGCCTTGTTCTTGATAATCAAGCCTCTGTCATCTCTCTTGTTCCTGAAAACCCATTTAGTGCCTATAGGTACTTGACCAGATGGTAGTGGACATAGGTTCCAGACCTTTTGTCTCTTGAATTGAAGCAACTCCTCTTGCATCGATTCAACCCAACTACTATCTTCCAAAGCACCTTCAACCTTCTTGAGTTCCATCTGGGATAAGAAGCATGAGTACAAGCAGACATTCCCATGATGAGTCTACTCTCTTGTTCTCACACCTTCAGAGACATCCCTAATGATGTTCTTAGCTGGATGAGTGTTAGGAATCCTTATTGAGGAATCACTTCTAGTTGCAAAGATAAATCCAGATTAGACATATTTTGCTCAGGAACATGAACACTTTGTCTAGCTATTGTTTCAAACTCATTCAATGAGGACTGATTCATTGAATGACAAACATCATCAATTGTTGGCTGTGAAGTAGCATTAACAGTTCCCTGTTCCTTCAAAATGCTACTTTTCTCCCTTGGTGTTGTATTGGATCACCTGATGTGTTTTGAGGATCAACAGGTGATTCACTAGTTGAAGCTTCATTATTTCTTGATGTAGGTATACTATCAAATCTGTAAATAGTGGGAACTTGATTTATGGCAGCTCTTGGAGACTTGGAAGAGGTATGGGTAGCTCAAACAGTTGATTAGCATCAGCATCAACATCATTTTGAGCACCTGTTCCAACTGAAACATTCTCACAATAAGGTTTAGAATAGTTTGGAAACAAATCTAAATCAAAAATGATCAGGGCCATTCCCCTAACACAAGGAGTATGCTCATTAACAATTATATTGGATGACTCCTCAAATTGTTGATTCTTGTACTCTATAAGCTTTAGAGCTAGAAAAGTATCCAACAAAGATAGCATCATCCAACTTTTAGCAAATTTTGCCAAATTTTCCTTTGTGTTAAGTATGGTACACCTGCTGCCAAAGGACCTTAGAAATCCAATGAACGGTGGCCTCTTGTTCCATAACGCATAAGGGGTTTTTCCATGTGGCTTAACTACAAAAACCCTATTATGCAATGCTAGCTGCCTCTGCCCAGAATATTAGAGGTAATTTGGAATCAGCTAATATAGTTCGAGCAGCCTCAATAAGTGTCCTATTCCTCCTCTCAGCAACACCATTTTGTTGAGGAGTTCTGGGGGCACTGTATTGTCTGGCAATCCCTTTGAGTTACAGAATGAGTCAAGAACGAGTTCTTAAACTCAGTCCCTTGATCACTTCTAAAATCTTAACTTGTGATCAATTTGATTTCTATTTTAAGAATAAAAGACTTTAATGTTTTAGCAGTTTCATCATAGTTCTTAAAAAGAATACCCTTGTAATCTTGTAAAATCATCAACTATCACAAGGCAGTATGATTTCCTTCCAATGCTCGTTATACTTGTGGGACCAAAAAGATCCATGTGCAATAAGTGTAATGGAGTAGTGATGGAGTTAACACTCTTGGATTTATGAGATGCCCTGTGTTGCTTCCTTTCAGGCACGCAACACAGTTATCTTTGCAGAAAAATTCCTTTTTAGGCAAACCATGTACCAAGTTATTTTTAGCCAATTTTTCCATTGTTTTAAAATTTACATGACACATACGTTTATGCCAAAGTGTTGACTCATCACTATCTGCTTTGGAAAGAAAGCATGATACTTCACCCATTGGGGAAGCATTGTTCATATCCAGCTTGTACATATCCCCTTTCCTGGGAGATCTAAGAAGCACTAATTCAGAGGAATTGTCATCCCTAGTTTAAGGATAATTCACTCATGTTTTGTGAAAAGCATTGATGCTTTTGATCACGAAACTAAGAAACACTTAACAGATTGTGTTCAAGCTGTTTGAAAAAATTAACTTTGTCAACTTTTAACTTCCCGTTGGATATACTCCCTCTGCCAGAAATATATCCTCCAACCTCACCTCCAAATCGGATATGAACTCCATCATAGTGTTGAAACTATTGAAGGAGAGATCTATTCCCTGTCATGTGCCTGGAGCATCCATTATCCACATCCAGACATTGTTATTCTTGTCATATGGATGTCCCTGCACACAAGATGAGATTGTTAGTTTTGATTGGATACCCAAGCCTTGCTGGTCTTGGGTTCTTTCAATGATAGTGACATAATTGAACCAAAGGTTAAGCATGAGGGTTCAATGGATGTCTTTGAAGAAGAGGCTTGGGCTGCAACATCTTTCTTGATCTTCCAATCCATCCTTTGGTTGATCATGGAAGATGTGCTTGTAGAAGCTTTTGCAGCATGGCATTCTTCCGAAGCTTCTTTCTTTTCAGAAGAAGACTTCAACACCTTTTCTTCCGAAGTAGTCTTCTTCTGGGATGGTTTCAAAGGAATTTTCTTGTTCTTCAGATTTTTAACAGCTTTTGCTTCCGAAGCCATTTTCCCTTTGGAAGAAGGATTTTCTTTCAAAGACAACCTAGCTTTGGAAACTAGCTTTCCTTTTTTCATCACTTGGACCATCTGATAAGGTCCAAATGAGAAACCTTCCCTGACTCCTTCCTTTCTAACATTATTTGCATAATGTGTGCTAGCTGGATTGTAGTAACAATCTTTAGCCATGTGGTTTTGTAGACCACACATTATGCATGTAATGTTAGTCTTTTGGGAGCTTGTGGGTTGCTATTTCTTATTCTTTTTCTCTTTGTCAGCAACCTTTCCCTTCAACTTCTGATCCTTTGGTAGGACAGAAGTGTGCTGGTACTACACTCCTTTCTTGAATCATAAGTACCTACCACTTGGAATCCAACTTAGATAAATACACCCTTTGTTTTGGGTCAATCATCAGCTTAGACTCAGCCATTTTCTTACAGTTCTTCTGGCAGCTTTAGCTCTGCTTCTTCTGGCTTTGGTGGTTAGGATTTGATCTTCACTGGAGGAGTGGGTTGATTTCCGTGTTCCTTCCCTGTGATGGCCTCTATTATTGCATCATTCTTCAACTCATGTGAAGATGGGTCAGCAGATGGGACCTCTTGCTCCTCAGTACCACATCTAGATTGTCTTATGGACTCATAAGAATATGGTGGAGCAATTTTATTGGTCCCCAACCCTCCTTTGTTTTGATAACAGATTTTTGAGTGGGAGGATGATGCAATAATAGCTTGGAAGTTCTGCTCAGAAATAGCATACTTCCTAGCTTTAGCCTCAGTAGTGACAAGCTAGGCTTGAGCCTCTGATAATTTGGATATTAAATCCTTTAATTGAGTCTTGTAATTTGTGTGTTCATATTTTATTAGGGAAATAGTTTTCTCTAATTCTTCAATTTTCATTTGGTAGTCATATTCAACTCTTTTAAAATCAGATTTCAAAACATAAAGACTCAATATCAGATTTAATTTTCATATTGTAGTCCTGATATAATTTAACCTTAGCAATATAGGCCGGAGTATAGAGATGTTCATATACCTGGTTATCATCTGTTCCAGACATGAATGCTTGAGCAGGAGTCATATCCTATACCATAAAGCTCGAGTCGACTTCTTGAGCTATTGTAGTTGTTTCTATCAATTTCCAGTGGGCTTTGATGTAGAGGGATGTGTGGAGGCCTATGCGTTCTCGGATTTGATTTGGGAGCCTTGCATTCCCTTGGAAGTGACCAAGTTGGTTATAGTTGTAACATTTGGCCTTGGTTTTGTCAAACCCAAACTTGCTAGAAGTTGGGTTCTAAGGGAATTTCCTTCCAGTTCTCTTGAAGAACTTCTTCGCTTTGTAGGTTAAAAGAGCCATCTATTGGACAATGTCCACGTACTCTACATTATCTGGATTGAAGCACTCCACATCATCAAAGCAGTATTGAAAGTCACTTGAGTGTCCACTTCCCGAGACAAAGGGACAGCTGTCCTAAAAGGAACTATGCTGAGCCTATTGAGACTTTGGAATCACAGGGAAAGTGATGTAAGGTCCAGATGAGCAGGATGGTTGTTGGTTGTATGTCAGGTATTGCTGAGGTTGTAGGGGTACTGAGCCTTTAGCAACCATTAGGCGTGCTAGCAGAAGACTCAGAGGTCTGCTTGTCTGGTGGCCCTTCTTACTCTCCATCTCTAAATGGTATCCATCAAGGATGCCATAAAGTTCAGTCATAGTGAGAGTGTTCAAGTTCTCTATCCTCTTGATAGAGACATAGTAGAATGTCCACTCATTTGGAAGAGTACTCATGAACTTTCTTGTAGGTCTCTAAGTTCAAGAGTGATCTTCACAGACTGAAGAGAAGAAATAAGATCCATGTACCTGAAATACTACTGGCTAAGAGTCTCTCCAACAATATAGGTGAAGTTCTCGAATTGCTGCTTTAGTGAGTCCTTCTTAGAGTCGTTGGAGCTTGAATACATCTGAGCAAGTGCATCAAACAATTCTTTGGCAGACTTGCAATGCTCAAACCCCACCATGATGGAGTTGGGTATTGCAGTCATTAGAATAGTCATTGCATTGCTGTCAATGTCCATCTTCTTTCGGTCCTCGTCAGAATACTCTTCAACAGCCTTTTCTATCATGGCACCGTTTCCACTGGGTGCTGCCACCTTGGGTTTATACGAGTCGTTGACAATGGAGTACCACATTTTGCTATCTTGGTATCTGATGAAGCCTTCCATTTGTCTGCTCCAAGACCTAAAGTTTTCAGGAGTATTGTTGGACCAAAAGAACCAATGAGCCAGATCAGAACCTTAAGTCCCACAGACATCAAAACAACTGAAGTGGTCTACAACAGCTGAAGAAAAAGTCTGAAGACAAAGTCTGAAGACAACTGCTGAAAACAAAGTCTAAAGACAACAACTGAAGACAAAGTCTGAAGACGAAGTCTGAAGACAACTGCTGAAGACAAAGTCTGAAGAACAAGTTCTCAGAAGTTGTCACAACAGCTGAAGTAGTTCTTTTCAGTATTTGTGATGGTTTACTTTTCAGTATTTTGTAATCAGTAGTTTTATTTTATGTAAAACATCTGAAGTGTTTACACTCAGATGTATAACTTCAGTAGTTGTAATGTTAGCTTGTACTTAGATTTTGTGAATGTGTCCTCAGTTTTTGAACATCTTCAGTAGTTTAGTTTACTTTCAGTTGTTTGTATAATTCAGTTAGCTATCACTATCAAGTGACGTCAGCTGATGTCACATTCCTTATAAAAGGAATGTTGACCTAATTTCTTGCAATTTTAAGTGTGTGCATGAATGAAAACATTCTCTTTGCAGAAAACTTTCCCTCTCTATAACCGTCATTATTTGATTGAATATTCATAATTCTTGCTTAAATTTCGTCTAATTCTTGTGCTATTCCACTGCAAATCTAATCTAATTGATCAAACTAGATCCCAATCCTTTCAAATGGTATCAGAGCCGGTTAATCATTGATCGTTTAAAAATTGATCATTGAAACTGTTCTTTTGATATCTAAGTTTGATCGAATTAGCAAATTTGCAAGAATTGGTTTTAGAGTTTGATTTTCTGTTGCTTTCGATGAATTAATTTGAGATTCATCTTGTTTCAACTGTGTTGTTGAGTTTTTGAGCTAGATCTGTTAAAATCTCATTGAACCTGTTTGAATTGGTGAAAATGGCTACATCAATCAATGATCCTCACAATACTGGCTCCTCAACAAAGCCTCCGATGCTTGTTAGATGAGTATAACATGGGCAACGTCGAATGCTCTATCACCTGTCTGTCAATAGTTCAGGTTGTTGGAAATCTGTGGTTCATGGACCATATTCCATGGTGAGTAATCCGGAAACCATTGAGATGGTTCGAAGAAGAAAGAATAATACTTAGATGAAGATATGAAACTGTTTGAAATTGATGCTAAAGCCCATGGAATTTTGGCCATGGCACTGCCTAATGAAATCTATTCTGGACTTATGCATCATGAAACTGCTCATGACCTCTGGGTCGCTCTGAAAGAACAATTTGGAGGAACTGATGAGGTCTTGGCAAACATAGAGAGATCCTTGCCCAGCAATATGAGACATTCTCTCATAGAAAGGGAGTCATTGACTCAACAGTTTGAGCGATTTTCCTGTTTGATATCTGAGTTGAAAATGGTTAAACATGAATATACAAACAGTCAGATGAACAACAGATTCCTAAAATCCCTGCCTGAGAGATGGGACACATATACTATTGTCCTACGCTCCAGTGCAAATCTGACAATCTATCTCTCACCCAACTTCATGGGAAACTGTTAACATTTGAAAGAGAGATAGAACAGAAAAGGAAACTGGCTTCATCTGGGAAGCTCACTGATGATTTTGTACCAGGGATACTGCTCTGGTCAGTCATGAGTTAGAATATGCTGCATCAGAAAGTTCTTATGATGAGCATATAGATTTCTTTTCAAACAGTGGAGATCCTGCTTTTGTTGGTGTTGATAGTAATCAGGTGTAGTAGTGATAATTTGTGCTTTTTGATGGATGATTTGAAAGGAATTGCCGATGATGATCTGGAAGAGATGGATATTTTGAGCCAAATGGCATTAATCAATATCAGATATCAAAAATTTTACAAAAGGATAGGTAGAAAATTTCCTGGTCTCTCTGAAAAAACCAAAGTTGGTTTTGACAAGAGCAAGTTGAGGTGTCACAAGTGCCATAGACTTGGACATTTTGCAAGAGAGTGTAGATCATCTGGATCTAACTCTTCTGCACCCTTTGTGACCTTTCCATGCAATAGCTCACAAAACAAAGGGCAACACTCTACCAGTGCTGGTCATCATTCACAAATTCAATCATCTCCTGCATATTTTGTCCCTCAAGGTCAAATGCCATATCCTTATCCCTGTTTTTACATGCCTCAGTCCATCAGGTTCCAGTACCCATAGCTCAACAACCACATGTCCTACCTGAGCCTCAACCATCTCAATCAAATCAACAATCTCAATCTCAATCACATCAAAGCTTTTTCACACCTGGAGTTGTTGACTGGAGTAGCTTACCAGATGATCTTTCTGGTTATTCTGAACAAGTGTTTTCTGGTGCTAGTCAACATGGTGGTGAAAATCCTTTTGGAAATCTTGCTCTTATGGCCCTGGAGTCTACTGATGGTTCATGTTCAAATGCTTCATCATCACAGGTACCACAGGTATCTTCTGAGGCTAAGGCCAAGCTGTGTTCTGAGTCATGCATAGCTGCTTTTGTCTCAATTAGAGAAGCAATGTAGCTTTAATTAATCAAAATCTTGACCTAGAGAAAGTGATTTCCAAAAGAAAAGCTGAGTTTGAGTCTGTCTTAAAGGAAAAAGATGATGAGATTTACAAATTAAAATGCCAAATCACTGATGAAAAGCAATAGAGGTCATTTTAAAGAATCATAAGAATCTCAAAGAACACTTGCAGCTACTCAAGTAGAGTGTGAACACTGGTAACATCCTGCAAGCGGTTTGAAATGCTTCTTACAAGCAAACAGCTTCAAATGTGAAGTTTGGGATTGGGTATAATCACACTGTACCTCCTACAGATTTTACTCTCAAGATAGAAGTAAAATCTAAAGGTGAAAGCAATTTGCAAAACACATCATCATGTGTCTCATCCTCAAGTGATAATCCAATCAGAGGATGAAGTCAGTATTAGTACCTCAGCTAATCAATCTGCTGATGGTCTCACTGCTGATAAACACATGATCAAAGAAAAGCTGAGCACTTCAGTGTTGTGTCACAAAGTATTCAAAGTACTAAAGGGCAAGTAACAACACCTGAAGAGCATTTCAAACCAAATGAAACAAACATGGTTGGACAACTGCTGAAGAGTCTATCAGGAAATCCAAAAGTACTGATAGAAAACTTCTGAAGAACAATCTTTAGTTGTTACAAATCCTTCAGTACTTAACATAAGTATGAGAGGAAGAAAGTACTGAAGAACACACCTTAGTAGTTTCATCTTCTTCAGCAGTTGAACAACAGAAGATAAGAAAAAGCCATGTGAAATATGTGGTCTATTCAATCATCTTACTATGAATGTTGGTACAGAAAAGGTTCCAATTCAACAAAGATAAAATCATTAAAAAGAAAATTACTAAAATGAAAGATGAATTTGAAACCAAGTTTGTGCCACAATCATCTCAATCTGATAACCAAAGTTCTTACAAAATCTAAAAAGAAGGAAGGGGTTTATCATAAAACAGCTGAAAATATTCCTCATGTAATATCAAAACACCAGACTAAGTCTGTGTCTTTCAAAAAGGAGGACATGGTGAGTCACAAAAACCAATCAAAAACAAGTACTGATGTGTTTGCTGAACTGAAGGCTTTAACAACCAATCAGACACAACTTGTTATGATGGTTCAACTTCTGTTGGGGAGAGCTACCCAAATAGATGTACCTGTGATTAAACCATTGAAAAGGAAACTAAGACAAAATCAAAGGAATCCTTTTAGCACCATCTCCACTTCAAAGGCTGTTAATCATGACAAATCAGTTAGTATAAAATCTAGATGAGAATAGACCCAAACCAAAATGGTTTGGGTCTCAAAATCTAACTAGTTGTTGTGACAAATGCAGGGTTCTTCAGCATGCCATAGAAGCATCTGGTATGTGGACAGTGGAGAATCTATGCATATGACAGGGAGCAGTTCTCTTCTTCATGACTACCCTCAAGGAAAGAAGGGATTTGTATCTTTTGGTAATGATTCTAAGGGTTATATCATCGGCAAAGGCTTTGTGTCAAATGGTGAGATAAGATTTGATGACATTAACCATGTGGAGAATCTCAAGTACAACTTGTTGAGTGTCAGTCAAATGTGTGATAAAGGGCATGTTGCACTTTTCACCAGTCAGAACTGTCGGATTCTGTCTTCTAATGTTTTGAGAATGATTGACAAGATATTGGATGAATATTTATACTCTCCTGAAGGCCAACAGGATTGGAAGAGTATATGCCTTAGACTTATCAAAGAAAATTGATCTAAAAGGCCATCCATGTCTGTTCTCCAAGGCCTCTCCTCAAGAATCTGAACTATGGCATAGAAGGCTTGGTCATGTGAATCTTAAAAACATGAACCAGCTTATCCATCATGGTTTAGTGAGAGGTCTGCCATTAAAGGAGTTCAAATGTGATGACAACTGTTCTGCTTGTTTAAAAGGAAAGCAACACAAAGTAGCATTCCCTCCATAGAAGAACCAAAGTCCCGCCCTGCTTGCAATTACTGCATATGGATCTTTTTGGTCCAGTAGAGTGATGAGCATGGCAAAGAAAAAATATTGTCTGGTAATTGTGGATGATTATTTCAAATTTGTATGGACCTTCTTCTTACATTCAAAAGATGAGGCTGGTCAAATCATCATCTACTTTGTGTTGTATGTGGAAAAGCAGTACTCCCTTCCTCAAGTGTGTGAGGAGTGATAATGGCACAAAATTTAGAAACCACACACTTGATGAATTCTATTTATCTAAGGGAATCAAGAGGCAGTATAGCATTCCAAGAACTCCTAAACAAAATAGAGTGGTGGAGAGAAAGAACATGACCCTTATTGAAGCCGCAAGGTCAATGTTAGCTGATTCTGGTTTGCCACTAACCTTTTGGGCTGAAGCTGTCAACACAACTTGCTATGTGCAAAATAGAGTGTTAGTAAATAAGAGGTTGATGAAGACTCCTTATGAAGTGTTACATCATTTGGCTCCTCTGATTTCCTTTTTTAGAGTATTTGGGTGTCCCTGTTACATTCTTAACACAAAGGATCCACTTCAGAAGTTTGAATCAAAGGTGGATGCATGGTACTTTGTTGGGTATTCATCTACTTGCAAGGCATACAGAGTTTTTAATTGCAGAACAAAGATTGTTGAAGAAACCTTGCATGCAAAGTTTAATGAATCTTCAAAGGACAAAATTCCACAAAACCCTATGAAGTTATTTGATTTGGACATACTGCAATATGTTCCTTATCAGCCTCCAGCTGTTGTAGATTCTATGAATCCATCATCTCCTGCAACTAGTCATCCATCTGATGGTACAATTGCAAGGTTTAGTGATCACCTGCCTGAGTCTACTAACCTTGATGTTCCTGTAGCTTCAGTAGTTCCATCCACAACAAATGCTGATGAGATCTCTGATTCCTCTACTTCATTTGAATTCCATATCATTCTAGGTTTCAAGAGTCTGGATCACATCTGTTGCTGCTGAATCTCCTACAAACACTTGCACAGATCTTATTGAGTACAAGAACTGAAGAATCACCCCATGTCTCAGATCATTGGTGACATCAATGCTGGTGTCTCAACTAGAAGTCAATTGTCTAATTTCTGCTTTTATGCTCTCTTCATCAGACAGCAAGAGCCAAAGAACTATCATATTGCATTAAGAGACAATGGATGGGTTGAAGCCATGCAACTTGAGCTTCTTCAGTTTCAAAAGCAGCAAGTGTGGGAACTGGTTCCTCACCCCCAGGTAAGTGTGCAATAGGCACTAAATGGGTGTTTAGGAATAAAACTGATGAAAAAGGTCAAATTGTCAAGAACAAGGCCAGACTGGTTGTACAGGGGTTTTCACAAGAGAAGGTATTGATTATGATGAAACCTTTGCTCTTGTAGCCAGACTAGAGGCAATCAGATTGTTCTTAGCTTATGCTGCTTTCCATAATCTTAAAGTTTTTCAAATGGATGTCAAAAGTGCATTCTTATATGGTAAAATAAAAGAAGAAGTTTATGTGTGTCAACCACCAGGTTTTGAAGATCATAAACATCCAGATTGGGTGTATAAGCTTGATAAGGCTCTTTATGGGTTAAAACAAGCTCCCAGAGCCTGGTATGAAACCTGTCTAACTTTCTTCTTCAAAATATTTCACTAGAGGCTCCATAGATAAAACTTTGTTCATTAAGAAAGTAGGCATGCATAAGCTCTTTGTTCAAATTTATGTAGATGATATTATTTTGCATCCTCTGATCCACAGTTGTGTGATGCCTTTGCTAAGTTGATGCAACAAAAGTTTGAAATGAGTGCCATGGGAGAATTACAGTTCTTTCTGGGTTTGCAAATCAAACAAATGGCTGATGGAACTTTCATTCATCAGTCCAAATATACAAAGGATTTGTTGAAAAAGTTTGATTTACAATTGTAAGCCCGTTCTACTCCCATGTGCAGCACCACACAACTGGATGCTGATCAGAAAGGTAAAGCAGTTGATGAAACTCTTTACAGATGTATGATTGGTTCCTTGATGTACCTTATAGCTTCTAGACCAGACATTATGTTTGCAACTTGTGTCTGTGCTAGATTTCAGGCTGCACCTAAAGTATCCCATATGATTGCAGTCAAAAGGATCTTTAGATATTTACAAGGAACTCAATATCTAGGACTTTGGTATTCCACTGGGCACTCTTGTAAATTAGTTGCTTTCTCTAATAGTGACTATGCAGGGTGTAAATTAACTTGAAAATCAACCTTTGGTGGATGCCAATTTCTAGGCAATTGTTTAGTTTCTTGTAGAATAAGAAACAAACTTCAGTTGCTACATCCACTACTAAAGCAGAGTACATTTCTGCTGCAAGTTGTACATCTCAGATACTCTGGCTTTAGAATCAATTACTAGATTATGACATTACAGAGACTAAGACTCCTTTATTGATGGAAAGTGCTTCAGCTCTTTGTATTGTTAAGAATCCTGTCCAGCATTCTAGGATCAAACATATTGAGATCAGACATTATATTATCAGGGATTGTTATGAAAAAGGTCTAATTGATCCAAAGTTTGTTCCTAGTGCTGATGAGCTTGCAGATATATTTACTAAGCCTTTGGATAGTGCAACTTTCCAAATCTAGTGCTAAGGCTTGGCATGCTGTAGCTTGAATGATTTGACAACTACTGATGATCTCAGTTCACAAGTACTGATGAGCATTAGTATACAGCTGTCAAAAATAAGTACTGATTAGTTATTTTATCTTCAGTGGTTTTCATAACTACTGAAGACTAAATTACTTAAAAGTACTGAAGTACTTTATTTGTTGAAAAGTACTGATGTAGTTACAACTACTGATGTGGTTATAACTACTGATGTTTGTTTTAACAGATAAGTACTGATGACCAATGAAACATCTGAAAATCAGATAGTCTACTGAGTTAGTGTTAAGGTCAATGAAACAACTAAGATCTGTGAATTGACGACAACAACTGATGAGCAATTTTACTCTTCAATTGTTTCAAACAACTGATGTTTCATTTCAAAACAACTGAAGCCAAAACCAAGTCTTCAGTTGTTTACTACATCTGAAAGTTAAAACCATGTCTTCAGTGTTTTCTAACAACTAATGACTAACACCAAAACTTTTAGTTGTTTTCTTTCAGCCGTTTCATAACCTATAAATACCTAACCCTAACTTCAAACTTTTCATAAGTCGTTTTCCGAACGTTCATCTTCCATTAATGGCGACCATGCAAATCAAACCACGACACAACTGTGTTGCCTACCTCACAAGAAAGGGAAAGGCTGGAAGCTATGAAAGAAAGGGAAAGGCTGGAAGCTATGACAAGATTCATATCAAAGCATTTAGGAAGATCAATCATTGAAGTGAAGTCATGGTCCAGAGACAGTATTTTGGAGATAACCACCAGAATCTGTTCTTTTGAAGTATTCAACAAAGGATTGATCATAGAAGCTCTTGATGAAGCGGGTGCTGGGAAAAGGTCTGATATGGCAAAGTTATCCAAAGCTTCACTCACAACCAAGATGCTAGAGCAGCCTGTACAATCTCCCACACCAAAACAACCAACTTCACAACCCTCAAAACCAACTCCTTTACCTAAGAAACCTACTCAAACCACTACCAATGATGCACCCAAGAGGAAGAGAAGGGTGTTGTGGATAGAAGAAGAAGAAGATGATGATGAGGATGATAGTCTGCCAATCTCTGATGTTCTAAAATAAAGATGCCTGAGCCCAGGAGTCAACCAACAACAATCACATCTGACATCCAAAGGCAAATGGTAAAAGTCAAACTTGAAGAAGAAGAACAACACAAACAACATGATGAGGAGCTGTTAAGGATGGTTGATAAAGAGTTTCCTAAGTCTTCATCCATACAAGCTATGAAGAAACATGCTCAGAGGTTGTATGCTCTCAGATTCACATTTCAATATCAGAAAGAGAGAGTGAGAATTTGGCCTGACCCCAGAGTAAGTGACAGAATTCATAAAAAGAATATTCCAAGTCGATACAATGGCCAAGTAAAGAAGACTGTAGATGCTGAGATAATGCTGGCCATTGTAGTGTCACACTGGGAAATCCTTGAAGACTTCAAGAGATGTTACAAGTCTAAGATGACTCCACAAACTTTACTAGAAAACATAATGGTGAAGAAAGGATGATATACAAGAAGCTTGAAGAAATAAGAAGAAATGAGCTCCAGTTGTTACTTGAAGGTACTCATCCTGATGAGTTTGCATACAGAGAAATAACTACTATGGAGTTGAAGAATGGAAAGAATGTTAAGTACTTATCAGAGTACTATGGGCCTGAGTTTTTCTTTGAAAGTGAAGCTGAAGAACTCACAATGGAAAAACAAGTTGTATTCCTTGAGGCCTATGTTAGAGAGTCTTACAGACTCATCATTGGGAAGTAGGTCTCATGGATGGGGTAACAGCTCTGTGTCTAATTCCCCAAGATAGAGTTCCCATTCATCCTTAGCCAATCAAACTTTCTGAAACCTCTTCCCTGACCTGAGCTTAATTTGGAGATTCTGAGCTGATCCAGAAAATATTTCGGCCAATAAGTGGTCTTCAATAATCTTAAAATTTTTGGCTGCATTGGTTCAGGGGGAGTTTGTTGGACCAAAAGAACCAATGAGCCAGATCAGAAAAAACCTTTAAGTCCCACAGACATCAAAACAACTGAAGTGGTCTACAACAGCTGAAGACAAAGTCTGAAGACAAAGTCTGAAGACAAAGTCTGAAGACAAAGTCTGAAGACAAGTCTGAAGACAAAGTCTGAAGACAAAGTCTGAAGACAAGTCTGAAGACAAAGTCTGAAGACAAAGTCTGAAGACAAAGTCTGAAGACAAAGTCTGAAGACAAGTCTGAAGACAAAGTCTGAAGACAAAGTCTGAAGACAAAGTCTGAAGACAACTGCTGAAGACAAAGTCTGAAGATAACAGCTGAAGACAAAGTCTGAAGACAACTGCTGAAGACAAAGTCTGAAGACCAAGTTCTCAGAAGTTGTCACAACAGCTGAAGTAGTTCTTTTTAGTAGTTGTGATGGTTTACTTTTCAGTAGTTTGTAATCAGTAGTTTTATTTTATGTAAAACATCTGAAGTGTTTACACTTCAGATGTTATACTTCAGTAGTTGTAATGTTAGCTTGTACTTAGCTTTTTGTGAAGGTGTCCTCAGTTGTTAGGAACATCTTTAGTAGTTTAGTTTACTTTCAGTTGTTTGTATAATTCAATTAGCTGTCACTATCAAGTGACGTCAGTTGATGTCTCATTCCTTTATAAAAGGAATGTTGACCTAATTTCTTGCAATTTGAAGTGTGTGCGTGAATGAAAACATTCTCTTTGCAGAAAACTTTCTCTCTCTATAACCGTCACTGTTTGATTGAATATTCATATTATTCTTGCTTAAATTTCGTCTAATTCTTGTGCTATTCCACTGCAAATCTTAATCTAATTGATCAAACTTGATCCCGATCCTTTCAGTAATGATGGGAGCTTTAGTCATAGTTCCCATCTCTACTTTGATTTGTTAAAGGACATTTTGAGAGATTTGTAAGGAGGAGTGAAAAACAGGTTGATTTGGATGGTTAGATCTCACAATCAAGAGCCTAAAATGTTCTGATACCAATTGTTAGGATCGTTTAGGTACGAAGTACTAACTGATTTACGTGTATACCAAACCAAATAGTGCGGAATCCTATTTGATTGGCGATCCAATCAGTGAGAACGCAAGTATAATCGATCTAAGAATGAATCAAAACGTTAAGAACAAAGATGATTAACTGCGATCTATGAACTTGGAACAGGTTTTCTTGGGTCTCTGGACGGCTAGGGTACGATTGTGTGCGTAGGGATTTGAATTGTTACGTTTTTTCATGAATTAAGTGGTATTTATAGGTTAGGGTTTTCCATTCGTGCGACTGAACCATTAGCATGGTTCAGTCATGCGACGGAAGAATGCAGTTGATCCATTCACACGACTAAAGATCCAGTCGTGTGACTGAGTCAATCTCATGTCCCAATCATGCGACTGATCCAGTCTCGTGGTTTAGTCATGCGACTGGTTCATTAGCTTGAAGTATTCATGCGTATGGTCCATTCGCATGAGAACTTCACATGATTAAGTTTAAACACGTTTCTCAATCATTATTGACTAAGAACTATGTAAACAACCACAAACCTATATAGTTAATTCAATATGTGTTATCACACAATAAAAAATGAAATATTAAACATTATAAGCATCACCAACACATTACATGTCATTCATACCCATTCAATTACATATCTGTAAGACATGAAAGACATTTTACATTTGAGCTCCTAAACTAGGTACACATGTACCTACAAACTCCCCCTTGGAACTAGTTTACATCATTGTCTAACATTCTTCATCAGCTCTTCAAACTTATTGTACTTCTCCTCTCTTGTAGCTCCAGCATGTATCTCAAATGCGAAACAGAGCCTTATAACATTTTGAAACTGGAGGGCTTGTATAATGTCTTGCGAATCATAAAACAGTGGCCACTTGTACAATGTGTATACATCATCAGGAGACAAGTTAGTTAGCCATATTGGGTCAAATACCCGAATAGTATCCATTTGGCCCTCTTTTTGCAAGACTATAACAGCTTCACCTGTTCTCCAATCATAGTACTACCACTTAAAGTGTGGAGTGAAGTCCTGTGGCACTTCCCTTAGAGGAATTCTTGACATTGTACGCGGAGGACTCCACTTCAGCACTATCTTGGCTTTCCAGTAATGGCATCAACTTCAGACCGTCTGATGTACCTCGTCGGTTGTTGAGGTCTAAGGTTAACCGACCTAGTGTGGTACTCTTTTCTCAATGCAGCCTCAAACCAGCCTGACATTTTCTTTGGGTTAGCATATAGCAACTTTAGTTTGGCCAGCTGGTTGAGCTCAAAACTAGGGAGAGTTTTTCAGATCATGTGGGAATCTGAAGTACTCTATTCCCTTCTCCCTCTTGATAGCATAGACATTTAGATCCTCAAAATACACGCTATAATCTTTCCTGACACCTTTAAATGCTTCTTCACTTTGTAGAGCTTGGTGTAGGCACTCGGCTTTGGAGCAGTGCATTGGGCTCGGATCTCTGCAAAACAGCCGCCCATTCAGCCTTTTTGATGTTGACATCGGCGTTTGAGGCATGGGCTTGATTTTTCTCTAACTCGTGCTCCATCTAATCCAGTTTTTCAAACGTATCACTGACGAGAGTGTCACCCAGATTGGGGACTACATTTCCCTCTCTGTCAGCATATTCTGGATAATGCTGGGCTGTGACGTCTTCAATCTCTATTTCGTCCACATTATTAAGCTCTTCGTCACTAGCCACGTCAACGGTAGGGGCATGCTTGACAATTTCATCCAGATTTAGCCAGAAAATTTGTCAATAATCATTTGTCAATAATCAAGACAGTTAAAAAGCAAATATATATAAACATCAAGTACATAAGTTTAATCATTTGTCAATAATCAAGACAGTAAAAAGCAAATATATATATAAACATCAAGTACATAAGTTTAATACATGATTCAATTACATAAGATTTAAAGTTACATAAACATTTAAACATACTTTTATCTGGAATCATGTGCTCTTCTGTAGTCGGGGCTGAGGACGAGGCTCCCTGATCCTGTGACTTCTTGGAGCGTCTTTCTCTGGTTTGTCTGGCAGCCGATGCACTCGCATCATCTCCTTCCTTATCATCTCCTCCCTCTTCCTCTCCTACTCCATCATTACCACCTTCTTCTGTCTCATCTTCATCATCATCCTCATCCTCATCATCATCATCTCCTTCTCTGATCTTGAGAGGCTCATCTTTAGTGCCTTTGAGCCTGAGCATGATGGTCTTGTTTGTACTCTTCAACTCCCCAATCCTTTTGGCTGATTGGTCATTTTGCTCTTGAGTGAGAGCTATCTGTTGAGCTTGCTGAGATATTTGCTGAGCTTGGGTAGCACTAAGCTCCGCAAGCTGACGTGCAGCTCTCTCTTCATCGGCAGCCAACAGCTTCAGCACCATTCGGTTGAGTGCTAACAGCTATTCTCTACCCCAATGGGGGACAAAGATGATCTGAAGTGAATGATGGGTGGGATGATGGTCCGGCTTGGTGGCTGGTGGTGGTAGTGGTGGCAGTGGTGAATAGGGGTGGTGGTATATGAGTGGGTAGAGTGGTAGTAGGGTGGTGGGTGTGGTAGTGGTAGGTGGAGGTGTGGTAGTAATGGTAGATGGTGTGGTAGTAGTGGTGGTGGGTGAGGTAGTGGTGGTGGTGGTAGCTGTGATGGCAGTAGGGGAAGAGGCAGTGATCAAAGTGTACCTCCGTCTCTTGGGCTTCATCCGTGGGGCTGAGCCATCCTCTTTTTCTTTGAACCCCTCAAGGAGGATGCTCCCCCTGGGATGCTGGGCCGAGCTGGGGTGTAGGTAGGATCAGTCATAGTCTCCCTAGACTCGCTTGAGCGTCCACCAACCGCCTGAATCCCTCGTTCGGAGGCAACCACCTTGCTTCCCACTGTACAAGTCAATGGCTCCTCATCCTCCTCCTCCTCCTCATCAGGACATAAATCCTTATGGAATCCAGCTATATCAACTTCCCCATGAGTGGGTGGTGGAGGTGTAACATCTGTAGTGGTGGCCCTAGATGGAGTGGGGCCAATGTCTTTACTATCACCACTGTCATAATCATCTGAGTCATCAGTGGGGAGTACAATCTGCTTAGTGTCTGAGTCACTGTCATTGTGGCGCCACTTCCTTCGTGCCGGCGCCACTTAGTCTTCATGGGCCAGATGCCCAAACAGCCGCCTGATAGGGGGTTTCACCTGCTTCCCCCTGTACACCTTCATCCTGCCCATGGTGGTATCGTCCATCACCTCGAGCACCACGTCACCCTCCTTCTCCTTTGGCAGCGAAGGGAGCTTTTGGTGAATAATCATCTGCATAAAGCGAGGGTACATGCAAAAGCCCTCCTTGCCCTTCGCCTCGATGTTCTCCACCAGGTAGGTGAAGATCATTCTGGAGTGGCTGAACGGATGGTTTAGCACCAATGCCACATAGGCATTTTGAATCTGATCAGATAGCTCATCGAAGCCTCCCTACCTTAAGGCAATGCACTTAAGCAGCACATAGGCCAAGTACTTACATTGGGGGCACAGGTTGCTCTTTTGAGCACACCTGCGTTGATATCCCCGAGTACTTGGCCCGCAGAAAACAGCCTCGTACAGTAAGCGGGTGAAGTCGTGTAGGATAGTCAACATCGTCCCCAACTTGAAAACTATCCTGAGATGTCCTTAGTGATCTTATAGCCTGACCAAAAATGGAGCTCGTGACATAGTGGGGCTCTAAGGATCTATCAACCATAATGCTTTCCAGAAAGCCTGCTGAACAGAACGGTACGGAGTGCACAGAGTCGATATAGCACGGAAGAGCCTTGGTCTCCGTAAGAATGTAATGATACTAGAGAAATTAGCTGCGTTCTGGGAGGTCAGATCCAGATGAGCACAAAGGTTATGCTTTGTGCTCATAATCCAACGACTATCCAACTGTTACATAATGTAAATAAACGTTAGTGAGTGTCAATGAGTAACAATTTGATTCATTGGACTTGAAATCTTCTGTTCTGCCGTGCGAATGAACTGTGCGACTAAGATCTAGTCGTGCGATTGAGCTCATACGTACGACTGAGCATGCGACTGGGATTAGTCGTATGCTATCCCATGCGTTTACACCAGTCATGCGACTGAACTCATACGCATGGTTCAGTCGTGCGATTGAGCCATTCGCCCAGCTCAGTCATGCGATTGAAGTTCATCAGGGTGTCCATTCGCATGACACACTATTTGTTCAATTCAAATTCAAATTTTGAGCAAAAATTAATGTTAGACGTCGTGGTTTGGCTCATTAGTCTCGCAAATGACCGACATAACACCTAATAACCTTTAATTGAACAATGTACTTAGTTTTATTGGTTTCTTAGGCAAACAAATCTCGGTTAAGTTAGAGCATGATTTGAGTGGATTACATTGCACATTACCTGTATAATCACTAGAAATCGTAGATCACAATAATCTGTAGTCTAGAGCAGTCAAATGAAAATCAGGCAGCTAACAGTATAGTCATGCGATTTGGGGGCGATTTGGGAGTGATGAATGACTGCGACCGACTCCCCCTCCTTTTATACTAGGGTTTCCTCCAGTTGTGCAACTGAACCCAGTTGCATACTTGATTCGTGCGATTGAGGGTCAGTCGTGCGACTGGCACAGTCAGTCATCTTCAGTCATGCGACTAGGTATCAGTCGTGCCATACGTGTGCTTTAGTCATGCAATTGGGCTCATACGTATGGTCCAATCGTACGACTGGTCCATACCCATGGTCCAGTCGTGTGAATGGACTCATATTTATGATTTTGACTTTGTGACCATTTAACACTTAACCCTTTTAACTATTGATAAAACATTCGAGCATTCGATCATCACAAACATGACCATTTTAACTTAGAGAACTTTTGAACCTCAGATATGATCCTTTTAACATTTGAAAACCGTTTTGTCACCTTAGACGTGACCTTTTTTAGTGATTAAATCCCAGACAAAATTCCAATGCATAGTCTGACGTTAACAACTAAACTGATAAAAAAATTAAACAAATGAAACACAAAACTAAAAAAATTTTTGTACTTTTGTGTGAGGTGGAAGTCCTAAGATAGATATCTAATAGATTTGTTTCTCGAACAGATAACTTCAAGTCATTTTGACCATAAGTGGAACGATTCATTATGGAATCATACAGGTAAAACAAATCATTCAGGACATGTTCCAAAACTTTTGATGCTAGATTCTATTTTTCATCGAGAGTCATTAGCAAGTCTAGGAAATCATACTAGTGCCACAAGATGCACATAGTGGTTTTGACTTTCAAGAGTTGTAGCCACGATGATTGTCGGTATACTTATCCTCTTAAATGTATACACAGACTTTTGACACAGATTGGTGATGATTTAAGGTTTAATTATTTCAACAAGCATTTGTGGATCCCACACTTATATGGTAATCAACGTTCCTCAGGAGATTTTTGAGCGGTCTACAGGTAGTATTCAAGAAGAAACTATTTAGAGCTTTCAAAGAGCTGCAAAGCCTCAGGTCAGTGTCACCGCATAGCAGAGAGGAGCAAACATCAACGAATTCTAGAATATTTAGGTTATGTTTATCCTCAGGTCAGTGCCACTGCACAGTAGAGAGGCACACAACCTAACTTCTTGTTTGAGAAATTTTATTCTTTTTACACAGATCGCACCAACAACATAGGTTATTAGCTTGATTGCTATTTGCATTTTTCATGTGCTTTGCTCATTTTATGGTCATCCGCACACATTTGTGGCGTTTATTTTGCTCATCACCCCTTATTGGAACTTTGTTGATTGTATTAACCAGGGATAAGATGATAACCCACAGCTTGTTGAATAACTTAGTTTGAACTTGAAATCATCAACGAGGTCTACTTATCTATTGTGTTGAATCTACCGACACATCATCAAATGGGTCTTGAACTCGGTACCATTGTCTGAGTGTACTAGTCTTACCTTAGCTTGTAGAGAGACTCCAAAGTAGTTACTAACTCTTTGAATGACTCAAATGTTTCAGATTTGGATTTCAGAGACATTACCCAAGAGAATCTTGAGTAGTCATCTGTAACTACATAACAGTATAAGTCGTCGGCGATGCTCCTTGTACTAACTGGACCATACAGATCCATGGGAAGAAGCTCAAGAGGCAGTTTTATGGAATGAACTTTCTTTTCCTTATAAGACTTCTTAGTCTATTTGCCTTTCTTGCAGGCGACACAAAAATCCGGTAATTGGAAGTTTTTGACGTTTACTCCTCGCACTAGATCATTCTGGATCAAGTGGTTCATCTTCCGTGGATTGATGTGTCCCATTCTCCTATGCCAAGAGATCGAATCCTTCTCTATAGCCTTTGACAGGAAGCACTGAAATTGATGATCCGTTGTGGAGGCCTTTGATAGATCTAAGACATAAAGATCGTTATATCTTGAAGCTGACATTAATACTTGGTCCTCCGGGGTGGAGGCCTTTGATACCACTTGTTAGGACCGTTTAGGTACGGAGTACTAACTGATTTATGTGTAGACCAAACCAAATAGTGCGGAATCCTATTTGATTGGCGATCCAATCAGTGAGAACGCAAGTATAATCGATCCAAGAATGAATCAAAACGTTAATAACGACTGTAAGATGATTAATTGTGATCTATGAACTTGGAACAGGTTTTCTTGGGTCTCTAGACAGCTAGGGTACGATTGTGTGCGTAGGGATTCGAATTGTTACATTTTTCCATGAATTAAGTGCGTAGGGACTCCAAAGTAGTTACTAACTCTTTGAATGACTCAAATGATTCAGATTTGGATTCAGAGACATTACCCAAGAGAATCTTGAGTAGTCATCTGTAACTACATAACAGTATAAGTCGCCGGCGATGCTCCTTGTACTGACTGGACCAAACAGATCCATGGGAAGAAGCTCAAAAGGCAGTTCTATAGAATGAACTTTTTTTCCTTATGAGACTTCTTAGTCTGTTTGCCTTTCTTGCAGGCGACACAAAAATCCGGTAATTGGAAGTTTTTGACGTTTACTCCTCGCACTAGATCATTCTGGATCAAGTGGTTCATCTTCCGTTGATTGATGTGTCCCATTCTCCTATGCCAGGAGATCGAATCCTTCTCTGTAGCCTTTGACAGGAAGCACTGAACTTGATGATCTGTTGTGGAGGCCTTTGATAGATCCAAGACAAAAAGATCATTATATCTTGAAGCTGACATTAAGACTTGGTCCTCAGGGGTGGAGGCCTTTGATACCACTTGTTAGGATCGTTTAGGTATGGAGTACTAATTGATTTACGTGTAGACCAAACCAAATAGTGCGGAATCCTATTTGATTGGCGATCCAATCAGTGAGAACGCAAGTATAATCGATCTAAGAATGAATCAAAATGTTAAGAACAATTGTAAGATGATTAACTGCGATCTATGAACTTGGAACATGTTTTTTTGGGTCTCTGGATAGCTAGGGTACGATTGTGTGTGTAGGGATTCGAATTGTTACGTTTTTCCATGAATTAAGTGGTATTTATAGGTTAGGGTTTTCCATTTGTGCGACTGAAGCTTGCGGTTGATCCATTCGCACGACTGAAGATCCTGTCGTGCGACTGAGTCAATCTCATGTCACAATCATGTGACTGATCCAGTCTCTTGGTTCAGTCGTGCGACTGGTTCATTAGCATGAAGTATTCATGCGTATGGTCCATTAGCATGGTCCATTCGCATGAGAACTTTACACGATTAAGTTTAAACACATTTCTCAATCATTATTGACTAAGAATTATGTAAATAACCATAAACTATATGTGTTATCACACAATAAACAATGAAATATTAAACATTATAAGCATCAGCAACACATTACATGTCATTCATAACCATTCAATTACATATCCATAAGACATGAAAGACATTTTACATTTGAGCTCCTAAACTAGGTACACATGTATCTACACCATTGCAGGATCGGGTTTTATCACTAAACACTTGGTTTTCTTTCAAACTCCCTTAAACAACACTCGGATGAATGAGAGTCCCTAAGAGTTGATGATAATATAATAAGTAACGATGAACACAGAAAGATAATGTTCAAGGTACTTGCATATATTGCTTCTCAACTCAAAGTGTTACACAAGTCTTACAAGCATACTCTTATGAGTTACAATGAGAACCTATATATAATACTGCCTACAGCCAGATATACTTTGATACCAGCTGGAATCCTCCAACTAAAGCAAATACTACAAAGCTATAGTTTAAGGTATCTTAGATAAAGTCTTATCTAAGATATGGTAGTCAGGACATGTCCCTGACTTACCTTTTGTCACCAACTAAAGTTGGTAACTTGTACTAACATAAAAAGGTGAACAGTGGAATAAAGTATGTTCAACTACATGGCCCTTTGAGAAAACGCCATGTAGTATTAGAGGTCTGCAGCGGAGTGTTAGAGACCATACTTATGTCCACTGGTTCATAGCAGTGTATTTCGAAGGTTAAATGGCTTTGGAAGAACAAGTACTTCCGAAGCCACTTACACTTCGGAAGAGGCTACTTCTTCCGAGGCTTGAGGACTTCTTCTTTTCTTCATACTTCGAAGTAGTCTTCTGATTTTTTCTTCTTAGACTTGATCTTCGGAAGTAAGTTCTTTTGACTTCGGAAGTAGAGTTGTCTTCGGAAGTTGATCTTTTACTCTGTCTTCGGAAGAACTCTACTTCCTTCGGAAGCTCCACACTTGTCTTCGGAAGCATTTTGTAAATAGCACCAAAAATTGTTTAAGTGATTTGGTTTTGGTTGCACCAGCCTTCTTCTTGATCCAATATCACATCTTATCCAAAAGTGTCTTAAAAATACTCCTCATATTCGTCAAGAAGACTCTCGTATGGATCTAAAACTTGGTGTTGTATTTGTGACAAAACCTTCTTAATCGTTTTGAACCGTTTGAAATACAAAAATTTATTAATTAAAATTCTAAATTAATGATCTTATACACTTTTTCAAGAAACACATGAAATCATAAATTATGAAATCGAACAAACTTAAGCGTAGTGAAATATCATAGTCAAAACTCATTGAATTTAAACGTTCCAAGTGTCACTTACGAATGTGACATGAAATCCAAGTCTCCTCATATCCTTGAAATTAGTCTACTAGTGATTAAATTTCGGGATGAAATTTCTTAAAGTAGGGAGACTGTAACATCCGCCATTTTCAAGTTATTGACCCGAACCCGAACTAAAATTGAACTTTCATACGATATGAGTTTTTTATTTAACTTATTTTTTTATATTAATGAATTATATGGATTAGACGTGTATTTTAAACAATATTGTGAATTGATTTGTTTAATTTATCATTTAAACAACTTATACTAATTCATTGATTTATAAATAATTCTTTTTTTATAAAATTATAAAGTTTATAAATCATTTTATAATAAATAACTAAATGGAAAAGACTTTTATAAACTTATAAAGTTATAAAAGTGAATTTTAATAAACTTATAAAGTTTTATTAGTAATTATGAATTTTAATTATTGAAAATAAATAATCAAATTATAAAGTTATAAGTTTTATAAATGTTACAAAGATTTTATAAGAAAATAAGTTGATTAAATTAAAATTAAGGTTTTAATAAATTAAAAGTTTAAATTGTAATTATTTATTTATCTATTTATTTTAATTAATCTTATATTTATTTCAAAACCATAACCCCTTTTTAAAAGACTTGTAACTCACCATTAACACCATTCATTACCTCCTCCTAACATCAACTATAAAAGCAAGACTTAAGCCTCACTTTTCATTTGCTCATTCTCTAAAAATCTCTCACCCTAACTTTTCATCATCCTTTGGTTATAATCAATTTCAAGAATTTTCTTTTACAAGTAATTTCAATAAGTTTCAAATACTAAGGTAACCTTATATTGCTTTTATATTATGCATTTATATATTGTTTAATCATCCTAACATCCAATAATCTCATAACTTTATGTTCTTACTTTTATTCTTTCTTCTACGAAATCTCTTTTAATTTTAATCATTATAATTTAATCATTAACTTTCTAACATGCACTAACCTTATAACAATCACTAACATTCCTAAATCAAGCTAATATAAACAAAGAATCCCGTTACATATGGACGGCTTTGACATAAACAAAGTCTATAATCTAAAATTGATGCAATAATCTTTTTTCAATCTACCTTTTGCTTTTTAGCATTCTCTAAACGTCCTAACTTCTTGTAATAATTTCTTACCTCAAGTTATTGTTTTTTTATCATTTAGGACATCACCTTTGACTCTTGACATCCAGCTTCTTTATGTACTCTACAACCATCACTATACTTGTGAGTTTTCCATGTGAGTTCTCCATGCCCCCTTTTTACTTTATTTCACACCTTTTGAGGTGAAACATGTTAACCTTATGAACTTACACTTGTAAAAATCTTGATACTTGGAAATGCACATGCAATTTATCTTTACTTTTTGTCATGGTTATTGGTATTATTGTGAGTGTTATATGAGATACATTATATGTTGACAATCATTAACTATTGCTAGCCTGGCGACGTGATAGATCTATGGGCTTGACAAGCCTACTTGGTTAATCCAAGTACACTTAGCAAATCGTTTAATCTTGTAATCTGTCAAGGTTTGATTGTATCTATATGTGTTCTATAAACTTGCATAATTCATAATCATTAACATGAATTGTTACTTGTAAATATTATATATATATATGTATGTATATATATACATATATATGTATGTTTAACCCATGAAAACTCACCAACTTTCAAAGTTGACCCCTTTATATTTAACATGTTTCTGGTTTGATACTTAAGGATCTCTCTGTGCTCATATAGGACTTGGACTTAGTTTAATTGAAAATATTATGTCGTTGTTTATATCTTGTTTGTATTGTAATGATTTAATTGTCTTTTAATGTTCAATGAAAATGATATTTAATATTATTTCAACTTATTTAGTTCCATGTGCAATGAACAATCGTTTCATATTCTTTCGCCCTGATGATTCCGCCGTCGGTTAGGGTGTGACAAAGAGGTCCCATCTACTGACCCATCTTCCCTTGAGTTGAAGAATGATGTAACCATGGAGACCACCACAGGGAAGGAACAGGTAAATCAACCCATTTCTATTTGTGATGATCAACCCCTATCCGCCAAAGCTAGAAGAAACCAGGTAAAGGCAGCCAGAAGAACCGCCAAGAAGGTAGCTAAATCTAAGCTGATGATTGACCGAAAGTGAAAGGGTGTTTTCATTTCAGTTGGGTTCCAGGTGGTAGCACTTCTGATTCTGTAAAGGAGTGTAGTACCAACACTCCTATCCTGCCAAAAGATCAGAAGTCAAAAGGGAAGGCTGTAGAAAAAGACAAGAATATTAAGAAACCTCAACCCTCAAAATCCCCAAAGATTTACATTACATGCATAATGTGTGGTTTGCAAAACCACTTGGCTAAAGATTGTTATTACAATCCAGCAAGCACACATTATGCAAATAATGTTAAAAAGCAAGCAGCCAAGGAAGGATTCATATTTGGATCTTATCACATGGTTCAAGTGATGAGAAAAGGAAAGCTGGTTTCCGAAGCTAAGTTGCTTTCGGCAGAAACTCATTCTTTCGAAGGGAAAATAAATTCGGATGTCAAGCCAATGAAAGTTCAAAATAACAAATGAGCCACCTCAAAATCTTCTGAGTAGAAGGCTACTTCGGAAGAGAGGGTAGTGAATGCTACTTCCGAAAACAAAGAAGCTCCGGAAGAAAGTCATGCTGCTCAAGCTACAACAAGGTCATCTAAACTAACCAACCATAGGATGTAATGGAAGATCATACAAGATGCTGCAGCCATACCTTCCTCTTCAAAGACATCAATTGATCCCTCTACCATTCATTTTTGGTTCAATTATGTCATCATCAATGGAAAAACCCAAGACCAACCAAGCTTGGATTTCCAATCAAAACTAACTTTTCACCTTATGTGCAGGGACATCCACAAGACAAGAACAATAATGTCTGGATAGTGGACAGTGAATGCTCCAAGCACATGACTGAGAACAAATATCTACTTCAACAATTTTAACATTTTGATGTAGGTCCTGTTCAATTTGGAGGTGAGACCGGAGGATATATTCCAGGTAGAGGAAGTGCATCCAATGGCTTGTTAAGAGTTCACAAAGTGAACTTTGTCAAACAACTTGAACACAATCTCCTAAGTGTTTCTCAATTCTGTGATCAAAAGCATCAAATGCTTTTCACAGAACATGAGTGCACAAACATGGGATGAAAATTCCTCAGGAATTGGTGCTTCTTAGATCTCCCAGAGAGGAGATATGTACAAGCTGGATATGAACAATGCTTCCCCATTGGGTGAGGTATCATGCTTTCTTTCTAATGCTGATGGTGACGAGTCTGCCGTATGGCATAAACGTATATGTCATGTAAATTTTAAAACCATGAATAATTTGGTTAAAAATAACTTGGTATATGGTATGCCTAAAAACGAATTTTTCTGTATAGACAACTATGTAGTTTGCCTGAAAGGAAAGCAACATAGAGTCTCTCACAAATCCATAGAGGTTAACTCTATCACCCCCCATTACACTTATTGCACATGGATTTATTTGGTCCAACAAGTATAATGAGCTTTGAAAGGAAATCATATTGTCTTGTGATTATTGATGATTTCACCAGATTTACATGGGTCTTCTTTTTAAGAACTAAGGATGAAAGTGTTGAAACTTTAAAATCTTTTATTCTTAAAACTGAAAATTAAAGTGATCACAAGGTAAAGATAATTAGGAGTGATCAATGGACTGTGTTTAAGAATCAAGTTCTTGATTCATCTATAACTCAAAAGGGATTACCATACAATTCATTGCTCCTAGAAATCCTCAACAAAATGGTGTTGCTGAGAGGAGGAACAAGACACTAATTGAGGCTGCTAGGACCATGTTAGCTGATTCAAAGTTGCCTCTAACATTCTGGGCAGAGCCAGTCAACATTGCATGCTATGTGCAGAACAGGGTCCTCATTGTCAAGCCACATGGAAAACCCCTTATGAGCTATGGGACAAGAGGCCACCATTCATTGGCTTTCTAAGGTCCTTTGGTAGCAGATGTGCCATATTTAACACAAAGGACAACTTGGCAAAATTTGCTGAGAAGTCGGATGATACTATCTTTGTTGGATATTCCTCTAGCTTTATTGCTTATAGAGTCTATAACATCAAAAGTCAAAAATTTGAGGAATCATCCAACATTGTTGTAAATGAGCACACTCCTTGTGTTAAGGGCCTGATCATATTTTTGATTTAGAATTGTTTCCAAACTATTCTAAACCATCTTCTGAGAATGTTTCAGCTGGAATAGGTACTCAAAGTGATTCTAATGAAGACCAGCTATTTGAGCTACCCATACCTCTTTCAAGTTCTCCAGGAGTCTCTAAACCTCAAACTCCCATCATTGGTAGATTTAACAACATGACTATTTCAGGAACCAGTGGAGCTTCAACAAGTTACTAGCAAAGTGTGCCTAATAACTCATCAGCTGATAACATACAATAGCAAGCTGATGGAAGTAGTATTTTGAAGGAACAAATAACTGTTAATACTACTTCTCAGTCAACCGATGCTGGTGATGTTTCTCTCTCATTCAATCAGTCATCATTGAATGATATTGAAACAACAACTGGACCAAGTGTTCATGTTCCTGAGCAAACTATGTCCAACTTGGATCTATCTTTGCAACTGGAAGTGATTCCTAGACTAAGGATTCACAACACTCATCCGGCTGAGAAATTATAGGAGAAGTTTCTGAAGGTGTGAGAACAAGGGGACAAACTCATCATAGGAATGTTTGCCTGTACTCATGATTTTTATCTTAGATGGAACCCAAGAAAGTAGAAGAAGCCTTAAAAGATAGTAGCTGGTTTAAGTCAATGCAAGAAGAGTTGCTTCAATTCAAGAGACAAAAGGTTTGGAACCTTTGCCCACTACCATCTGGTCAAGTACCTATAGGCACCAAATAGGTTTTCAAGAACAGAGAGATGATAGAGGCTTGATCATTAAGAACAAAGCTAGACTGTTGTTCAAGGATACACCCAAGAGGAAGGAATTGATTATATTGATATCTTTGCACCTATTGAAAGACTTGAGGTAGTTAGAATCTTCCTTGCCCATGCTGCATCCAAGAATTTTAGTGTCTATCAACTTGATGTCAAGTGCGCCTTTCTATACGGAAATATCGATAGGGAGGTCTATGTGTGCCAACCTCTAGGTTTTGAAGACCTACAACATCCCAACCATGTGTGCAAATCGGATAAAGCTCTTTATAGGCTGCACTAAACACCTAGGTTGTGGTATGAGACTTTGTCTCAGTTTCTCATGAAGAATGATTACACTAGAGGAACCATTAATAAGACTCTTTTTATTAGGAAGTCTGGGAAAGACATATTTCTCGTTCAGGTTTATGTTGATGATATCATATTTGGTTCTTCAAATGACCACATGTGTAAAGACTTTGAGAGCATTATGAAAAAGAAGTTTGAGATGAGTTCCATGGGAAACTGGACTTTTCCTTGGAATTCAGGTGAAAAAAATGAAGGAAGGGTTCTTTATTAATCAATCTAAGTATGTCTATGATATATTAGAAAGATTTGATATGAAGAATTGTAAGCCAGCCAAGACATGCATACCTAGAAACCATGACCTTTGTCCTGACTCAGAGGGGGAGGATACTGATCAACATCAGTATAGGGCAATCATCGGTTTCCTGATGTATCTCATAGCAAGTAGACCAGATATCATGTTGCTACATGTATTTGTGTAAGATATCAGGTTGCTCCAAAGGTGTCTCACCTAGTTGCTGCCAATAGAATCCTTAGATACCTCAAAGGAGCAACTAAATTAGGCCTTTGGTATCCTAGGAATAGCAACCTCAATCTCTATGGCTACTCAGATAGTGACTGTGGTGGCTACAATATTAACAAGAAATCCACATCAGGAGGATGCCAATTTCATGGTGGAAGGATCATCTCATGGCAATGCAAGAAGCAATCTTGTGTATTCATATCTACTGCTGAAGCTGAATATATTACTGCTGCTAGTTGTTGTGCTCAGCTGCTGTTGATTCAAAACCAGATGCTAGACTATGGATTCAACTTCATGAGCACACCTATACACATTGACAACAATAGTGCTATCTCCATCACTGAAAATCCTATGAAGCACTCCAAGACAAAGCATATTGATATCAGGTACCATTTCATTAGAGATATTCATGAGAAAAGCCTGATTAAATTAGTCAAGTTGACTCAAATAAACAATATGCTGATTTTTTCACCAAAGCCTTTGATGAACAAAGATTTAAGTATCTCATTACGGCTATTAGAATGATAAACATTGACTAATATCTCTCATTTGAAAACCTTTTTAAAATGTGACTTGTCTTTTGTCAAATACAATCTAAGCCCTATTACAAAAAGTTATTCTTCACAATTGACTAAGTATGAGTATTTCCGAAGAGAAAATTACCCTCGGAAGAACTCTTCATTATCTTCCGAAGGCAATTTCCTCAATTCAAGTTTTATCTTCCGAAGAGTTTTTAGTCTCAGAAGCATATCTTTACTACATCCGAAGCTTGAAAACTTCTTCATTCGAAAGACATTCTTATTCTCGGAAGTAAATTTATTTACCTTCGGAAATAAGATTTGGCTTCGGAAGAGAAAATCCTTCAGAAATACTTTTACCTTCGGAAGAAGAATTCTCTCTGTAACGGAAACCTTTGGGCCCCACACAGTAAAAAGCAAAGATTTAATTAATGATGTCAGAATCTTTTAAATGGTTTTTCATCTTGCCGCCACTGTCACATCTAACCCTAAACCATCTTTTCACCTTATCCACCCAACACCGCCATTTCACCCATTTAAATAATCCAACTCGTCACTTTAATCTTTATACCAAATTTACTATCCAAAGCCTCCTTCTCCCCGAGTTCACCCTACTCAAACTTGTTTCATCATCTCCTTTCTTACAATGGCACTCAACCTTCAACACAACCAAGTTGCATTCCTTGACTCTACCAAGGATATTGACTTCCAAACAACATCTCCTTCTTCACCCAATCTACCTACTTCATTGCTCTGACCATGAACCGTACTATTTACTTGAACCATATGGAAGATTTCTTGAGTAACGGTCAGAGAGTACTCCTAAATGGAGTTAGGATTATTCAAACGAGCATTTCTTTCTAGGAGTTAGTCATTATTGAATAGGTCATCCGGGAGCATCTGGAGCTCCATGATGAAGGCGCTCCTACTGATTTCCCCAAATCAGACCTTGACGACACCTATACTTAAATAGGATACCATGGAGATGTGAATAGGTCTATAGTTTGTAAGTTCAATTTTTCTTATAACTGGAAGTTCCTACTTCATGTCGTTCTTCATTGTTTGTCTAACAAATTTGGGGGATGGGATCAAATCCCATATAAACTTGGCTGCCTAGTTCATGGATTGGTGAAGAGCCTTTGCTTTGACTACTCAAGGTTTGTGCTAACTAACCTTCTAGGAAACCTCCAAAAGGACATATTCTTTATGTATCCTAGGTTTCTTCAGCACATAATCCACTATGAGCTGGACCAGAGTAAGCATGTCTGTGCAGCTACTCTACATGTTCCTCAAATGAAGCAGACCCTCTTCAAGATCTTGAAGAGAGTGTCCACCAATTTCACTGGAAGACACACTGACCTTCTTTCAGGTATGATTGAGCCAATGGCTCCTGGTGACATCCCTGTTCACCCCACAGGTGATGAACCCACACCAGCAACTACCCTTATTGTGCTAGATCTTCATCCTCACCCCATCAAAAACACATATCAGAGACGCAAACGAACCCTTGCTCACTCTACTCTAATTGATCAAGCCCATCCCATTCAAATCAAAAAGACTGGAATGGAACCATGGGCTCCCACTCAATCAGAGGTCTCACCATCCTTCTCCTTTGACCTCAATATAGGATTTAAGCCTCCTCAGTCTCAATTCCCTGAGCCCCAATCCCACTCTGCAAGCCCTCAAGAAGAGTCCCAACACTCTCCTGAGAAACCAAAAAGGGACAACCCCACCAAAGGTTGACGCCACTAGACATTGACCAAAGTCCTGGGTCACTAAGCTTCACTTCCCTATCCTTTACTGACCTTTTATTTCAAACTGATAAGGAGATTATGTCTCTTTATAGCAATGAAGTTGATTCACAACACCCTCTAACAGATCAATAGAGCCTAGAGGGACCTCTTGTCTCTAGCACACATCAGTTAAAACCAACTGAGGTGAGTCCCACGGATGTGGAGGGGACTCATGTAGATTCAGCTGCCACTACTGAAGGAAACCCATTGGATCCTCAGGATAGTGGTACCGTCTCTAAGAATGAATCTATGGCAACTGTGGCTTTTGATGACTCTGAAAGAGACATCCTTAGGCAACGAGAACCAGGGTGCCAAGAAACCACATCTGGTGGTGAGGGTGAACATACAAGGTATGTTACCTCATCTACCCATGATTCTTCAAACAAAGATGAGGGTAATATGCAACTCATCATTTATGACCTACTTTCTAAAGTCTCAAATCTTGAATCAAAGGTTAAGATTAGAGGATAGGTCTGCCACTCAGCAACTTGAGATTGAAAATCTCAAGGCTCAACTAGCTGAGAAACAGATTGAAAGCTCTGTTAGGCGTGTACCAACTCAGGTCTCATTGAACTCTTCCTCTAGCTTATCTAGCTCTTAGGATGATGCTACCAAAAATGGGGAGAGTGTTTAGAGACAAACTACAGAGGAACCACTGTGCCAAGCTTTAACATCTTTACCTGCTAAATATTCGGCTCCCACTGCAATAGTCTTTCCTAAGCCTCCCCAAATTGTCCTGCAAATGGACCGAAGGATGCTCAGATATCTCAACAGGATCTTCTCCAAGTTCCTATTGAGATCTTCTTTAGATCAGCCTAGCCTTGATGTGGCTATGATGTACTTTGGAAGAAGTTGGTCAACCTAAGGTCCAAATGGAATCAGAGATTCATTTAAAAGAGGAAATAAGGACCGATGGCCCAAAAACTGAAACAATTGGGACAAGTAGTGCATTCCCTCAAATTTCCAAAGCTGAAGTCAAAGCCTCGAAAAAACAATTTAAATCTTCTGAAGCTGAGATGGAAGCTACAAAAAGTCTGTTCTCCTTATCCGAGGATCTAATCATCATAGATGCAATTATAGAGCTGGCTTCTGAGGTGAATAGTGAGGACTTTCTCAACTAACCCTAAGCTCAGACAACTTCACTATCTTCATCGACCATGTCTCAACTTGAACCCTCCATCTAAGAACCACCAAAGTCTAGCACTTCCAAAGATGATAAAGGCAAGAAGAAGGTGACTGTGGAAGAGCTTCTGGAGGAGGAGAGGATTGAGAAACTTAAAAGAAAAGGTAGACTTCTAACTGGGAAGTTGCTAGATGTCAGTTCCAAAGCAGCTGCAGCCAACCAGGAGGCAGTCAACAATAAGAAAAGGGTGGAGATCATTGACAGGCTCATCAGGCTTAGAGCTGTCAGTGAAGATATACTCCTGCTACCACTTGAGGGATTAGTAGAGCTAGAAAAGGCAACCATGCTGCAGATTGAATGAAGGAAGAAAGCAGTAAGGTTGGCCTTAGAGAAGGAAGAGAAAGGAAGAAAAGGGAAGATGATCTACAGCTCAGGAGGGAAAGGATATCTTTCCTAAGCTCCACGGGTTTCTCTCTTCAAGAACTATCTCCAAATGATAATGACATGATTCTATGGCTCTTCAACAAATAGCATGATCAACTGGAGAAAAAGAGGAAGAAAGCTACAAAAGAGAAGATGAGGTAGAAGAAGAAAAAGAAGAAGCAGTTGGGGTCACTGCCGCCAAGAAGATAGGTGAGAAGGCCTACACGAAGGATTATCTTCGAGCTTATGGCTTCTTTGGTAGGAAGGTGGGACCCATGTCTGAAAAGACTCTCTAGCGACATGTCAGTAAAATTAATGCTGACATTCGTTTGGGAAAAAGGAAAGAGATGTACAGAAGGGGACAGGGGATGATCTTCAAACCAACACCTCAACCCCAATCTTCAACCCAAACTCAACCCCAACCTCAACTTGAACCTTTCCCATTCCCCATACCTTTCAAAACTAAGCCCATATATGAACCTTACACCCCTAAACCTACACCAACCACCATACCTATCTCTTCACCACAACCACTTTAACTAATCATCCCTCCACCTAAAACATTACCCAGAACCCAAACTACATTACCTACCTAACAACCATCCAGAACATCTCTTCAGCCTTCTAAACATCTCTCCTTAGAAGAGTTTAAGGAGATCCAGATGAAGCTCAACAATTGCACAACCTTGAGTGACATCTCCTGTGAGGAGGATTCTTTCAAGCTGACTTATATTGATGGATCCTCATGTTCCCTCACAAGAGATTAACTCCTTGATCTGCCTAGAGGAATAATGGACCAGGCTGTTAAACTCCTTGGCCTCAATTCTGACTCACTAAATGATGACGAAAAGAAGCTAAGAAGAAAGTTGGTGACTCTACTGGATACAAAGAAAGGGGACAAGGTTCCTAGTCAGCCCTTGTGCCTAGAAAGAAAATTATCTAGTAGAGGTTCGATGAAGCTTCTCACAACTTTGTTGAGGAGAGAGAGAATGGAGAGAGCAATAGGCTAAATGCCTCTTCCCTGCTACACTCTAGCAGATTTGATATTGTTGAGTTAGTAGAAAAGCCATTCTCCAAATTCTCCAACTCCCTGTTCACATTAGAAATCATCTAAGTAGCCTTCATCTTGTTGAGCTAACTGCAAAACCCAAATTGAAGAAGAGTTAAAGCTAAGAGAGAAAGAAGACAAGGAGCGGTCAACCACCAAAGGCAAGGCCTTTCTACAAATGGTGGAAGGCTCTGAATTGGAACTAATAGTTAGATGGGAGCATTACTATATCTCCCGTCAACTAACTCTCTTCATAGGGACTCAGCGGAGGGTACATATCATTCAAAGTGATAGACTGGATGTCCTATGTACAAATGATCTATACAAACTTCTCAGCACCACTTGCGGGAAGAACAAAGAGATAGATAATTATCTATTCTCCCTGGTGTTGAAATTTTTGAGAAGTAGGAACAAGTGAGGTTTTGGTAGCATCAGCCTAGGGGGAGTTTGTTGGATAAATAAGAAGGCTGGTGCAACCAAATCTAAATACTTAGACTATTTTTTGGTACAACTTGTAAAGAACTTCTGAAGCTAAGTATGGAACTTCCGAAAGAAATGGAGTTCTTTCGAAGATAAAGTGCAAAATCAACTTTCAAAGGAAAAACTCCAACTTCAGAAGACAAAGACTTCACTTCTAAAGTTCAAGACTTAGAAGAATTCAAAGACAATGACTTCCAAAGTAGAAGTCCCCAAGCCACGAAAGAAGCAGCCTCTTCCAAAGTATAAAGGGCTTCGTAAGAACTTGTTCTTCCGAAGCCAATTAACCTTTGAAAGATGCTCTAAGGACCAGTGGACATAAGTATGGTCTCTGAAACTCCACTGCAGACCTCTAATACTTCGTGGCATTTTCCCAAACGACCATGCAGTTGACCATACTTTATTCCGCTATTCACCTTTATTCGTTAGTATAGGTTGCCAACTTTAGTTGGTGACAAAAGGTAAGTCATGGACATGTCATGACTACCATATCTCAGATAAGATATGTAGAGATTATATGAAGAGGTTGAAGCAACCATACACTCAAAGTCTTTCTGCATGCATGCTGCACAAGTACTAAAGAAGAATGCTTTGGAAGTTTTACACAAGCAACAAAAATATTCTAAGTGTGAAATCTTATGAAGCCAAGACCAATATCTTCCTAAGCCAAAGATGAAGTCTTCCGAAGCTTTAGAGACAAAGTTTTCCGAAGCTCAACTCTTGAAGACAGATTTCTTCCGAAGACTTTTAACAACATGCTTTATCTGATGTACTTTTCCATAAAGCTGGACCCATTTCCGCTGCAACTCTGTAAAGTCACCAACTTACATGAGTTGGTGAAAAGGTCCATGCTTTTGATAACTATACATTGAGGTCTTGAGTCTGTAACTTTCTACTTCATGTACTTTATCCTTTTTGTAATAGATAAGGATGTGAGCTATGGCATGTCATAGTCGCAAAGTCAAAAAGGCAATCTGCCTTTTTGACTCTACAATTGATTTTGTGTTATGTCTAGTCAATTGTATCCAGCTGGCTTTCATAGTATGGCTGGCTGTAGGATGTAGTATAAGTATCTCATATTCTTGTAACTTTCCTTTATACTTTGTAACACTTGTAATAGAACATTGAGAAGGAAATATACTACAACCTTGAAAACCATCTCCTTGTGTATCTTGCTCTTGTGTTCTGTCTCTTAATTATTTGTGTTTTTAGTGTCATTAATTGTGGTTAATCAAGTTCACTATTTGATTAAGTTGAGTTACTCTCCTATTTGTGTTGTTGTGTTATAAGTTGACCACCCTTCAATGGTCCTGCATTTGGTATCAGAACATTCCAGGCTCTTGATATAAAATCTCACCACCTTAAGATCCCTCGCACACACAAATACTCAACTTTTCAAATGGCACCCATTTCCAAGACTGATATGAAAACTGGAACCATGAACAAATCCTTAGTGATCACTCTTGAAGACTTTGATACCTGGTGCCTAAGAATGGAAGGTTTCATCGGGTCTCTAGACTCAAGAATGTGGGAGTTTGTTGAGAATGGACCTTACATACCAAGCACCCCCTCTGCTACTGGTGGTGGTATGATCCCCAAGGCTGTGGCAAACTACTCTGATGAAGACAGGAAGAGAGTAGAGATTGATAGAAAATCCATGACAGCCCTTCAGATTGCTCTTCCAAACTCTGTATACAGAGGTTTCAAGATTTGCAAAACAGCTAAGCAGTTGTGGGATGCATTGAAACTAATGTATGAGAATTCCTCTGAAGCCAAGGAGAACAAGAAGGATCTCCTGAAGCAGTAGTTTGAAAAATTCACCTTCAAAGCAGGTGAAACCATGACTCAGCAATACTTCAGGTATGTTGAGATAGTGGATAACCTTATGGATAGAGGAGTTGCTTTTGAGAATAGAGACATTGTAAGGAAGTTCATGTCCTCACTTCAAAGGCAGTGGACGCACTACTGTGTGGTGATCAAGAGGACTGAGAACCTTAAAACTCTCACTTTGACAGAGTTATATGGGATTCTCAGTGGCTACCAGATGTAGATGAACATGCAAGGTTCATTTGGCAACTCCAACAATCAATGGGTTCAACCCTTCATGTAGTTGAAAGGGATAGCGTAGAACCCCAACATCATCTCATATGCTACCCTGACAACTCATCAAAGGGTCCTTTCATCACCTTCCCTGAGACACCAAGGGAGAACTACACTCAAGGAAGCCCATTCCAAGAGACAAGTTCTTCTCAAGCCTTTGTGTCTTCTGGTGAAAGTTGTGGCAGCTTTCTCTTCACCCTTGAAGACCTGGACTGTATCCATCCAGATGATTTGGAAAACATGGAGATAGTCTAGCAGATGGCTCTTCTCACTCATAGAGCCAAGAAGTTCTACAAGTGGACTAGAAGGAAGTTTCCAAGCAGTACAACCAGTGGAAAGTTTGGACTAGACAAAGGCAAGGTCAAGTGTTACAACTATAACTTGATGGGCCACTTTGCTAGGGAGTGTAAGGAACCTAGAACAAATGGTTGCCAAACACAGTCCAGACCAAACTACACTGACAAAGCTCCCTAGAATGAGAAGCCAAAGCAGCAGGCTGCTGTTGCCGTTGAAGAAAGAGGCTTTGACTAGAGCTTTCAGGTGGAAGATGCTTCTCCAAACCAAGCACTAATGGCAGATCATGATGAGGCCAAGGTATTGGAATATCTCTATACCCCGGAATGCATTGCTAAAGTTAATAGATACAGGTCCTACAACTTGGAAATGAGATCTGATCTTTAGTCCTTAAACATTTTAAAAGCTTATTTTAGAAAGTCTAAAAATGATTATAAACTAAAGATAGAGGACTTAGAGAAAACTATTTCAGTTCTAGAACATGAGCATTCAAACTTTAGGACTCAGATCAAGGATCTCATAACTAAGCGGACTAAGTGCCAGACTAAGCTTGTGATCAGCAAAGCCAGGGCAGACAAGTGTGTTCTTGACGAAGAGACCTTCAAGAACATGATATCCTCATCCCTACACAACAAAGTATGCTATCAAAAGAAGCAGGGACTGGGATAAAATGAGATAGCTCCTCCACACACAATCTTGTCTGTAAGATCACCTAGGTGTGGAACTTGTGAAGATAAGCTTCCTCTCATAGATCCTTTGAGTGAAGAGGATGATGAAGTGATGGTGAAGAATTCCTCTAAGAAGGGTGAAGAGGAGGATTCTAAGAAGGGCCACTATGCTTCTGAGGAGAAGAAGAAGACTGTGATGACCAAGTCAATGAGAAAGAACTTGATCATAAAGAACAAAAGGAAAGTAAGGAAGGCTCAAGAGATCAAGGCTACTTTTGACTCCAAGCAGAAACAAGTTTTTATCTCTGTAGGGTTTGAAGTGGCAAATATTGAAGACACCAACCTAAACTCTTCTGCTAAGAGTTTTGGTTCATGTTCAAATCATCTTAGTATCAAGAAGAAGACTGATCTGTTGTGTACCACTGCTACACAACTTGGTCCATCAAACTCCAAGAACAGTTCCCAGCCCAAAAGGACTATCTCAGCATTTGCAAAGATGAGGGTGGAGAAGGGATTTGACCAAAGTCGGTCTTGTTCCCAGCAGAAGGCTCTTAGGAAGAAGAAAATGGAGCGTGTCATGTGTGAAAGTACTGTTCATCTTGCTAAGGATTGTCCATACAATCGTAAGGGTACTCTTCACATGACCAAACCAAAGTCTTCCAAGAGTTCTAAGAAGATTCAAGCTTTAGAAGGAAAATCTATTTCCTTCGAAAGCTCCAAATCTAAGAAGAAGGCAAGTGGAAAATTGCCTTTGGAAGAAAAGTTGGTCTCGAAAGGAAGGAATACTTCCAAAGCACTGAAGTCTGCTGTAGTGTCTGTAGAATCTTCCGAAGTTCTAGTCATCCAAACTTTCGAAGTATCAAAAGCTTCTGAAATGTTGAAGGTCAGGTCCACGATTCCAAAGGTGGTGTGGAAGTCTAAGAAAGACCAAATGACTGAGAATTATCCATCAACAATAGCTCAAGATCCTCCAAGCATAACTATAGGACCTATTACTGTTGCATTAGCTTCTATTTCTCTTAGTGAGCCCAAGACAAGTGAGGCTTGGGTTTCCAAATGTAACTAATCTTTTTCTTTGTGCAGTGACAGCTCAAGACAAACCAAAATTGGATAATCGACAGTGGTTGTTCCAGGCACATGATAGGCAATAGGTCACTACTCTAGAACTTTGAAAGGATTGATGGAGGGCTAGTTGCTTTTAGAGGAGATGAAGGTGGTTACATTTCTGGAAGGGGCAAGGTCACAAATAGTAAGCTCAGCATTGAAAAGTTAAACTTTTTTCAGGGAGCTTGGGTACAATCTTCTGAGTGTATCCTAATTTTGTGATCAAAGTCATAACATGCTTTTTACTGAGCATGAGTGCATTGTTCTCAAGCTTGGGGTGGTCATTCCTCATGAGCATATCCTGCTTAGAGCCCCCAGGAAAGGGAACATGTACAAGATGGATTTGCAAGAAACATCTCCCTCTGGAGAAGTTTCATGCTTTCTTTCTAAAGCCAATAGAGATGAGTCTTTCCTATGGCATAAAAGAATGTGCCATGTAAACTTTAAGAACATGAATAAACTGATTAAGAATGATTTGGTAACTGGAATGCCAAAGAAAGAGTTTACAAGTGATGACCATTGTGTTGCATGCCTGAAAGGGAAGCAACACAAGGTATCTCACAAGCCTAAGGAAAGGAACTCCATCACTACACCCCTACACTTGTTACAAATGGATCTCTTTGGCCCCACTAGTGTAATGAGTCTAGGAAGGACCTCTTGCCTCGCTTGTGCTTGTAGCAGATACAGACTTGTGTTTAGTGATCACAGATGATTTTAAAAGATTCACTTGGGTCTTGTTCCTTAATACTAAGGATGAGACTCCAGAGATTCTAAAGAATTTCATCTTGAAGATTGAGAATCAATCTGATCAAAAGGTCAAAATTATAAGATGTGATTAGGGAACTAAATTCAAGAACCAATCCTTGATGCATTTTGTGATGAAAAAGGTATTACAAGACAATACAGTGCTCCCAAGACTCCTTAGCAGAATGGTGTTGCTGAGAAGAGAAACAGGACACTGATGGAAGTTGTAAGAACCATGTTGTCTAACTCTAAGCTGCCCATCACCTTCTGGGCAGAGGCAGTCAACACTGCCTGCTATGTGCAAAATAGAGTTTTAGTAGTTAAGACTCATGGCAAGACTCCTTATAACTTTGGCATGAGAGGAAACCTTTCATTGGTTTTCTCAGGTCATTTGGATGTCCTTGCACCATCTTGAATACAAAGGATCAAATTGCTAAATTTGCTGAGAAGTCAGATGATGGACACTTCATTGGATACCCTTCTCAAGCTAAGGCTTACAGAGTATACAATCTTAGAACTAGAATTGTTAAGGAGTCAGCCAATGTGACTTTCAATGAACACACACCCTGTGTGGCTAGTTTTGGTCCTGATTGGCTTTTTAATCTTGATTTAGTTACCAACTGTTTTTACAAATCTTGTGAGTCTGTTTTAGGATCTGTAGAAAACTTAAATACCGGTGATCCTGATCCAAGATTTGAGCTGAGAAGACCTTCAAGTAACACATCTTCAGCTCCAGTTGGGACTACTTCTGCAAATGAGGTTTCTATCAACACCATAATGACAAACTCAGCTGGTACATCTGGTATGCCTTCAAATTCCAGCTCAGAGGCTCCATAACCAAATAAAGATACTTCACATGTATAAGAAAATGATGGTAGTGGTGATAGTGATCAAGACTTTCTTGATGTTGATAACCACTCCATAGATGACAACATCAATGATGTCACACACTCGTTGGATCAAGTTTCTCTTGATAAGTGTGCTGATGTAGTGGGAGAAACATCTATGCCAGATCTAAATTTTTCTAATTTAGATCTCTCTCAGCAACTTGCTGTGATCCCTCAGCTAAGGATAAGTCTCATCCCACTAAAAACATCATTGGAGATGTTGTCTCTGGAGTAAGAACAAGAGGACAAACCCATGAAGCAAATGTTTGTTTTTACTCGTGTTTCTTGTCCCAGATAGAGCCAAAGAAAGTTGACGAGGCTCTAAAGGATGGAAGTTGGGTTGAAGCTATGCGAGAGGAGCTGCTTCAATTCAAAAGACAGAAAGTTTGGAACCTTTGTCCTCTTTCTCATGGGAAGACTACCATTGGAACCAAATGGGTGTTTAAGAACAAGAAGGATGATAGAGGCTTTGTCATTAAGAATAAAGCTAGACTATTTGTTCAAGGATACACACACAAAGAAGGGATTGACTACACTGATGTCTTTGCTCCTGTGGCAAGACTGGAAGCTGTTAGGATATTCCTGGCATTTGCTACATCTAAGAACTTCAACGTCATTTAACTTGACCTGAAGTGTGCTTTTCTTTATGGAGTGATTGATGAAGAGATGTATGTCAAACAACCACCTGGTTTTGTAGATCCTGATCATCCTGATTATGTCTGCAAGCTTGACAAAGCTTTCTATGGGCTGCATTAGGCACCCAGGAAGTGGTATGAGACTCTATCTCAGTATCTTTTCAAACATGGATACAACAGAGGTACTATAGATGGAACTCTATTCATTAAAGGACAGGGAAATGACATATTGCTAGTCAAGTATATGTTGATGACATCATCTTTGGTTTAACTAATCCAAGGCTCTGCAATGACTTTGAGAAGCTGATGAAGGACATATTTGAAATGAGTGCCATGGGGAAACTCAATTTCTTTCTGGGAATTCAAGTGAAGCAAGTTGAAGATCGCATCTTCATTAGTCAGTCAAAGTATGTTAAAGACATACTCAAGAGGTTCAACATGACTGATTGTAAGTCTGCTAAGACACCCATAGCTAGGAACCACTCCCTTGGACATGATCTTGAGGGGGAGTGTGTAGATGAACACTTATACAGAGCTATGATTGGGTCTCTAATGTATCTTACAATAGCAAGCCTAATATTATGTTTGCCACTTGCATCTGTGCAAGATATCAAGACAACCCTAAGATGTCTCACCTTATCACTGTCTAAAGGATTCTAAGATACCTTAAAGGTGCCTCAAAACTTGGCATGTGGTATCCTAGAATTCTGACTTCAATCTGTATGCATATACAGATAGTGATTAAGGTGATTGCAACATGACTGCAAAGTCTACATCTGGGGGATGTCAGTTTCTTGGTGGAAGGGTTGTCATATGACAATGCAAGAAACAATCCTGTGTCTCTGCATCAACTACTGAAGCTAAATACATTGCTGCTGTAAGGTGTTGTGCTCAAGTGCTTTGGATTCAGAATCAGATGTTGGACTATGGGTTGAACTTCAAGGAGACTCCCATTCACATAGACAACAACAGTGCTATCTCAATCAAAAAGAAACCTGTGCAGCACTCAAGGACCAAACATGTCAACATCAGGTATCATTTAATAAGAGTTAATTATGAAAAGGGATTAGCTAAACTAGTCAAAGTTCACACAAATGAAGAATATGTTGATATGTTTACAAAAGCTTTTGATGAATAGAGATTTAAATTTCTTGTAGCAGCTATTGCGATGATAAACTTTGAGTAGGTTTTTCTTAAAACTAATTCTTATTATTTCTTAAAACCTGTGTGTCCTAAGTTGTCTAGTTCATCACTTCCATAAGCTCTTGTTTTCTTTGGATAAAAACTTTCTAAAGACTTTCCTTAGAATTATGAAAATTTTGATCCTTCGGAAGTTATGTTTTTAACTTCAGAAGAAACTTATGCCTTTAAAACAACTAACTGCCCAAGTATTTTACCTTCGGAAGAAATTTCTGAAATATCTTTCGAAGCTTAAATCTTCTTTGGCACTTATATGTTTTCAAAGACCTTTTTCTTCCGAAGCAAATTAACTCTCGGAAGTTTTGTTCTTGAACAAAACTCTCAAGTCTTGATTTTCTTCTGAAGTCAAAATTCTCATAATCCTTAGGAAAATCTTCTAAAGTCATTTTTGCTTCGGAATCTTTTTCATTAAAACTTCCAAGGATAATTTACCTTGGGAAGCTTTTTGACTTCCAAGAAAACTATTTTTTCAGCAAAAGTAAACAACTTTTTCAGAGGTGGGACCGACATTCAGATTTCAAAGTTTATCCTCTTTTATTAAACTTTATCTGAAATCCTTTTTCACATATAAACCCAACGGTTTCCCCCTCTTTCTATCATCTGCTTCTTTCCTCCAAACCTAAAACCCTAAATTTCTCACTAAAATTCTTTCTTCATCCTTAAGCTCTCTCAAAATGGCCAACCCTCAACACAGAAATGACCCAAACTTTACCATGTAGTTACACAAGCAACATAACTAGGTTGCTCTATTAAACTCTGAGATAGATCCACGTTTCTCAGAGGTTTGTCATTTCTTAGCTCTGTCAAACTACTCCACCTCCCTAACCATTGATCCTCCATTTCATGAGGTTCATTTGTTGGAATTCTAGAAGACCTACCAAGAGGTCGTAATGGATGGGGAGAAGGCACTGTCTGCCACAGTGCAGGGGAGAATAGTCTTCATCACTCCGGCCATCATCAACATGCATCTTCAGCTGGATGATGAAGAAGGTGAGGTGTTCTTCCTAAGAGAAGCTATTAACCAATCCTTCACGTAGATGGGCTATGAGGGAGACTACTCTGTCAAGACCTTCAAGAAAGGGAAGGTCTCATCCTAATGGAAATTCCTGCTCCATGTGGTTATCTACAGCTTATCAAACAAGCATGGTGGATGGGAACAGATTCCTGAGAATCTCTCTTTCATTGTCCATGGGATGGTTCAGGGAGTCAAGTTCAGGTATTCTCAATTTGTCTATACTAATCTGCTAGCTAACTTGGACTTCTTAGAGTATTACATGATCCTTAGATATGTTCAATACATTCTTACCTGTGAACTGGGCTCATAGTTAAGGGGAACATGTAATATTCTTAAATTGGGACAGATAAAGCCCGGCATCTTTAAGATCTTGAGAAAGCTCACTGTTGGCTTCTCTAAGTTGACAACCTAACAGCACTAGCTAGTGTTGAACCCACACCTTCTACATCCCAACCACCTAAATAGCCACAAATCACCCTCACCTACCAGAGAAAATCCAAACGAACCCTTACTCAGGCTATTTAGTCTATGGAGGCCCCTATACACTCACCCATACAGGAAGAGGTGGACACTAGAGCTCCTACTTCTCCCGAGGAGCAGACCACTCCCATGCTCAGCCTAATGAGCTCATAAGCCAAACTGCCTTAAGCCATCACTCTGAGTCTCAACACTCAAGTGATCAACCTTCACGGAACAGTTACCATCCCCAGCCTTTAGATCTCAACCAACCTATCCCCAACCTTGACTTCTACACTGATGAAGATCTAGGTTTCAGTGAGTACCATGATTCTCTCTTCTTTTCCCCTACTCAAAGAGAGATGTGTGCTACCAAGGCTCCTAGTTCTAGCCCACATCAGTCACCTACTGCTGAGGTGGACACTCCTGAACCTGTTCAAGATGTCCATATGGAAGAGGCTCTCACTTTTGAAAGTGATTACATCATTAATACATCAACCATGGAAACTTAGCTCACTGACATCTCAACTAAGGTTGCCATTGAGCAAAGGAAAACCAGCAGCCAAGAACCTGAAGCTGGTGGTGAAAGAGAGGACTCTGGTCCAATCATCTCATCCCCCAATGATTCTTCTGAGGAAGATGAGGGTAATCTAAGACTAAAGGTGCAAAAACTATCCAAAACATGCACCTATTTAGTCTCCAAGGTTATTCACCTTGAATCTGAAGTGACTACCTTGAAAAACAGGGTCAACGATCAGCAACTTTAGATTTCATATCTTAAGGACAAACTAACTGGGAGACCTTTAAGAAGAGCTCGACTAGGAAAAAAGAACCTATGGATGTGATTGACCTAACTCCTACCTCAACTATGCAAGTGGGTGATGATACCAAAAAGGGGGAGAAAGTCATTACAATCATAGAACCTGGGAGTTTTTCAGAGAGTATGGACATTGAGGACTCACCATTATCACTTGTAATTGTGCACACTCAGCAACTTCCTCAAGTTCATATTGATATGGACTCTATAGACTCCTTAATACAGAGTATGTTCGAGGAAGGGATACCAAGGGCCATGTTATCTCCACCATCTTCAAATCACATCACTTGGTGGAGGTATGACAGCAACAAGAAAGCCCTTATCATCATTAGAATTCAAGGGCAACAAGAGATCTTCAATTTTCACACCTTGAACTTCTATGAAAGTTTGGATTTAGTCAGCATGCCACTTATCAATCCAAGCCAATTAAGACAAGCTGACAAGTTGGCTCAAAGAATCAAAGACTGGATCACTGCAGAGTTCAGCCTTAGAATAACACTATGGCAATCAAGCAATGTCATCGGTCAACTGGATGTTAAGGCAGACCCTAAGAATAGCTTCATAGGGGAGACCTTGACTGAAGGCCCAGTGACAGAACTTGAGAGCCCTGTCTTATCACCAACAACTGTTACATAGATCAATTCCCTTTTTGAGACACCTGCTAGTGAAGGTGCTTCTCAACCTTTCTCTGGCCAGAGCTCAGAAGCTACATCAAGCAATGAAGGCCAAAGCTCTCTCTACCCTGAGTCACAAAGGTCCGTTAGTGACAAAAGGAAACGAAAGATGACATCTGAGGAGATTAAGGAGGATGAGAGAGAAAGGAAAAGGAGGTTGAGGGGAGAAAGTTCCTATTCTGAGTCTACAAGACTTATGGAGTCTGTTATTAGGGCTGCCCCCAGACCAGATACTCAGAATGATGAGTTAAGGGCAGTCAGAATAAACTATCTGCAGATGAGGAACTATGACATAGGCAATGTCATTTCTCTCCCCTTGGATGAACTGAATGAACTGATTGACTTGGAAAGGTCAAAGGAGAAGAAAGAGGCAGAAGATGCAGAGCTACTAGTACAAATCAAAGAAGACAGAAGAAATAAAAGATTGTACAAGCATGTGCCTACTCTCTCCCCAGTTCAAGAAAGTCATGCATATGAGGATGTGGTTCAACAAGAACCTTAGGTAGATAAAGAAGAAGAAACGATCAAGATGATCAACTACCTGAGTGCCACAGGCCTCTATCAGGCAGAAGCACTTCTTCCCTTATCCTTTGATTATATTAAGTTTGAGGATCTCAAACAACTCGAACTTAAGATAGTCAAGGAAAGAAAGACAACCAAAAGAAAGCTAAGGGAAGAAGCTACTAAGTCAAGAACCATCATCCAGAAGAACATGAAGAAGTCTGTTGACAAGCAGAGGATGATGAGCTTCTTGAAGCTGTATGGATTCTCCAGAAGGAGACTTGGCCCCATGTCTCTATCCACTATGGATGAGCATATCAGGGTGATCAAGCAGAAGATAAGGAGTGGAGAGCTGATTGACTTACACTCCCCTCCAAGTCAAGCTCTACCTGAAGTGGAGGTTAAGGTTGAACAACCAGAGACAACACAACCCGGACCTCTTGCTAAATCTCAGCAAGCTTAATCTTCTAATCCACAGCAGGGTCAACCTCCCTCTCATTCTAAATATGTGAGAGAGGAAGACCCAACTGAGAAAGACATTGAAGATCAATCTGGTGTTGCAGGCCAGTCTTCTCAGTTAAAAGTGATAAAAAGAAAGAAAAGTATGGCTTCAAAACCAAAGCCAAAGAAGAAGAAGACTGCATCCTTTTCTGAACCTCAGGATGAGTTAGAACATCCTGAGGATGTGCAACTAGAGGTTGTTCTGGACATACACTACAAATCCAGAAAGGTGGCATGTCATTAGAGATCATGGCATTGAGAATGTCTACACTTGGCAAGACATGTTTTAGTTGCCTCTGCATGATCTCTTTGACATGAGAAGACACTTTGATAGTCTGAAGGATCCTGATCATCTTATGAAGAAAAGGTTGGTCATCATCCTAATGAGGACTGTTGATATCCTAAGTCTTAAAGGTGTTTTGGTAGCATCAACCTAGGGGGAGTTTGAAAAGATTATATGAAGAGGCTGAAGCAACCAAACGCTCAAAATCTTTCTGCACGCATGCTGCATAAGTACTGAAGAATGCTTCGTAAGTTTCACACAAGCAACAGAAATATTCTATGTGTGAAATCTTCTTAAACCAAGACCAATATCTTCCGAAGCCAAAGATGAAGTCTTTCGAATCTTCAGAGACAAAGTCTTCCGAAGCTCAACTCTTGAAGACAGATTTCTTCTGAAGACTTTTAACAACATGCTTTATCTGATGTACTTGTCCATAACCCCTTTCCGCTACAACTCTGTAAAGTCACCAACTTACATGAGTTGGTTAAAAGGTCTATGCTTTTGGTAACTGTACATTGAGGTCTTGAGTCTGTAAATTTCTACTTCATCTACTTTATCCTTTTTGTAATAGATAAGGATGTGATCTATGGCATGTCATAGTCACAAAGTCAAAAAGGCAATCTGCCTTTTTGACTCTACAATTGAATTTGTGTTGTGTCTAGTCAATTGTATCCAGGTGGCTTTTATAGTATGGCCGACTGTAGGATGTAGTATAAGTATTTCATGTTCTTGTAACTTTCCTTTATGCTTTGTAACACTTGTAATAGAACATTGAGAAGGTAATATACTGCAACCTTGAAAACCATCTCCTTGTGTATCTTGCTCTTGTGTATGTCTCTTAATTACTTGTCTTCTTTAGATGCTTTCAGCAGTTATCCGCTCCGCACTGTCATTACTTGTGGTTAATCCAGTTCACTGTTTGATTAAGTTGAGTTACTCTCCTCTTTGTGTTGTTGTGTTGTAAGTTGACCACCCTTCAACGGTCCTACAAGATATTATCTAAGATACCTTAATTATAGCTTTGTAGTATCTGCTTTAGTTAGAGGATTTTAGTTGGTATCAAAGTATATCCGACTGTAGATAGTAGTATATATAGTTTCTTATTGTAACTCGTGTATAAGAAGCTTGTAAGAGTCTTGTAAACTTTGAGTTGAGAAGTAATATATACAAGTATCTTGAAAATTATTCTCTTGTTTTTTCCTTGTGTTACTTAGTATATTATAATAAACTCTTAGAAGAACTTTGTTTCTTAGTGTTTGTTAGTGAGTTTAAGAGAAATACTTGTGTTGAGTATATAAAACCGATCCTGCAGTCTATGAGTGATAAAGGGAAAAGGAAACTGACTCCTAAGGAGATTGAGGAGGAGAGAGAGTGTGAGAGGAAAAAGAAAGCTAAGGGGAGAGAAAGTTCCTCTGCTGGGTCTAATGGTTTCATGGAAGCTATAATTAGGGCTGCTCCTGGACCAAGCACTTAAAATGATGAGTTAAGGGCACTCAGAATTGCTTACTTACAGACTAGGAACTATGATATTAATAATATCATCTCCCTCCTCTTAGAGGAACTAAATGAATAACTGACATGAAAAGGTCAAGAGAAAGGAAGGAGGTAGAGGATTCAAGATTGCTTATTCAGGTTAAGGAAGAAAATAGACTATAAATGCTCTACAAACTTGTTCCTACCCTTTCACCAGTTCAAGAAAGCCCTATACAAGAGGCTAAGGCTCCACAAGAACCTCAGGTAGACAAAGAAACTGATAGGATCAACATGATCAACTACCTGAGTGCCACAGGCCTATATCGGGCAGATGCACTTCTTCCCTTGTCCTTTGAGTACATTGAGTTTGAGTATCTTAAGAAGCTTGAACTTGAAGTACTCAAAGAAAGAAAGACAACAAAGAGAAAGATGAGGGAAAAGGCTGCAAAGTCAAGAGACATCATCCAAAAGAGTATAAAGAAGTCTGCTGATAGGTAGAGGATGATGAGCTTCTTGAAGCTGTACGGATTCACTGGAAGAAGACTTGGCCCTATGTCTCTATCTACTATGGATGAGCACATTAGGGTGATCAAGCAGAAGATCAAAAGAGGAGAACTTGTTGACTTACACTCCTCACTAAGTCAGGTTCCTCAAGAAGTGGAGGTAAAGGTTGAATCTTTTGAGACAACACAACTAGACCTCCTGTTGAGTGTCAGCAAGCTTCATCTTCTAATCCACAGCAGGGTTCTGTCCCTTTTAATCTGAACCTATGAGAGAGAAAGACCCAACTCAGAAAGACAAGGATGATCAACAAGGTGCTAAAGGCCAATCTTCTCAGTCACAAAGTTCAATGAGGAGAAAAAGGATGGCTTCTAAACCAAAGACTAAGAAGAAAAAGAAAGAGGCATCCATCGCCAAAACTTAAAATGAGTCAGAACAACCAAGAGGATGCTCCACCAACTCCAATCCAAGTAGCTCCTCTGGCATCAAGAAGACCCATCTTGTCCTGAACTTACTCTACTAATCTAGAAAGATGGCATGTCATTAGAGATCAAGGTGTTGAAGATATCTACACATGGCAAGACTTGTTCAATCTACCTCTGCATGATCTCTTTGAGATAAGAAGACATTTTAAGAGTATGAATGATCCTGACCATCTTATAAAGAAAGGCATGGTCATTATCATAATAAGGACTGTTGGATCAAGAAGAAGGCTGGTGCAACCAAAACCAAATCACTTTACTTATTTTGGTGCTACTTACAAAAGCCTTCCGAAGCCAAGTCTGGAACTTCCGAAGAAAGTAAAGTTCTTCTGAAGTCAGAGTGAAAGATCAACCTCCAAAGACAAACTCTACTTCCGAAGTCAAAGTACTTACTTCCGAAGTTCAAGTATAAGAGAAAAGATCAGAAGACTACTTCCGAAGTATGAAAAAAGAAGAAGTCCTTAAGCCTCGGAAGAAGTAGCCTCTTCCAAAGTATAAGTGCCTTCGGAAGTACTTGTTCTTCCGAAGCCATTTAACCTTCGGAAGACACTGCTATGAACCAGTGAACATAAGTGTGGTCTCTAACACTCTGCTGTAGATCTCTGATACTGCATGGCGTTTCCTCAAAGAGCCATGTAGTTGACCATACTTTATTCCACTGTTCACCTTTTTATGTTAGTAAAAGTTACCCAACTTTAGTTGGTGTCAAAAGGTAAGTCAGGGACATGTCTTGACTACCATATCTCAGATAAGACTTTATCTGAGATACCTTAAACAATAGCTTTGTAGTATTGCTTTATTTAGAGGATTCCAGCTGGTATCAAAGTATATCTGGCTCTAGGTAGTATTATAATTAGTTTCTCATTGTAACTCATAACAGCATGCTTGTAAGAGTCTTGTAATATTTGAGTTGAGAAGCAATATATGCAAGTACCTTGAAAATTACTTCTTGTGTTTGATTATTACTTATTATATTGTTATCAACTCTTAGAGACTTTGCTTTCATCGGAGTATTGTTTAAGTGAGTTTGAGAGAAAAACCAAGTGTTTAGTGACATAAACCGATCCTTCAATTGGTATCGGAGCTTTTTAGGCTCTGGATTGTGAGATCTAACCATCCAAATCAACCTGTTTTTCACTCCTTACAACTCTCACAAAAATGGCCCTTAACAAATCCGAAGTAATGATGGGAACTTTGACCAAAGCTCCCATCATTACTCTTGAAAAATTTAGGTCTTGGAGCAGAAGAATGGAAGGCTTCATCAGATACCAAGACAGAAGAATGGAGATTATTCTGACCAAGACCAAAAGAAGATGGACATTGACAGCAGTGCAATGACCATTCTGATTACTGAATACCCAACTCCATCATGGTGGGGTTTGAGCATTGTAAGTCTTCCAAAGAATTGTTTGATGCACTTGCTCAAATGTATTCAAGCTCCAACGACTCGAAGAAGGACTCACTAAAGCAGCAGTTTGAGAACTTCACTTATATTACTGGAGAGACCCTCAGCCAGCAGTATTTCAGGTACATGGATCTTATTTCTTCTCTTTAGTATGTGAAGATCACTCCTGAACTTAGAGATCTTACAAGAAAGTTCATGAGTGCTCTTCCAAATGAGTGGACATTCTATTGTGTCTCTATCAAGAGGACAAAGAACTTGAACACTCTTACTATGGCTGAACTCTATGGCATCCTTGATGGATACCGTTTAGAGATGGAGAGTAAGAAGGCCACTAAACAAGCAAACATCTGAGTCTTCCTGCTAGCAACACTTTAATGGTTTTGAAGGCTCAGTACCCCCACAACCTCAGCAATACCTGACATACAACCAGTAGCCATCCTGCTCTTCTGGATCGTGCATCACTTTCCCCTAGACTCCAAGGTCTCAACAGGCTCAGCACAGTTCCGTTCAGGACAACTTTGCCTTTGTCTCAGGAAGTGGACACTCTGGTGATTTTCAATACTGTTTTGATGATCTAGATGTTTCAATCCACACGATGTAGAGTATGTGGACATCGTCCAACATATGGCTCTTCTAACCTACAGAGCAAAGAAGTTCATTAAGAGAACTGGAAGGTAATTTCCTCAAAACCCAACTACCAGCAAGTTTGGGTTTGACAAAACCAAGAAAATGTTACAACTGTAACCAACTTGGTCACTTTTCAAGGGAATGCAAGGCTCCAAAATCAAACCCGAGAACCCCACAGGCCTCCATACATCCCTCTACATCAAAGCCCACTAGGAAGTCAACTGAAATAACTGCAATGGCTCAAGAAGTCGACTGGAGCTTTATGGTACAAGATGTGACTCCTGCTCAAGCTCTCATGGCCAGAACAGATGATAACCAGGTATATGAATATCTCCGTACTCCTCGTATAGCTAAGGTTAATTATATCAAGACTACAATATGGAAATTAAATCTGATATTGAGTCTTTAAATGTTTTGAAAACTTATTTAAAGGGCTGAATCTGACTACCAAAAGAAAATTCAAGAGTTAGAGAAAACTGTTTCCCTATTAAAACATGAACACACCAATTACAAGACTCAAAGAAAGGATTTAATATCCAAGTTGTCTGAGGCTCAAGCCCAGCTTGTCACTACTAAGGCTCAAGCCAAAAAGTATGCTATTTCTGAGCAGAACTTCCAAGCTATTATTGCATCATCCTCCTACTCCAAAATCTATTATCAGAATAAAGGAGGGTTGGGGACCAATGAAATTGCTCCACCACATTCTTATAAGTCCATAAGACAACCTAGAGGTGGTACTGAAGATCAAGAGGTCCCATCTGCTGACCCATCTTCATGAGTTGAAGAATGATGCAACAATAGAGGCCATCACAGGGAAGGAAAGGTAAATCACCTACCTCTCCCAATGAAGATCAAACCCTAACCACAAAGCTAGAAGAAGCAGAGCTAAAGCTGCCAGAAGAACTGCTAAGAAAGTGGCTGAGTCTAAGCTGATGATTGACCCAAAACAAAAGGGTGTCTTTATCTCAGCGGATTCCAGGTGGTAGGTACTTCTGATTCAGGAAAGGAGTGTAGTACCAGCATTCCTGTCCTACTAAGGATCAGAAGTTGAAGGGAAAGTTGCAGACAAAGAGAAAAAGAGTAAGAAACAACAACCTACAAGCTCCAAAAGACTAACATTACATGCATAATGTATGGTCTGCAAAACCACATGGCTAAAGATTGTCACTACAATCATGCTAGCACAAATTATGCAAATAATGTTAGAAAGGAAGGAGTCAGGGAAGCTTTCTCATTTGGACCTTATTAGATGGTCCAAGTGATAAAAAAGGGAAAGCTGGTTTCTGATGCTAGGTTGCCTTCGGAAGAAAATCCTTCTTTCGAAGGGAAAATGGCTTCGGAAGCAAAAGCTGTTAAAAATTTGAAGAACAAGAAAGTTCCCTTGAAACCATCCCAGAAGAAGACTGGTTCGGAAGAAAAGGTGGTGAAGGCTTCTTCCGAAAAGAAAGAAGCTTCGGAAGAATGCCATGCTGCAAAAGCTTTTACAAGCACATCTTCCATGATCAACCAAAGGATGGATTGGAAGATCAAGAAAGATGTTGCAGCCCAAGCCTCTTCTTCAAAGAAATCCATTGAACCTCCATGCTTAACTTTTGGTTCAATTATGTCACTATCTTTGGAAAAACCCAAGACCAACAAGGCTTGGGTCTCCAATCAAAACTAACAATCTCATCTTGTGTGCAGGGACGTCCTTATGACAAGAACAACAATGTCTAGATTATGGACAGTGGATGCTCCAGGCACATAACAAGAAACAAATTTCTCCTTTAACAGTTTCAACACTATGATAGAGGTCCTGTCCAGTATCGAGGTGAGGCCGGAGGATATATTTTTGGCAGAGGGAGTATATCCAATGGTAAGTTAAAAGTTGACAAAGTTAACTTTGTCAAACAGCTTGAACACAATCTGTTAAGTGTTTCTTAGTTTTGTGATCAAAAGCATCAAATGTTTTTCACAGAACATGAGTGCATTATCCTCAAACCAGGAATGGAAATTTCTTCGAAATTGGTGCTTCTTAGATCTCCCAGGAAAGGGGATATGTACAAGCTGGATATGAACAATGCTTCCCCATTGGTGAAGTATCATGCTTTCTTTCCAAAGCTAATAGTGATGAGTCAACACTTTGGCATAAACGTATGTGTCATGTAAATTTTAAGACAGTGAACAAATTCGCTAAAAATAACTTGATACATGGTTTGCCTAAAAATGAATTTTTCTGCAAAGATAACTGTGTTGCATGCCTAAAAGGGAAGCAACACAGCACATCTCATAAATCCAAAAGTGTTAACTCCATCATTACTCCATTACACTTGCTGCACATAGATCTTTTTGGTCCCACAAGTATAATGAGCATTGGAAGGAAATCATATGGACTTATGATAGTTGATGATTTTACAAGATTTACATAGGTATTCTTCTTAAGAACTAAAGATGAACTACTGAACCATTAAAATATTTTATTCTTAAAATAGAAAATCAAATTAATCACAAGGTTAAGATTATTAGAAGTGATCAAGGGATGAGTTAAGAACTTCGTTCTTGACTCATTCTGTGACTCAAAAGGGATTGCCAGACAATACAGTGCCCTAGAACTCCTCAACAAAACAGTGTTGCTGAGAGGTGGAACATGACACTTATTGAGGCTGCTCGAACTATGTTAGCTGATTCCAAACTACCTCTAACATTCTGGGTAGAGGCAGTCAGTACTGCATGCTATGTGCAGAATAGTGTTCTTGTAGTTAAGCCACATGAAAAAACCCCTTTATCAGCTATAGAACAAGAGGCCACTGTTTATTGGCTTTCTAAGGTCCTTTGGCAGTAGGTGTACGATACTTAACACAAAGGACAATTTGGCAAAATTTGCTGAAAAGTCGGATGATGCTATCTTTGTTGGATACTCTTCTAGCTCTAAAGCTTATAGAGTATAAAACATCAAGAATCAACAATTTGAGGATTCATCCAATATAGTTGTTAATGAGCACACTCCTTGTGTTAGGGGAATCGACCTAGTCATATTTTTTATTTAGAATTGTTTCCAAACTATTCTAAATCTTCTTGTGAGAATGTTTCAGTTGGAACACGAGCTCAAAGTGATGTTGATCAACTGTTGAGCTACCAGACCTCTTCCAAGTTCTCCAAGACCTGCAACAAATCAAGCTTCTACTATTTACAGATCTGATAGTATAACTATATCAAGGAATAGTGAAGCGTTAACCAGTGAATCACTTGCTGATTCGCAAAACTCATCAGATGATCCTGCATAACACCAGGCTGAAGGAAGTAGCATTCTAAAAGAACATGCAATTGTTAATGCCGCATCACAAACAAAAATTGATGATGTTTCTCATTCATTCAATCAGTCCTCACTGAATGACTTAAAACAATAGCTAGACAACGTGTTCAAGTTCTGAGTAGAATATGTCCAATCTGGATCTATCTTTGCAACTGGAAGTGATTCCTCATCTTAGGTGTGAGAACAAGAGGGCAGACTCTCATGCTTCTCATCATGGGAATGTCTGCTTGTACTCATGCTTCTTATCCCAGATGGAACCCAAGAAGGTGGAAGATGCCTTGAAAGATAGTAGCTGGGTTGAATCGATGCACGAGGAGCTGCTTCAATTCAAAAGGTAGAAGGTTTGAAACCTATGTCGCTACCATCTGGTCAAGTACCCATAGGCAATAAATGGGCTTTCAGGAACAAAAGAGATGACAGAGGCTTGATTATCAAGAACAAGGCAAGACTAGTAGTTCAAGGATACACTCAAGAGGAAGGAATTGATTATACTGATGTCTTTGCACCTGTTGCAAGACTTGAGGCAGTTAGGATCTTCCTTGCTTATGTTGCATCCAAGAATTTTACTGTTTAACAACTTGATGTCAAGTGTGCCTTTCTATATGGGGATATAGATAGGGAAGTGTATGTATGCCAGCCTTTAGGATTTGAAGACCCACAACAGCCCCACTATGTGTGCAAATTGGATAAAGCTCTATATGGGTTGCACCAAGCACCTAGGTTGTGGTATGAGACTCTGTCTCAGTTTCTTCTAAAGAATGGCTACACAAGAGGAACCATTGATAAGACTCTCTTCATAAGGAAGTCTTGTAAGGACATTTTGCTTGTTCAAGTCTATGTTGATGACATCATATTGGTTCTTCAAATGACCAAATGTGTATGGACTTTGAAAGCATTATGAAGAAGAAGTTTGAGATGAGTTCCATGGGAAAAATGGACTTTTTCATTGGAATTCAGGTGAAGCAACTGAAGGAAGGGTTTTTTATTAATCAATCTAAGTATGTCAATGACATCTTAGAAAGATTTGAGATGAAATATTGTAAGCCAACCAAGACACCCATACCCAGAAACCATAATCTTTGCCTGACCTTGAGGGGGAGGATACTGATCAACATCAGTATAGGATGATTATTGGTTCTCTGATGTATCTCACGGCTAGTAGACCTAATATTATGTTTGCAACTTGCATCTGTGCAACATATCAGGCTGCTCCAAAGGTGTCTCACCTAGCTGCTGCCAAGAGAATCCTCAGATGCCTCAAAGGAACACCTAAACTAGGTCTCTGGTATCCTAGGAACAAGATTTTAATCTCTATGGATACACTAACAGTGACTATGGTGGCAGCAACATTGAGAAGAATCAACATCAGGAGGATGTCAATTTCTTGTGGAAGGATCATCTCATGGCAATGCAAGAAACAATCATGTGTCTCTACATCTACTGCTAAAGCTGAATACATTGCTGCTGAAAGTTGTTGTGCTCAGCTGCTGTGGATTTAGAATCAGATGTTAGACTATGGATTCAAACTTTATGAGTACTCCTATCCATATTGACAACAACAGTGCTATCTCCATCACTGAAAATCCGGTGAAGCACTCCAAGACAAAGCATATTGATATCAGGTACCATTTCATTAGAGATATTCATGAGAAGAATCTGATTAAGCTAATCAAAGTTGATTCAAATGAACAATATCCTGATTTGTTCACCAAAGCTTTTGATGAACAAGGATTTAAGTATCTCATAACTGCTATTGGATGATAAACATTGATTAGCTTAACTCTTTTGAAAAACTTTTTAATATGTAATGTCTTATGTCAATACAATCTAAGCCCTGTTACAAAAGGTCGCTCTGAAATTTTCTAAGTATAAATTTCTTCCGAAGCAAAATTTCTCCAAATGATAATTTTTCTTCTCGGAAGAGTTTTTAGTCTTGAAAGAAGCGATTGATTTCATATCAGATCTACTTCCGAAGCTTACAAAACCTCTCCATTCGGAAAGCAATCTTTACTCTCGGAAGTAACCTTTTACCTTCGGAAGTAGGAATTGCCTTCGGAAATGTTTTATATTTGGAAGAGAGATTTTACTGTGTAACGGAAATCTCTTAGGCCCCACACTATAAAAAGTAAAGATTTTGTTAATGATGTCAGATTATTTAACTGAATTAAACCTTACCGCCCCTATCACTTCATCCACTAAACCATCACATCACCTTATCCTAACCCCATACCGCCATTTCACCCTCTTTATTCACTTTCATCTTCTTACCATAAATTTTACAGCCCTAAAAGTTTCCTTTCTACCCAATTCGCCCAAGCTCAAACTCTTCTACCTTCATATTTCTCAATGGCCCTTAATCCTCAACACAACCAAGTCGCACTTCTTGACTCTTTAAGAGATGCGGACTTCTCTAAAATCATCTCCTTCCTCACCCAATCATCCTATTACACAGCCCTAACTGTTAATCCCATTGTTACTCCAATCAAATAGCTGGATTTTAGGATAATAGTCAGGTTGAAACCCTAAATTGGGTTCGTGTGATACGATCCCGCATTTGTGGCCAAGAGTTGGTCATCACGGACAGCTTATTACGAAGCCTCTCGAGCTTCATGATGAGGGTGCACCCACAGAGTTCCCAAAAGCAGATTAGACAGCACCTACATCCTTATGGGATATGGAGGAGACATGAGCAGGTCGACTGTTACAAATTTAATTCTCCTACAACTGGAAGTTCCTCCTGCACGTCATTCTTCACTATCTGTTAAACAAATCTGGAGGATGGGACCAAATTCCGTATGAACTAGGGTGCTTAGTTTATAGATGGTGAGAGGCCTCCGCTTCAACTACTCAAGATTTATGCTGACCAATCTTATTGGGAATCTCTAAAGGAAACATTCTTTATGTATCCCAGATTCCTTCAGCACATTATCAATTGTGAGCTGGACTAGAGTCAGCTTGTCTGTGTAGCCACTCTGCTTGTCCCTCATATGAGGCCAACCATCTTCAAGACACTGAAGAAGGTATCCACCAACTTCACTGGAAGGTACACTCTTTACCTCCTAGTATGACTGAGCAAATAGCTCCTAGTGACATCTCTGTTCACCCCACAGGTGATGAACCCACACAGCAACTGCAACCACAATGCCAACACTATCTTTTCCTCCCATCACCATCACCTACAAAAGACACCCTAAGCAAACCCTTGTTCAATCTACTCTGATTGAACAAGCTCCTTCTGTCAACCTAAAAAGGCTAGAGTGGAACATTGGGCTCCCACTCAGCCTGAGGTCTCACCATCCTACACCATTGACCTCATATAGGTCTTGATTCTCCTCACTCTCAACCCATGAGCCCACTACCCCCATCTGAAAGGTCTCAAGGTGAGTATTTATACTCCTCTGAGCAGCCAACAGGGATAGCCCCACTAGAGGCTCAATGCCTATAGACATTGACCAAGGTCCCAGGTCAATAGGCTTAACCTCCTTAGCTTTCACTGACCTTCTCTTCAAAACTGATGAAGATATAACGTCCCTCCATGGCAATGAAGTTGATCTACAAAACACACTCTCCAAGATAAACAGACTAGAGAGACCTCTTATCTCTAGCCCCCATCCACTAACCTTACTGAGGTGAGTCCCACTGATGTGGAGGGGACTCATGCAGATTCAGCTGCCACTACAGAAGGTGCCTCAATGGACCTTATGGATAGTGGTAATATTTTTGAGACTGAATCTGCGGCAACCATGCCTTGTGATGACTCTTAAAGAGATATCATTAAGCAAGGGACAAGGGTGCAAGAAACCACATCTGGTGGTGAGGCTAAACATACTAGGTATGTTACCTCATCTCCCTGTGATTCTTCAAAAGAAGATGAGGGAAGTATGCAACTCTTCATTCAAGACCTACTATCTAAGTCTCAACCTTGAATCCAAGGTTAGGACTTTAGAAGAAAGGTCTGCCACTCAGCAAGTTAAGTTGAAAATCTCAAGGCTCACTAGTTGAGAAACAGATTGAGAGATCTGTTAGGCATGTACATGTTCAGGTCTCCTTGACCTCTTCCTCCAGCTCATCTAACTCTCAAGATGATACTACCAAAAGGGGGAGAGTGTTCAAAGACAAACATCCGAGGAACCACAGAGCCAAACTTTAACTTCCCAATTCTTGGCTCCCATTACAACTTTTTCTGAGCCATCTCAAGTCATACTGCAAATTGACCAAAGGATTCTCAAAGATCTCTACAGACTCTTCTCTAAGTTTCTATTGAGATCCTCTCTTGATCAGCCAAGCCTTGATGCAGCAATGATGTATTTCGAAGCTGAAGAGCTTTAGAGGCTAAGTGCACCTTGTACCACTATGGAAGAAGTTGGTCAACCTAAAGTCCACATGGAACCTGAGATTTAATTCGAAGGAGAAATGAGGACTGATGGCCCAGCAACTGAAACATTTAGGACAGAATCTATACCCCCTCAAACTTCCAAGCTGAAGTTAAAGCCTCAGAAGAACAAGCCGAATCTTCCGAAGCTGAGATGGAAGCTGCGGAAGGACTGTTTTCATTGTCCGAGGAACTAATCACACATATGCAATCCTAAAGCTGGCATTTGAGGTGAATAGTGAGGAATTTTTAGATCAACCTCTTGTTCAGACACCCTCTCTACCTCTCTCACAATCTGAATCCACTCTCCAAGAACCACCAAAGTCAAGCTCTTCAAAAGATAACAAAGGAAAGAAGAAAATGAATACGGAAGAGCTTTAGGAAGAGGAAAATATTGAAAAGCTAAAGAGAAAAGGAAGACTTACAACTGGAAAGCTATTAGCTGCCAGTACAAAAACAGTTGTAGCTAACCAGGAGGCAGTTAACAAAAGGAGAGCATAGATCATTGACTAGCTCATCAAGCTTGGAGCTGCAAATGAAAGAAGAAACCTCCTGCTACCATTAGAGGGGTTGGTGGAACTAGAAAAGGCAACTAGGCTACAACAGGAAGCAGCACGGTTGGCCTTAGAGGAAGAGAAAGAAAAGGAACAGAGGGAAGCTGACATGAAGCTCAAGAGGGAATGGATAACCTTCTGAACCTCTAGAGGGTTCTCTCTTCAAGAGTTGTCTCCACACAATGATGAAACGATCCTATGGCTCTTTAACAAAGAGCAGGAGCAATTGGAGAAAGAGAGAAAAAGGGCTACAACAGAGAAGTTAAGGGAGAAGAAGAATAAGGAAGAAGAAGCAAGGGCCACTGCAACTAAGAAGATAGGTGACAAAGCCTGGATGAAAAACTATCTTCAAGCTCACGGATTCTCTGGAAGGCAGGTGGGCCCCATGTCTGAGAGGACACTCCAACGAATAGTCAGTGACATCAAGGCTGACATTCGTTTAGGGAAAAGGAGAGAGATGTATAGAAGGGTACAAGGGATGACCTTCACACCAACCACAACCCAACCTAAACCAATTCCCTCTCCATTCACCATCAAAACTGAGCCTTACACTCCTGAACGCATACCTTTACCCTCATCCACTTCCTCTCCTCAACCACCCAAACTACCCATCCTTCAATCCAAAACACTTACCAGAACCACTACACCACATCCTACCAAAAACTTTCCAAACCATCCCCTTAGCCTTCCAAACATCTCTCCCTTGAAGAGTTTAAGGCAATCAAGACTAAGCTCACTAACTGCACAACTTTGAGTGACATCTCCTGTGAGGAAGATTCTGTCAACCTAACCTATGTTGATGGATCTTCATGTTCCCTCACAAGAGATTAATTTCTTTATCTGCCCAGAGGAACACTGCACCATGCTACAGAACTTCTAGGCCTCAACTCAGACTCATAAAATGATAAAGAGAAGAGATTAAGAAGGAAGCTGGTGACTCTATTGGATATAAGGAAAGAGGAAAAGATTCCTAGTCAGTCTCTTGTTCCTAGAAGAAAATAATCCAGTGGAGGTTCGATGAGCTACTCACAACTTTGTTGTGGAAAGAGAGAATAGTGAGGTCACAGGCTGAATGCCACCTCTCTGCTACACTGTAGCTGGTTTGATATTGTGGAGTTAGCAGGAAAACCATTCTCTAACCCTTCCAACTCTGAAACTGCTACTCACATCAGAAATCATCTCAGCAGTCTTCATCTGGCCGATTTAACTGTAAAAGCTAAGATTGAAGAAGAGTTGAAGTTAAGAATAAGGAATACAAGGATAGACCTCCCACCAAGGGCACAACCTTTCTACAGATGGTGGAGGGTCCTGAATTGGAACCTATGGGAATATGATTATAGCTCCCGTCAACTAACTCTTTTTAGAGGGCCACAACAAAGGGTACATATCATTCAGGGTGACAGACTGGAGTTCCTGTCAACTAAAGATTTGTACAAACTTCTCAGCACCATATTAGGAAGAACAAGGAAACTGACAAGTATTTACTCTCCTTGGTGCTGAAGGTTTTGAGGAGTAGAAACAAGTGAGGTTTTGGTAGCATCAGCCTAGGGGGAGTTTGTGGATCAAGAAGAAGGCTGGTGCAACCAAAACCAAATCACTTATACTTACTTTGGTGCTACTTAAAAAAGGCTTCCGAAGTCAAGTGTTGAACTTCCGAAGGAAGTAGAGTTAGAGTGAAAGATCAACCTCCGAAGACAAACTCTACTCCAAAGTCAAAGTACTTACTTCCAAACTCAAACTACTTACTTCCGAAGTTCAAGTCTAAGAGAAAAATCAGAAGATTACTTCCGAAGTATGAAGAAAGAAGAAGTCCTCAAGCCTCGGTAGAAGTAGCCTCTTCCAAGTATGAAGAAAGAAGAAGTCCTCAATCCTCGGAAGAAGTAGCCTCTTCCGAAGTATAAGTGGCTTCGGAAGTTTTGTTCTTCCGAAGTCATTTAACCTTCGAAAGACACTACTATGAACCAGTGGACATAAATCTGGTCTCTGACACTTTGCTGCAGACCTCTGATACTGCATGGCGTTTTCTCAAAAAGCCATGTAGTTAACGATACTTTATTCCACTGTTCACCTTTTTATCTTAGTACAAGTTACCAATTTTAGTTGGTGACAAAAGGTAAGTCAGGGACTTTATCTGAGATACCTTAAACAATAGCTTTGTCGTATTTGCTTTAGTTAGAGATTCCAACCGGTATCAAAGTATATTCGGCTGTAGGTAGTATTATATATAGTTTGTCATTGTAACTCATAACAACATGCTTGTAAGAGTCTTGTAATATTTGAGTTGAGAAGCAATATATGCAAGTACCTTGAAAAATACTTCTTGTGTTTGATTATTACTTATTATATTGTTATCAACTCTTAGAGACTTTGCTTTCATCCGAGTGTTGTTTAAGTGAGTTTGAGAGAAAAACCAAGTATTTAGTGACATAAACCAATCCTGCAAGGATTGTCAATATCTAAAGTCTTAAAATGTTTGGTAGCATCAACCTAGGGAGAGTTTGTAAGAATTCATATAAGGCTGATTGAACCCAAAACATCCAAACAGTTTGTCTTGCATGCATGCACCAAGTGCTAAAGTAGAATGCTTTGGAAGTTTCACATTCTGCATTAGAAAACATTCTAAGTGTGAAATCTTCTGAAGCCAAGATCAATATCTTCCAAAGCCAAACATGAAGTCTTTCAAAGCCTCAAGACAGCGTCTTGCAAATCCAACACTTGAAGACAGATTTCTTCCGAGACTTTTGAGTACATTTTATTATCTGATGTACTTTTCCATAAAGCTGGACCACCTTTTCGCTGCAACTCTGTTTGACTTACCAACTTTCAGAAGCTGGTGAAAGGTCTATGCTTTTGGTAAATTGTACATTAAGATCTTGAGTCTGCTATTTTCTACTTTATGTACTTTTATCCCTTTTGTAATATATTAGATGTGAGTTATGGCATGTCATAGTCACTACTCAAAAGGCAATCTGCCTTTTGACTCTACATTGATTTTGTTATTGTCTAGATCATGTATCCAGCTGGCCTTCAAAGTATGGCCGGCTGTAAGATGTAGTATAAAGTATCTCAAGTCCCTTTATAATCTTTAATCCTTTATTATTTGTAAACACTTGTAAGGAACTTGAAGTCAATATACATAATTCTTGAAAACCAAACACTTGTGTTATTTGTTGTTGTTATTGTTCTTGTTCTATCTCTTTATTATTTGTGTTACTTAGTATCAAGGTGACTGGTTGGCAGTTCCCTATTTGATATGTTAAGTGTTCTAAATCAACTCTCCTCATTGTGTGTTGTGTTATAAGTGACCAACCCCTTAAACGGTCCTTCAACATTCGATGGTTGAATGACATTTGTTACATAATTCACATCGTGAGTGAATTTGTGGACTTGTACTTGATATAGTTTTGATGACAGAGCATCAACATGGGGGATAGAAGTGTGTAATCATCCACCTTATGAAAATCTTAGCACTAAGATTTTTGTTAGTCCGAAGGCCACTAATATCTTGTTTTTGCTAAATCCTTTAGTCGTGTGTGGACTTCAATTTGTGTTTTCTAAAGTAGGCATCCTCCTACCGATGCACCAATAGTTTATCTCGTTTATAATTATGAATGACTGTAGGTCGTTTGAAGTGGGAATCAAAGTACTAAACCATGATGAGATCATTTTCACAGCCCATTTGTGAATCAGTAATTTGCTTCATGCGATGTACCTCCTTCCTCTGATTGAATTTAGTGATTGGTCTTGCAGTCATGTCGTATTTGTGAGCAAAAAGTTTGTTTGACATATTTTATGACTAACTCTGCTCATGGGTAATGAAACCAGTAAGGAGAGATAATAACCATCTATTAAATTTACTTCTTAAATGATTGTAAATAGATAAAGTCAAATGGCTTTGTTCGACACTCCATTACAATTTAAGGTATCATAAAGCTTGAGGATTGAAGCTATGTAAACATTTAGAGTAAGATGTATCCTTTAGCCTTTATGTAACTTCTGCCATCATCCTCTACTTATATGCTTCGATTAGGGATATCATATGACAGTCTACTTTCATATGGTCGTATAGTGTCTTTTTTAGTTGCTTGCACGAATGATGACTCGTACAGTCCTTTTGCTGGCTATGTCCATATGATCTTTCAGATCTTTTGAGAATTTGCAACTTTAGCCCTTCCAGTTCCACATAAATGTTGTTATTAGCTAAATCTTCATCAAACCTCCAAGAAGCATACAAATTCACTTATGACATAAATCAATACAATCATTTATGAATTTATAGAAAAACATGCATAAAACAAATATGTATGCCCTAAGACACATCAACAACCTACACACTAATGTGTCATCAATAACCTATTAACAAAATTAAATCCTAAGTTATTGATGATTCCATCTCATATTCTCACGCATCAAGAAGATTATTGTGAAATAAACATACACCTAGCTTGGCTTGAATATAATGAGTACGCCTTAGTTTTGCAAATCTAGATTTTCAATTTACAACAAAACTGATAAATTAATGGTTTATTTTTGTTCTTGATCTCATGTCTTTTTTTTCAAACATACACACACTCTAATCCTAATTTTGACTATAATCCATCCCTATTTGACCTTTTATAAATCTAGCATCCATCATAGGAAACTTTAGCACCTCATGTTTAGGAAGATCTCATTTTAGATTCAAACTTAATGTCCACCATTAACACGTAACGTAATATTATCATTACTTATCCTTCCATTTCAATTTAATAATTGAACTTAATGCTAAAAACAATTGATATAAATAAGACATATTCTTAGTATTTCTAGGATATGGGTCACTTTTATTAATAGTTAATAAAATAATAATTACATTATGATAGGAAATACAAAATTGCAATATCGTATACAATCTGAACGTAAGTAATAATATGATTAACATGAATTGAAATCATTTAAATCATAGTCTTCAAAAAGAATTTTTTTTAAATTAATCTT